>CM066331.1:94126404-94516404 GCA_033807585.1 Hydrophis major
ACATAGTTATGAATACGTGAAATGGATACATATAAAAAAAATAAAAGAAACAATAGGACAAGGATGGTAGGCACATTGATACACTTATGCACGCCCCCTACAAACCTCTTAGGAAAGGGGTGAGGTCAATAATAGAGAGTCTAAGGTTAAAGTTCTTGGGGTTTGGGGAAGAAACCACAGAGTCAGGTAGAGTATTCCAGACATTGACCACTCTGTTGCTGAAGTCGTATTTCCTGCAATTAAGCTTGGTGCGGTTTACCTTGAGTTTGTATCTATTGTTTGCTCTTGTGTTGTTATGGTTGAAGCTGAAATATTCATTGACAGGTAGGACATTGCAATGTATGATTTTATGTACTATACTTAGATCGGACCGAAGGCAGCCTAGTTCTAGGTTTTCTAGGTCTAGAATTTCAAGTCTGGTGGCATAAGGTATTCTGCAACGAGTAGAGGAATGGAGAACTCTTCTTGTTAAATATGACTAGAAAGTCATCTGACCCAAGAGGCAACTGGACTTTTCAAGAGGCAAAGAAAGCATCTTTTCTTTGAAAATGTTTTACTTCTCATCCAAGAAGCTTCTTCAGTTCTGACTGATTAGTGGGGAAGTGTCAGAGCTGAAGAAGCTTCTTGGATGAGAAGTGAAACATCTTCAAAGAAAAACCAGAAAGGCAAATTAAAAAATGGATAAGAAATGAAGCACTAAGGAGGAGGAGAGACGAGAGATTAAAAATAATTGCTATTCAAATATTTAGGTAGCCTGATTGTAAACTAAAGGAGGCAGAAATAAAATTTGATAGGGGAAATATTAGAATATTTTTTTTTATAGAATGGATAAAAATAATAGATAGAAAAGACTAGAAGTTTACAGATGTTAGGCATGTTCTTTTATGTATTTTTTAAATAATATAATGAGCAATTTGATAAATATGATAGAGATTACTAATATTGTTGACGTAAATTGGATCAATATGAATGATACTTAGAATTAAGTTTGTTTATATATATAAAGAAATGTTTAGATTGAACAAGAAAGACATAGTTGAAGATAGAGATAAAGATGAGGAATTAGGGTTTTTTTTTAGTTGATGTATGCTTAAACAATATAACGAAGGTTACTTAAAGTCAACAAATGTGATAGAGACTACTAATATTGTTACGATAAACTGGATTAATATGAATGATACCCAGAACCTCCTCTGTTCACACACAATATGAATGTATATTGGAAAAACTTATGTATGTATGTATGTATGTATGTATGTATGTATGTATGTACCGTGTTTCTCATATAATAAGGCCGGGTCTTATTTTTTTTTTGAGCCCCGAAAAAATGGCTAGGCCGTCTTTTCAGGGGTGACTTAATTCCCCCCCCCTTGCATCTTCGGGCAGGTGGGCAGCGATGGCTTGGATGTTGACCTCAGCATTGGTGGGGCACTTCATATTGGGGTCAACACAGGCAGCACCATATCCAGGTGTGCAACAAAAGTACTTCCTAACGGCAAGCCCCCCCACAATTCCCCCCATTACGCATGTTTTAATATAGGCCTTAATTTTGAGGGGGGGGCTTAATTTCATTTCATGCCTATAAAACATGGTGGGACTTCCTCTTGGGGAGGCTGTATTGTTGGAGAAACAGGGTATGTATAAATGTATATGTGGCTGTGATTTTTGAGGGATTTTTTTTTGCCAGTTTCCATCATTTACTTCTGAATTTGATAAAAACAAAACAAAAACACCCCCATCCCACATTGGATGAAATGGATTCAATGAACAACTGCAAAATCATTCCCTTAACAACTGACACAACGCCTCCATCCCCCAAAATTAGATACAGTCATGTGATGCATTGATTTACCAGAGCATTTACAACAGATGCCTCCAAACTTGGCAACTTTAAGACTTGTGGACTTCAACTCCCAGAATTTCTCAGCCAGCATAGCTGAGGGAGTTGAAGTCCACAAGTCTTAAAGTTGCCCAATTTGCCGAACAATTATAATTCCAGGCTCAGTTATGGTTCTAAATCAAGGACAACTGTAATATATATTGATCAATCAATTATTGGGTACAGACGTTTGAAATTCCCTTTTTCCTATAGTCCAGTGTTTTTCAAACAACACTCCAAGTTTTCCTCTTTCTGCGTTTAGTGTCAACGAGGAGAAAAACCAGGAAAAAATGCTCTATTTTCCAAAGAATTTCAGGGAGACCTGCTCGGTTCTGTTTCCCCTTCTCTGTCAGACTGGCTGCTGAGCTATCAGATCAATTTTTCCTAGCCATTTGGAGTTCTAGGATTCTCAGTCAGCATTTCTAAAGGATGTTTTGTTGAGGAAGGTTGCCGCAGAGTGAATAGGGAAAAAAAATGAAAAGTTGCTGCATAAGAAAAGAAAAAAAATAGGAGTGAATAAGCATTTGGCTAAAGAAACCCTGGTGCTTACAGCTAGTCTTTATTTTCTTTTCCCCCTCTGAGATAAACATTTTATCCTCCTATATTGGATAGCTTGGGTTTTATTTCTCTTTGCTAATGCTTAATATACACAATTGCCCGCTGATGCCTCCTTCCAAATAAATTGGATGTACAGTGTGCCGAGAAACTGCAGTGGGCTGAATGGAGGACTGACTTGGAAGAAAGTAGTGATATATCTGGGCTTCAGAATTGTGCAGTAGCTGGGTTGACTATGATTACTTTATTTGTTTTTAATCTGTGGGAAAAAATTATTGTGTTTACGGGCTTTTGGCTCTTACAAGGGTAATCATTCCTCATCCCTACCCACTGAGTTAATCACTTCTTCTTGTGAGCCAGATGGTTTTCTTCTCCTTTTTTTTAGTGCAAAAGCAGTCATCCTCTAAATAGCAGAAGTAGTTTTTTTTAAAAAAAAAAAAAATTTTGTTTGCAATAATGGATATGATTGCAGAAAGCCTGGAGCTTCTTTTGTGTTGTGAATGCTTCAACCTTCTATTCTATTCTATTCTATTCTATTCTATTCTATTCTATTCTATTCTATTCTATTCTATTCTATTCCATTCCATTCCATTCCATTCCATTCCATTCTCTATTCTCTATTCTCTATTCCTACTCTACTCTACTCTATTTCTGGGAACTGTGCCTGCATGCACATTGCACCAGATCTGGGATGATGGTTTGCCTGCCGGCAGAATTGGCTCTGCATGCCACTTCCGGCACATGTGCTATAGGTTTGCCATCATGGGTGTAGACACTTCACAGCATGGGAATATTTTTTGCTACACAAGAAATGGCTGCTCTACTAGGCATTAGTCTGCATTGTATTACTTGACTGCTTGTTCCTCTACTGTTGATGATGATCCTAAAAGAAAGAAGTTTATCACCGTTGATATCTTCAATTGTCAGTTCTTAATGGATGAGTGTAGCTGGGTTTTGTTTAATGTTAAATCAATATAAAATAACTCTGTTGCTTTAAAAGTCAGAATAAAACAACAAGAATCACTTAGTAAAGGACTAGGAAAACCTATCTTACAGTTGTTATTTTATGTTTCACATTAAAGGCTTAAAAATAAGGTGAACTGAAATGTGTACAGCCAAAATTCCCTTTGCCTTTTTTTTTTTTACCAGTACAGCTTTGAGTTGTACTCAAAATATAAATAATGCTTTTAAAAGAAAATAAGGCAAGGTTTTATGTTGCACCTGGATTCTGATAAATGGAAGTTCTTATCATCTCCATGCTTTTAACCATATAGCAAATGACCAGGGGCTCAGAAACACCACATTTTCTTTTCCAGATGTTCCAAGAGCCCTCGTCCCTTCTTGCGTGTACCATAAGGAAATTTGGATTCTATAGGTGGAAGCAGAGGTGGTATTCAGCTGGTTCTGACCAGTTCTGGAGAACTGGTAGTGGAAATTTTGAGTAGTTCTGAGAACTGGCAAATACCATCTTTGACTGGCCCTGCCCCCATCTATTCTCCACCTCCTGAGGCCCAGCTGATTGGCTGGGTCTTCTTTTGTTGCCCTGCACAGGAG
Source organism: Hydrophis major (assembly GCA_033807585.1). NCBI lineage: Eukaryota > Metazoa > Chordata > Lepidosauria > Squamata > Elapidae > Hydrophis > Hydrophis major. The sequence goes on from CM066331.1 coordinate 94,130,393, forward strand.
AACGGAGCTGGAAAGCAGGTTCGTCGGGTGGGTAGGGAATGGAGATTTTTCAGTGTCCTTCCCCTGCCATGCCCACTGAGCCATGCCCACCAAGCCACACCATACTTACCAAGCCACACCCAGAGAACCGGTAGTAAAAAAATTTGAATCCCACCACTGGGTGAAGGTGTCCTGTAGATACATGAGACGCATAGCTGGTGAGGTTCCAAAATTCAGTCTGAGGCATTGTGGGGAATCTAAAATAATAGCTGGGAACTGCTGCCACCCATTCATGAAAGAAACGAGATCGGATCCTTTGCCAAAGTCTTCTCAAGATAGAATCATCCCTGCTTGAGAAGGGACCATCACACAATTCCACAATGAGATCATTTGATGAAGTCTGATGGAATCCCTTTGAACCTGAGTTTTAGGTTTTTGGGAAGATTAATTTACATGGATTCACCACCATCCTGTATTCCAAACATTGTTTCATCATCCCAGGACATCTTTGCAGAGGGAGAAGTCAATGTGTTCATTTTTTTCTCATTTCATTGGGTGTGTTGGGTTTAACAAGCAAAACCAGTCCTTAAAGTCTCTCCCTTTTGCCCCCCTAAAATCCCAAAGGAGACCAAAATGCAAAATGCACCCATCCACTCTGGCATTACTTCATGTTGCAGCCATTAGCAACAAGATAGAATATACACTCCTGAGAAGAAGAAGAATAAAAATAATAATGATAATAGATCTGCCAGTTGGCCCTTCTATTTGTTCTGGAAAAGTGCCAGTGCTAATAGGGTGTGAGTCAAGGCACATAGTATTGTGTATATACCATAGTTAATAAAGTATGAGCTTGAGGTAAAGTGCAGGGTTCTGGCCCTGCACTTCTGATTGGCTGTTAGGCAGCCAGATCGGATTGGTTAGTTCTTAGGAATCCGATTGGCCCTTAATAGAGGATTATTATTGGTTTAAAGAGCTAGCGTTCATAGCTCACTATTGGACAATTCTCACAAAGGTTGCCTATATAAGGCAGGGTTCACTGTTATTGTTTTGAGAAGTCACTATGCAATAAAGAGCTGAAAGTTCACATTCAAAGACTGTCTCCATTTACTCCAACCCATGTCCAAGTACTTAACACTGGCGACGAGGATGGGATTTGGAGACGTCTGAACCTAAGAAGCCAGTAAGCAATACTGAGCACGTGATAAGACGACGCCAACAACGGAACCATGTCCGGCGGCATCGTACCACCCGCTCCGTTCGATCCAAACCAAGAGGATTGGGAATCCTACATGGATCGCTTCCAAATGTTTCTTGAGATGAATAATTTGAAGGACGCCACACCAGCAAAGAAGCGGGCACTGTTCCTGACGCACTGCGGCCCAGCTGTATTTAAAATGGCTAAAGCACTCGCCAAACCTCGAGAAGTGAAAGCCATGACGACCTCGAACCCATCCTGAGAGACCATTACGCGCCAACCATGCCTACACTCGTGAGACGCCACGAGTTTTATCAGAGAAACCAGCGAAAAGGAGAGAGCGTGGCCGACTTCGTGTCGGACCTCCGGAATTTAGGGGGCCTCTGCGGGTTCGCCGATTTAGAAGAAGCACTAAGAGATCGAGTAATTCTGGGATTAGATGCACTAGCCGTGCAAAGCAAGCTGATGGCAAAAGGCGACATCAGCCTTGCTGACGCCATCGCCGAAGCCATGGCTGCAGAGGCGACCAAAAAGTCGGCTGCACAATTACGGCGAAGCCACACTCCGGCAACACAACCGACCGGCGAAATCTTACCCAACTCAGAAGGGCAGCTTGCAACAACGCACCACGAGGACCTCTCTTCATCGTCAGACAGCGACGAAGAAGGGGTCCATCGACTGCGGTCCGACCGGGACCCTCGCCCTAAGCCCTTACACCCTTGCGCTGGCTGTGGAGCAAACCATGCCAGGGCTGAATGCAAATTCTGCGACGCACTCTGCCATGAGTGTGGGAAACGAGGCCACATCAGCCGGGTCTGCTGCAGCTTACCAGGTCCCAGCCAGGCCTCAAAAGGGGCCAACTATCGCCAATTGACAGGAAACCGTCCTGTAAGGCGAGAACCAGTAAACCACTCCTACAGAAATCGAGCTTTGAAAAAAGAAGAGGCTCACCATACTATCACTATAGGTCACGCCTCAGTTTTGGACACTAAGAAAATTCGAGTCATGGTAGCCATCGAGAACCAGCCTTGCCACATGGAGGTCGACTCGGGATCGTCCCTCTCGATGGTGTCTTGGAAGACACTCAAGCAACTTATCCCCACAATCCAACGCCAAGACCTCCAATTTCAACGCCTCATCCTCAGGGACTACCAAGGAAATCGAATCCCCGTGGTCGGGTCCTGCCGAGTCCGAGTCTCCTTCAAAAAGCATACAGCGTACTTACCTCTAACGATCATCGATAGAGATAGGCCTAGTCTATTAGGCCTCCAATGGTTCGCGCCACTCGGCATCGAAGTGGCCGGCATGAACCGAGTCGGTGGTTGTGAGTGGGAGGAAGACCTTATTTCTGAGTTCAGCGACGTCTTCGCAGACCGTTTAGGCGAGTATAAAGGGACCCCAATCTCATTTAGTCTAGATCCAAAAGTAGCCCCAATTCGCTTGAAGCCCCGTCGAGTTCCATTCGCTCTTAAAGCTAAGATCGACAAACAACTCAACAAGCTAATTGCTCAAGGGGTGTTGAAGCCCATCGATCACTCTCCATGGGAAACCCCAATTGGAACGCCCATTAAGCCAGATGGGTCAATCCGAATTTGTGGGGACTACCGGGCCACTTTAAACCACGCCCTACAGCAGAATGCGTATCCAGTTCCGGTGGTGCAGCACCTCCTCCATTCCTTGGGGGGTGGAAAGGTTTTCGCTAAATTAGATTTAGCTCAAGCTTATCAACAACTACCAGTGGATGAAAAGACGGCCCAAGCCCAAACAATTGTAACGCACAGAGGTGCTTTTAAATGTACTCGATTGCAATTTGGGGTTAGTGTAGCCCCGGGGATATTCCAAAGCCTCATGGAAAGGTTGTTACAGGGAATCAAGGGCGTGGTTCCGTATTTTGATGATGTATTAATTGCAGCCCCTACCAAAAAAATCTTGCAGGATCGTTTGAAATGTGTTCTTAAAAAATTCCAAGAGGCAGGACTTAAGGTGAAAAAAAATAAATGTCACTTATATACTGACAGTGTTGAGTTTCTAGGGTATCGGATTGATAGCCAGGGCATTCACCCTACCAAAAGTAAATTAAAGGCGATAAAAAATGCTCCCAGGCCACGTAACAAGGCCGATCTCCAGGCATTCTTAGGCCTCATTAATTTCTATAATGTATTTTTACCGCACAAGGCGACTGTTGCTGAACCGTTACACCGGTTATTAGATAAAAAAGCATTGTGGATATGGGGTTACCGGGAAGAACGAGCATTCTGGAATGTTAAAAAATTGCTCACATCTGACTCTGTACTTATGCAGTATAACGAGACTTTACCATTAGTTATAACCTGCGATGCCTCGCCCTTTGGGGTGGGCGCCATTTTGAGTCATGTACTGCCTAATGGGAACGAAGCCCCTGTTGCATACTTTTCGAAGACTCTTTCACAAGCAGAGCGGAACTATGGACAAATTGATAAAGAAGCTCTCGCAATCATTTCAGCTGTAAAGAAATTTCATGAATATGTGTATGGAAGGACATTTACCATTGTAACTGACCACAAACCGTTGCTAGGGATAATAGCCAGGGACAAGCCAACCCCCTACATATTATCCCCTAGAATGACCCAATGGTCAGAATTCCTAGCTGCTTATAATTATCGCCTGCAAAATCGCCCGGGGAAAGCCATTCCCCACGCCGACGCATTAAGCCGAGCACCGCTTCCAGAGACTCTCGACGATCCGGCACCAACGACAACCACGTTGCAGATCGAAACACTCAACTCGCCGCCTATGACCACCCGAGACATCGCGAGAGAAACCAAACGAGACCACACCCTAGCTCGAGTCCTAGGCTGGGTAGAACGCGGATGGCCATTGGACCAAGTCCCAGATGACTTCACGCCGTTTAAAGCAAGACAGACTGAACTTTTTTCCCAAAAAGGCTGTGTCATCTGGTGCGATAGAGTCGTTGTCCCAGAATGACTCTGGAAGACGCTGCTACAAATTCTGTATGAGGGCCACCCCGGCTTCGTGCGGATGAAAGCGCTTGCACGAAGCTATGCATGGTGGCCGGGCATGGACCGGCAAATCGAGCAGTGGGTCAAAGCGTGTACCAATTGCCAACAAGCCAGCAACGCCCCACCAAAAGCCATGCCTATTGAATGGGAGACGCCACGTGGACCCTGGTCCAGAATCCACCTGGATTTCGCGGGCCAACCAAAGGATATACCTTCCTGCTGACAGTCGACACATACTCCAATTGGTTAGAAATTAATCGTATGACGGCCACAACTTCCGAGGCAGTGATTAAGATCCTAAATAGACTCTTTGCAACCCATGGATTGCCTGACGTCCTGGTGTCCAATAACGGGCCACAGTTTACGGCACTAATGTTCGAGCAGTACCTCGCTGACTGCGGCATCCGCCATGCGCTCACCTCGCCTGCGCACCCTGCGACCAATGGCCGAGCAGAACGCATGGTCCAATTTGTTGAAAAGACTTTGCAAAAAATGGACTATGACAATATCGATGACAAAGTCAACCAAATTCTCTTTTTGCAACACATAACTCCACATAGCGTCACCGGCAGAACTCCCACGGAACTACTGATGGGACAAAGACTCCGTTCCCACCTCAACCGGTTGCACCCTGCCTACGAACCGGAAAAGCCAATAGGATCCAGTGGCCGCTGTTGCACTTTCCAGGTAGGAGACTGCGTTTTCGCACGGAACTTATCAGACGACCCGTTATGGATAGAGGCAACGGTAGTGCGAGTGACCGGCCCCAAATCCTATGTAGTAAAATGCTGTGACAATAGACTGTGGAAACGGCATATCGACCAATTACGATCACGACTCACAACGGCCAGTCAACAACTCCCTCATGACCAAACCGAGGGGGGGGGAGGTACAGAAGAAGATGACGTTCCAGGGAACCTGCTCGAAGGGAGCGACGAATCAAGTGAGACTCAGGAAATGGAGCAGGAAGGAGAATCGTTTGCACCGCAAGAAATTGCACCTGAGCAAGAAGCAGAGACACTGCCAAACAACAATCTACCTCAACAGGATTGCAGTCAACCAGTCCAACGAAAATCCGAAAGACTTAAAAGACAACCGTCCTATTTAAAGGACTATATAACTACACTGTAATTAAGAATCCAGGGGGAAGGGGTGTTGTGTATGTACCATAGTTAATAAAGTATGAGCTTGAGGTAAAGTGCAGGGTTCTGGCCCTGCACTTCTGATTGGCTGTTAGGCGGCCAGATCAGATTGGTTAGTTCTTAGGAATCCGATTGGCCCTTAATAGAGGATTATTATTGGTTTAAAGAGCTAGCGTTCATAGCTCGCTATTGGACAATTCTCACAAGGGTTGCCTATATAAGGCAGAGTTCACTGTTTTTGTTTTGAGAAGTCACTATGCAACAAAGAGCTGAAAGTTCACATTCAAAGACTGTCTCCATTTACTCCAACCTATGTCCAAGTACTTTACACATAGGATGTTTTTTTTCTGCATATTTATTAATGTGAATAAGATGGAGGATTATTATATGTTTCCATGGCATCTCTTCGATAAAAGTACTCTGATCATAAACACGGTTTAGAAAAAGAAAAACAAAGCAGAACTGGCAGCCATGGGTTTATGGAAGCTTGTTTTTATTAAAAAGAAATAATGGATGCATTTTTAATGTTTGTTTCGGAATAGCTGTCACAGATGGTGTTGGAGTTATTTCTGCAAAGTCTTTTTCTCTGAAGTCCTTTAAACTGGATCTCTTTAATATCTCTCCCCCCCGAACCCGATATATTCTCTCAGAGTTTCAATTTTGCAAGTTGTGAAATCCCCTTCCACTTCATTTCAGTTTAAACAGATGTAAATACACCTTTACGTCATTTGTAATTCTCCTCACAGTTCAACTTTGATTATAATAATTATTAGTCCAGGTTCAACAGCTCCCCATACTTCTGTGAGAAGTCATTGCTTTTTTATACCCAGGAAGTCTAAATCGCTAATTTAACATCCACAGCATACTAATTCACTATAGAAACGGCACCACAACAACTTCGTGCAAGGATATATCATTTAAAGCAGGTGACGGTTCTAGCTAGCTGGCAGGTATTTTTATTAAAGATTTTCCTGGTTCTACTGTAAGAAGCAACGCTTAGAGGCATCTCCAGGGGACTAGTTAAAGGATGATCTTTGTGGTTTGCGTGCTCTTCTTCATTCTCAGTTAACCATGGTGGGCTTTGTGTGAACTGGGACATTGTAGCTTGTTCTGATCAGAACATGGAACCATAGGGCTGGAAGGGACTTTCAAGGCAGGAGATCTTATACCATCCAGGACGGGTTTTTTTTTCTTGAAACCTCCAATGATGGAGCATCTGCACCTTCTAGAGGCAAGTTGATTATTGTTGTTACTCTCAGAAAAATTTTCCTTAGTTCTATATTGGATTTCTCTTTAATGATCTTCCACCCATGAATTGTTGCCCTGACCTCAGATGCTACCCACCCCCCCTTAATCCTTCTCTTCGCTTCTGTGGTTTTACAAGGAGGATCATGTACAAATTATGTGAGGGTATCTGAGAATCTTCTCCTGCACAATAAAATTAAATGCTATTTTTCTCATCTGAAATGTGCCAGGGGCAGGAAGGGGGGGGGAATATTTCCAAAAAGAAAGTCAACATGGTAGCTGCAACTGCATAACTGAAGCCAGGGCCTTTGTACAAGCACCTCACATGCAATGGACGTAGAAGAGATGAGGCTTCAGTCACGTGTCTGCATCAGCCATCTTGTCTTTATGCAATGCAGCCTGTGGAAAGACAGGTCTACTCTCTGATCTGATCAGGCAAACAATTCAGAAAACAAGAGTAGACATGTTTTTTATTAGATTTGCCAGACATTTTGTTGGCCCTCTATGGCTTGTAGTGCTTTTAAGAACAATCCAAGATAAAGATGTTGATTAGGCTGTTCGAAGTACCTCTTGAGTTGCTGAGTGTCCAAATCAGGCAATAATTCTTAATTCCTCTGGCTCCTATCTTGTCTCAGCAATACTTTGCCATTCAAAAACACTTTACAAAACTTTTCAGGAGAATTGAAATCGACTGTGCCCAGCAGGCTGTGATTGAATTAGTTTCATTGCTCAGTTGAATTGAACAGAAACCAGCTTGCACTTATGAAATAGGAAAAGAGAATGAGGGGAAAAAAAGGTACAAGTGCAAATTGGGGGGGGGAGCACTTAGGGTATAAGGGAGAGTTGGCGACAATAATTATAAATAATGAAGGTTCTTGGAACCTTCTTGGTGATCGGAGGTTCTGTCAACAGAAGTATAGCTGGCAAATAGTATTTCCTCTTCATTAAACTTTGGTCAGAATCCAACTTGAATCCTGTCTCCAATTTTGGCTGCTGTATTTTTTAAAAAATGCACACTTATCAGAACAGGTTCAGGAAAAAGTTATAAGGTTTTTGTTAAGTTCTGCGCATGGGTGCAAGGAGCAGAGACGAGGCAGTGAATAGTGAATTTCAACTCTTTATTAAGCATACTGAACAGAGCAATCACCGAGGGCAGCAGCAGCCCTTTTATAGGGTTGGCTGCTGTCCTATTAGCCAATGAAAAACATGGAAGTGTTAAACCCTTGAACCAATGAGAGTTGGCCCGTTAACAGCCAATCAGATGTCCCAGAAAGGACCAATCCGATGTCACTATTTTCGGGCCAATCAGAAGTGCAGGATTAGAACCCTGCTTTTTACTTAAGGTTGTTTAAAACTCTATGAAACACCTTTATTAGTTCATAACACCCCTTCCCCCTAGGTTCCGTTTGAGGGGTCCGGTGACATAATCCCGTAGATATGCAGGTTGTTTCAACTGTAGATATGCAGGTTGTTTCAACTGTCTATTAGATTTGCGCTGTCCCACCGGTTCCTGTCCTGTTGGTTTCGGTGGAACGTTTTTTGATTTATCTGGTACAGGCGGTTCCGCATCCTCACAGGACGACTCGGCGCTGCTAATTCTGTCGTTGTTGCCCTCCGGTCTCTGTGGGTTAGCCTCCGTTGAGGTATTTCTCTGTGGCGAGGCAACCCCCCTTCCTGATTCTTCTTCAGGTAATGTGCCGGGCTGGTGACTTCCTTTGATTTCGCCTTCCGCCATCTCGAATTCGGTTCCCTCGACATCCCCTCCCCCCTCAGTTTGAGAGTCACAGGATTCGCGGGAACTGGGTTGCAACCTAGAGCAAAGCTGATCTATATGGCGTTTCCATATCTTTCCGTCCAATGTTTGCACACGGTACGATCTGGGCCCGGTGGTTTGGGTTACGGTTGCTTCGACCCATAATGGTTCGCCGGAAAGGTTTTTAGCGAAGACTAAGTCACCTACCTTGAACTCACGGCATTTTCCGCTAGATCCACAGGGTTTCTCTGGCGCGTAGGACGGGTGGAGACGGTCGAGGTGGGAGCAGAGCTTGCATCCCATCAACAGTTCAGCTGGAGTCTTGTTGGTGACGCTGTGCGGGGTGATGTGTTGGAGTAGGAGTATTCTGTTTAGTTTGTCGTCAATGTCCCCATAGTCCATCTTGTGGAGAGTTTTTTTAACAAATTGGACCATGCACTCGGCCCTGCCATTGGCCGCAGGGTGCGCCAGCGAGGTTAGCGCATGGTGGATACCCCGGTCCGCTAAGTATTGTTCAAATGCCAGGGCGGTGAACTGGGGTCCGTTGTCGGAGACTGGAACGTCTGGCAGCCAATGTGTTGCGAATAGTTTATTTAATTTGCGGATGACTGAATCGGTTGTAGTAGTCTTCATCTTGTGGATTTCGAGCCAGTTGGAATAGGCATCCACTGTTAGGAGGAACGTATGTCCCTTAGTAGGTCCCGCAAAGTCAATGTGGATGCGGGACCACGGCCCCCAGGGGGTTTCCCACTCCGTTGGAGTTGCTCTAGGTGGGGCACTGCTGACTTCTTGGCACTTTAGACAAGTCTTCACCCATCTGCTTATCGATGCCTGGCCACCATGCGTAGCTTCGTGCGAGCGCTTTCATACGCATGATGCCGGGGTGACTGTCATGCAATGCTTTCAAAACTGCTCGTTGTAACCGCTCTGGGACGACGACTCTGTCTCCCCATAGGATGCAGCCTTTCTGCGAGAAAAGTTCTGTTTGCCAGTTTCTGAAAGGGGTGAAGTCGTCAGGGGTTTGTTCTGCTGGCCATCCTCGTTCGACCCAGCTGAGAACTCACGCCAGGACAGGATCTCTTTTTGTTTCGATAGCAATGTCTCTGGCTATTAGCGGTGATGAATGTAGTGTTTCAATCTGGAGTGTCATGAGGGTTGGAGCTGGGTCGTCAACGGTTTCCGGAAGTGGGGCACGGCTCAATGCATCAGCGTGGGGAATGGTTTTCCCCGGGTTGTGTTGCAATTTATAATTGTACGCAGCTAAGAACTCCGACCAACAAGTCATTCTAGGTGACAATATATAGGGGGTTGGCTTGTCTCCCGCTATAATCCCCAGCAAAGGCTTGTGATCGGTAATAATAGTAAAAGCTCGTCCATACACATATTCATGAAACCGTTTCACAGCAGATACAACAGCAAGAGCCTCTTTGTCAATTTGGCTATAGTTGCATTCAGCCCTCGATAAGGTCCTTGAAAAATAGGCAATAGGGGCCTCACTACCATTTGGTAACACATGACTTAAAATGGCTCCTACTCCAAACGGTGACACGTCACATGTAATGGTTAAAGGCAAAGTCTTGTTATACTGCATTAAAACAGCATCAGAGATTAGTAAGTTTTTCACTTGTCGGAATGCGTGCTCTTCTCGGTGTCCCCAGACCCAGGTGGCTTTTTTGTTGAGAAGTCTATGTAGGGGCTCAGCTACGGTTGCCTTCTGGGGCAAGAAGAAGTTGTAAAAGTTAATGAGCCCCAGGAAAGCTTGGAGGTCTGTCCTATTCTTGGGTCTTGGAGTGTTTTTGATCACTCTTAGTTTGCTATCAGTGGGGTGAATTCCTTGCTTATTGATTAGGTACCCCAAGAACTCTACTTTCTCTGTACACAGTTGACATTTATTTTTTTTAACTTTTAGGCCGGAATCTTTAAATTTCTGGAGAACGAGTCTCAGACGCCTCTCTAGTACTTCTCTATTCGGGGCCGCAATTAAAACATCATCAAAATATGGTATGACCCCCTTGATCCCTTGCAACAGTCTCTCCATCAGACTTTAGAAAATCCCTGGGGCCACGCTCACTCCGAATTGGAGTCGGTTGCATTTAAAAGCGCCTTGGTGCGTAACGATCGTCTGTGCTTCCGCGGTTTTTTTATCTACAGGCAGTTGTTGGTACGCCTGCGCTAAATGCAATTTAGCGAAGACTTTTCCGCCCCCCAGGGAATGGAGAAGGTGTTGAACCAGCGGCACTGGGTAAGCGTTCTGTTGAAGGGCGTGATTGAGGGTGGCCTGGTAGTCCCCACAAATTCTTAATGATCCATCCAGTTTGATGGGTGTTACGATTGGGGTTTCCCAACGGGCATGGTCAGTTGGTTCTAAAACACCCTGGGCTATTAATTTATCGAGCTGCTCATCAATCTTTGGTTTTAGGGCAAAATATACCCGACAAGGCTTAAGACGGATGGGGGCTACTTCAGGGTTAAGGTTGAGACTCTAGAAAAAGTGCAGAGAAGAGCAATCAGGATAATTAGGGGACTGAGACTAAAACATACAATGAACGGTTACAGGAACTGGGCATGGCTAGTCTAGTAAAGAGAAGGACCAGGGGAGACATGATAGTAGTCTTCCAGTATTTAAGGGGCTGCCACAGAAAGGAAGGGATCAAGCTATTTTCTAAAGCACCTGAAGGCCAGACAAGGAATAATGGATGGAAACTGAACAAGGAGAGATTTAACCTGGAAATAAGGAGAAATTTTCTGACAGTGAGAACAATCAACCCATGGAACAGAAGTTGCCCTCAGAAGTTGTTGGAATACCATCACTTGAGACTTTCAAGAAGAGGTTGGACTGCCATTTGTCGGAAATGGTGTAGGGTCTCCAGCTTGGATGGGGGGTTGGATTAGAATAGAAGACCTGTAAGGTCCCTTCCAATTCTGATTATCTGTTAGATCTGTTAGATTGCTGTGATGTCCCCCCATTCCTTCTCTTGGTTAGACTAGACCTACCCAGTTACCTCAAATGTTCATCATAGATATAATTTGGGAAATGAAAGCTGAGGGAACATTACCATGGGTAAGAGGTGGTGATAGTAAAAAAAGGCAAGATGGTGCTCATGGCAGAATGATGAAGCCATTTGTCAAAGTCACACACACACCAGGGTCGGTCATTGGCCGTGCTGCTTTGATCACCATACTTTTTTTTACCTCTGGTGGATACCAACCAGGTGGAGATACTGATCTTTAAGGTTCCTGAAAGACAGGGGTAGTAAATACAGGAGAAATTCAAGGCCTGTTTTTTTTTTTTTTTTTAATCATCCAAGAGTGCAGGACACAGTGGAGTAATAGATTTAAAGTAAGGTAAATTCCAAATGAATGTTAGGGGAAATTCTCCATCCACAAGACCAGTTTGACAGAAAGTCCAGTTATCTGGGAAGGAGGTGCGTGGCCTGTTGATGGGGACAAGTTAGATGCCCTAGATCAGAGGTGGGGGAACAATAGGCCCTTTATGACTTGTGGGCTTCAATTCCCAGAATTCCTGAGCCAGCTATTCTAGCTCAGGAATTCTGAGAGTTGAAGTCCGCAAGTCATAAAAGGGGCCACCGTTCCTTACCTTGGTCATCGATCATTGTTTCTCAACCACCACAACTTTAAGACACATGGACTTCAACTCCCAGAATTCCCCAGCCATGCATCTTAAAAGTTGTGGAGGTTGAGAAGCCCTGCTCTAAATTAAAAACCTTTTCCAGCTGTCTGCTTTTATAAAGATGTTCTCTGAAACAAAGTTTCTCTTCTCCATAAAAATGACCAATTTTCATACTGCTGGGCTGGAAGAGTTGACTTAACATTGGTGACAGTGGAGATTTCCGCCACCAAAATAATGTCTCGTCTCCTTCAAAGTGCAACCTATAAGCCTCTTTGAGATGGACACTTCTGCCCAGGAGGGGCTGTGCTTTTACGGTCTTCTATGTCCCTTCCAGAGCCCTGCGACTTTTTCTAAATGCTTTCTCTCTTTGGCAAGTAGATGAAAGCTTCCACTAGTGTGTGTGAGTCTTTCCTGGCTATATTATGTTCCTTTTTTTTCCTCCATGGCTGTCTGGTCCATTTACTCTTGTGATGCTCCAAACGGACCCGTGAGGCTGTTTTTATTGAAGGGGGTGTTTGCGGTGTAAGCATTTTGTGTATCTTCCTGAATCTATTTCTGCCCTCTTTAATGATCTGATGGCAGCAGGATAGAACTGCGGTGCCGTGTTAGGGTCTCAAGGCACTACTTGATTCATACATCAAGTCTATTGGAACACACTTCTCTGCTGAGAAAGATTATGTCTGGTGTGAATCACAGTTTGCTGTGTCACCAGAGTCGTTGAGGTGGCACTCAAAAAACAACAACCCAACTCAAGGCCTTGCCTTCTGTACTGCAGAATGGAAACAGAGGTAGTGAGAGTCTGGGAAATGAACAGAAGCATTATGTTAACAGATTAACAGAGTTGGAAGGAATCTTGTAGGTCAGTGGTCACCAACTGGTGGGCCCACTGGTGGTCCATGAGAAAATTTTGGTGGTCCGCAGAGAAATCTCACTCTCAGAGCACCCTTCCCAAAGCAATTAATCCAGACTGCACAGGAACACACGGCTGTGCCGCCTTCATGGCCCACAGGAACCCTCCATGCCCACTCACCACTTACCTGACAAACTTGCCTGCTAAGTTGCTATTTTTCCTTTTTTTTTTCCTGACCATCAGCTGTTCTACTGTGCCGGGAGATTTAGATTAGCTAGAAAGCAGGAAATTGTTGGATTTCTTGCTTTTTAACTAATCTTTAGATCTTCGGCTCTGTTTTTAAGCAGAGCCGAATCTTTCTTAGGACTGCAGCTTCTATTGTTCAGTGCAGACTCAGGTAGCCGATGGCAGAAAGATAGATCTCTGAGTGAATCTGTGATTCTGTGAGCAACTCAATCTGCCTGCCTGCTTTGCCTGATTTTGGGTAAAAGTTGCTCCTTTTTTATAAAAAATTCAATATTTACATAAATATTTATAATATTTATATACAAATCATGCTCAGCCAGTCACATGACCACCAAGCCACACCCACAAATTAGGCCACACCTACAGAACCAGTTGTTAGAAATTTGAATCCCATGCCTGCCTCTGTGTGTTTGTGTGTGTGTGTGAGAGAGGGGGGGGGAGATTAGATCAGATTCATTGGTTTCATCTAGTGTTGGTTCTTTGTGGGATTCCATAGGTCCATTCTGCTTTCAAATCCTTCAAAGTCTTCCATCAACTTAAGGAAGCTTTTCCTGGATTTTAGTCTCTGCTGAGCTGGTTGTAGGCCATAGACAGAGTGATTAAACAAAGATTGAGCAGTATTTGGAAACATAGACGGCCATTTTGTGGCAACCTGACATGACAATCTTAAGCCACCCAAGAGGCAATTGAAGAATTGAATCTCACCATCTTCTCCATCTGCCAGGCAGCTTAAGCTTTGCACCATGCAACTTCCACATTTTCCTAAAACTGAAGGAATTCCTTTGTGGGCATCTGTTCAACTCAGATTAAGAGGGGGAAATGACTCAGGACCTAGTTAAAAAGACAAAATATGCAGTTCTTTTGTGATAGCTTTAAGAAGCTTGTCCATTGTTGGCAGAAGGAAATAGTGAATAGTGGGGATTATGTAAAGAAGTAAATGTGGTTAACAAAGAAGCTCATTTCAATGATTACTTTCCTGTTTCATCAAAATTATCCCTATTTAAACTAAGGTTATGGAGGCAGAGACATTATTTTTCATCCAGTCATATTTTTTCAGCATTGTCCCAAACTTCCAAACATACACTTCAGGTGGAGAAGATAGCTTTGCAAGTGAAATAATGGACTGGAAGCAGAACTGCAGAAAGTTGGATATTGGGGCAAAAGGGTGGGCCTGCTTTGTATTATAGTCCCTGCTTGTCACACTGCCAACACACACATATATTATAGGTGTTGTTGCCATACTGGAGCTGAGAGATAGGGAGAGGGAATTTTAGAAAGCTGGGAACTATGGACATTCTCACACCTGGGCAGAGAAAGGCGGAGTGATGTCACCAGGCAACCAGACAGCGCCGTGATTGGACCATGTGATTGATTCTTTTGAGAAAGTGACAAACTTTTTACTTTTAATTAGGTGAAAACCACAGGAATCTTCAGAGTCAGTTTTCACCAGATCTGTACCAATATGATATATATCCAATAAAGCTATTCTTTGAGGAATCTACCTGCCTTGGAGTTTTGCTTTCTATGGGTCTATTACCTGGAACCGTGACACCTGTGCTTTTTCAAATATGTTTCCCTTACATATTTTACAACAACTCTTTTAGGCATTCGAATGACAATGTGTTCAGAATTTTCTGCTGGGATTTCTTAACCTAGCATGGATTTGAAGCTTGGTTCTGCCTGCAGATGATAGAATTTGGTTGAGTTTATCAAGGCTTGGAAACTCCATACTGGGTTTTTACAAGGATACAGATGCCAGATTATAGGATAGACTGGGATGTTGAAAAAAACATCCCAAAAGAAAACAGAATTTAGCCACTTCTGCACAGATAAGCTTAACTTAAAAGCAACTTTTCTCCTTGACCAAAATCACACTCCTTGCCACTAGTCCACGTGAACCTCCCAAGATTTAGGTTGCATTGGTTCTGTTTAAACAATGTCCAAGTACAGTAATTAGAACGCTGATGTCTTGCCAACCTGGAGCTATTCGATTATATTGGGAGAACTACATTGAAACTTTGCACTGAGAAAAAGCCACACTGTTTTAGAGAATTTTAGAAATTTCCATTCTACGTAGTTGGATGCTCCAAGACTGAAGTAGAGAAAGGGAGTTTTAAGAAATGGTACATGATTAAGTGCTACCTGCAGTGCTGTATGGATACAAACCAAATAAATCAGTTGGCAGATCCCATATTTTAGCAGAGACTAATGTCTTGTATCATGTTTTATTCTTTATGCATGCAAATAAGGGGATCCAAAATAGACAATTCATAAATAAATATATTTTTCTGGGCTTGATTCTTGATTATGAAAATCTTTGAAAGGCTTGTGCTGTCCCACCTGAAAACAATCATGGATGGTTAGATCCCATGCAGTTTGCGTACCAAGCAAATAGATCGACAGATGATGCTGTTAACATGGCTCTGCGTTACATCCTACAACACCTTGAATCTCCAGATACCTATGCAAGGGTCCTCTTTGTAGACTTCAGTTCAGCATTCAATACCATCATTTCAGACATTCTTCTAAGTAAATTAAACCAACTAGCAGTACCTGAACACACTTTTAAGTGGATCATAAGCTTCCTAACAGACAAGAAGCAGCAGGTGAAGCTAGGTGGAATCACATCCAATACCTGTACAATCAGCACAGGGCCCCCCCAAGGCTGTGTGCTATCTCCACTTCTCTTCTCCCAATATACCAATGACTGCATCTCAAACGATCCATCTGTTAACATACTGAAGTTTGCTGATGACACAACAGTGATTGGTCTCATTCGAGACAACAATGAATCTGCATACAGACAGGAGGTTATACAACTTGCCTCATGGTGTAACTGGAACAATCTGGAACTGAACACACTCAAAGCCATAGAAATGGTGGTAGACTTTAGAAG
The DNA here is from genome assembly GCA_033807585.1 of Hydrophis major. Classification (NCBI taxonomy): domain Eukaryota; kingdom Metazoa; phylum Chordata; class Lepidosauria; order Squamata; family Elapidae; genus Hydrophis; species Hydrophis major. The sequence continues at coordinate 94,146,329 of CM066331.1, forward strand.
AAACCCTCCTATGCTACCACCTCTTACAATACTAGATAACACAGTATCAACAGTAGAGATCTTCAAATTTCTAGGTTCTACTATATCACAAGACCTAAAATGGACACCTAACATCAAAAACGTCATCAAAAAAGCACAACAAAGAATGTTCTTTCTGCGCCAACTCAGAAAGCTCAAACTGCCCAAGGAGTTGCTGATCCAGTTCTACAGAGGAATTATTGAGTCTATCATCTGCACCTCTATAACTGTCTGGTTTGGTTCTGCTACCCAACAAGACAAACACAGACTTCAGAGGATAATTAGGACTGCAGAAAAAACAATTGCTATCAACTTGCCTTCAATCAAGGACCTGTATACTGCACGAGTCAAAAAGAGGGCTGTGAAAGTATTTACAGACCCCTCACATCCCAGACATAAACTGTTTCAACTCCTTCCCTCAAAACAACACTATAGAGTATTGCACACCAGAACAACTAGACACAAGAACAGTTTTTCCCAAAATACCATCACTCTGCTAAACAAATAATTCCCTCAACACTGTTCAACTATTTACAAAGTGTACACTACTATTACTGTTAATCTTCTCATCACTCCTTCTCACCCCTCCCCTCCCACTTGTGACTGTTTCCTAGTATGATTTGATTGTTGATTGTACCCTATAACTATCATTGAGTGTTGTACGTTATGATTCTTGATTCTTAACGAATGTACCTTTTCTTTACGTATACTGAGAATATTTACACCAAGACAAATTCCTTGTGTGTCCAATCACACTTGGTCAATAAAGAATTCTGTTCTATTCTATTCTATTCTATTCTTAACTACAGATACTTTTTGGAATAAGACACCAAGAAAAAAGGGGGTTTTAGACACCAGGCCTATTAGAAACATCACTGTTAACCAGGTTCTTTGCATCAGCTGATTTGTATACTTAATGAATAGAACAGAATAGAATAGAATTTTTTATTGGCCAAGTGTGATTGGACACACAAGGAATTTGTCTTGGTGCAAATGATCTCAGTGTACATAAAAGAAAAGATATATTTGTCAAGAGTCAAGAATCATAAGGTACATTTAATAATAGTCATGGGGTACAATAAGCAGTCAATATAAATCATAAGGATACAAGTGACAAAGTTACTGTCATACAGTCACAAGTGGGAGGGGGTGGGTGATAAGGATGAGAAGATTAATAGTAATAGTAGTGCAGACTTTGTAATAGTTGGACAGTGTTGAGGGAATTATTTGTTTAGCAGAGTGGTGGCTTTTGGGAAAAAACTGTTCTTGTGTCTAGTTGTTCTGCTGTGCAGTGCTCTATAGCGTCGTTTTGAGGGAAGGAGTTGAAACAGTTTATGTCTGGGATGTAAGGGATCTATAAATACTTTCACAGCCCTCTTTTTGACTCGTGCAGTATACCGATCCTCGACTAAAGGCAGGTTGGTAGTAATTGTTTTTTCTGCAATTTTTTTTTCTGCAGATACTATTAAAAATATTATCCAGATGTTTTGATTACAACTTTCACCACCTACAACCTATAGGCGTTGATGATAGGATCTGAAATTCAATACAACTAGAAAACTTCAAGTTGGGTGTAACTGTGTTAAATGTTCTTGCTGGTCCATTCGTTGTTGTCCCGAATCTCTTTCAAGCCATTTGCCATTTATCCAATCTTGATCTAAATCGTATGAAGCGGACTGTTCTTCTCTTCCTTCTTGTTCTTTGCCCAGCCTCCAATCTAATTAATTCTGGGTTATTCACTTTTGCTCAACCATCAGCAGTGATACAAAGGCCAACTTAGATCTCATTTCCATAGAAGTTTTCCTTCCATTTTTCCATGATTCAACAAACCCAGTTTGTTGCTGTTTGTTGCTGATAATCTCTTCCATAGTTTATCCCTGTACATTTCCAAGCTAGTGTCATTGTTAAACTGAGTTTGCTGGTCAAAGATGATGTAAGGATGTTTTATTTCCAAAGGGTTTAGAGATGGGAAAGGAAAAATAGAACCAAGAAAATGGTTTCACATAGAAGTAAAGAGAGAGATCTCCTTCTTTTACTCAGGAACCTGGAAATGGTCCAATGAGATGAGCCATTACTATTAGTGAAAGGACCCATCTCAATTCCCTTCTGGCCAAGCCCGTTTGGCAGATTTTGGGATTGTTTTAAAATCTATCTGACCCTAAATAAGAAGGGCATATGCAGGGGTGGGATTCTACCAGTTCGCACCTATTCGCTAGAACCGGTTGTACACATTGTAAGCAGTTCGGAGAACCGGTTGTTAGAAGGAATCACTGGCCTAATCCTGTAAGGAAGGCAGGAAGGAAACATTCTGGTGTTGCTTACAGAAACTGCCTCTCCGTTAACCCTTATTACATTCTTGGCAGGACTAGACTTCCTGTCTCAGGAACTTCTCTGGAGTTTTTTTTCCCCTCCTTTGCTGGTTCTTTGCTTGTGTGGAGTGACCATTCAAAGTTACAATGGCACTGCAAAAAGTGACTTATGAACCTTTTTCACACTTATGACTGTTGCAGCATCCCCACAGTCATGAGAGGTCAGGCGAGGAGATGCATGCCTCGATGTGAGTGATATTGAGTTGGTCACAGCCAGCCAATAACACGACCACCAAGCCACGCCCACCAACTAAGCCACGCCCACAGAACCAGTTGTTAAAAAAATTTATTTATTTAAAAATCATTAGTGACTCCAGATCTCTGTTCCCAGGCCAGCCAGAAAAGCTGATGGAGCCAGGGATGATAGAGCCAGGGATGATAGAGCCAAGGATGATAGAGCCAAGGATGATAGAGCTAAGGATGATAGGTCTACAAACTGCAGATAAGCTAGGCAGATGCCATATACTAGATGCCATCCAGTATGTGTAATGTGTAGTGCTGCCTTCAAAACTTATGCTTATGTTGGATTTTTTAAAAATTGTGATTAGATACTTAGCTGAGGTGTCACTTTATTTGTTTGTTTGTTTGTTTATTTATTTATTTATTTATTTATCAATTGCTTAAATATGAATAAGAATACAGGAAATGGGTACAAATAAATAGGGACAATAGGACTGGGATGGTAGGCACGATGGTGCACTTATGCATGCCCCTTAGGTAGTTTCTTTAGGTAATTGATAAGGCAGAAACAGACCAACAATTAAGAAAAATCTATGGACTGATTTGAAGAAGTGATTTTGGCCATTTCAAAAGCTGAACACAATACCCCAGTATATGGTTATAGTGTCAGGATTCCAGCAGTTACCCCAGTTAAATCATGAAGTCTCGAGCCAAACTTCCAAAACTTAAAAAAGGATTTATCAGGAATTAAACTGTATGTCATTGCCTGGGTGTAGCTAACTCTGAGACACATCATTCATTGTCACCCTTGACCCTGGTTTTCCCTTCCACCCCCTGGGTGTATCGTAATACATATTCTCCAAAGGGACACATCCATAGCCCAGAGTCATCAATCAAAATTCAATCCAATTAGAATTTTGCAAGACAGAAACGTCAGTCACCTAGTTAGTATCTTTGAAAAACTATTTATGGAATGTACTTTCGATTTCCAAGCTGCTGCACTGCTCTTTCAAACCCCTTCCTGTTGGCAACTCTAAAAAGGCCATAGAAATATTTTATGAGTTGACATATAGTGTAATTAGAGAGTTTGAACTATTTGCACCTGATAGGTGCTCTTACAGAAGAATCACAGGCAGCAGAAAACATAAATGGGGAACATGGAGATTTCCCTGCCTTCTCTAAATAATATGGTCAACATTCAAAAATATAGCAACATCATCTATAGATTTCATCATCTATAGATTTCAAGATAGTGCCTGAAAGATAACCATGAAATGATTGTGTGTATCCGGTATTTGGACCAGTGGAACAACCCATGTGATGTGGAAAGGGCTGGAATTGAGAACAGGAAGATGGTGGAGATTGATTGTAGCTGTAGCAAGGATGCAGCTGGATAAGATTTCCTTTAGCTTTTTATCTCAGCTCTGCCCCAAGAGTCATCTTCTTCATTCATTACCACTTTTGATTTCCATGGCTCTTTATCACTGAGGGCCACTCAGAGAAGGTTTCCTGCAGATGCTAGCAATGACTGCTGGGAATTATTTGGTCATCATTGCTGCATTGGTAATTCTGGATCTGGATATCTCTATATCTATGTATCTATCCAGCCAGCCAACCAGCTATTATCTATCCATCTATATTTATTTATCTATCATCTATATCATCTATCTATCATCATCATCTATCTATCATCCATATCATCTATCTATATCATTAATCTATCTAGCTATCTAGCTATCATCCATCATCTATCTATTATATCTAGCTAGCTAGCTAGCCATCTTAGCTATTATTTAACTATCTAGATATCTATAATCTCTCTCTATACATCATTATCATTATCATTATCTCTCTCTTTCTCTCTCTCTCTCTCTCTCTCTCTCTCTCTCTATCTATCTATCAGCTATATCAGGGGTCTCCTTAGCAACTTTAAGACTTGTGGACTTCAATTCCCAGAGTTCCCAGAGCTCTGGGAATTGTAGTCCACAAGTCTTAAAGTTGCCAAGGTTGGAGAACCCTGATCTATATCGTCTAACTATATCAGTGATGGCTAACCTTTTCAGCTTGGTGTGTCGAAAATCGGGAAAAAGTGTAGCCTTCCTCGGATCGTGTGTCACTTCAAGAAATATCAATAATTTGGTTTATGATGGACTGGGCTGGGGTGATCACACAGGGCTGTGAAACTCGTCTCCCTGGTCTCAGGGCTGCAGGTGCAGGATGTGGGGATCAGAAGGCCACCTTACAGGGCTGTGAACCTCATGGATCTCCTTTCCTCCTGTAGCGTTCCTGAGGTAATGAAACTGACAAACCTCAGTTTATGGCAGTTAAAACTGGTTCTCTGCTGCAAAGATCTTGCGGCAGCGGTGACACCATGCCTCCATGCAACAAGCAGGGAGCAGGAATTGGAGCAGAGCACAGGCAGCCTCTAAATGTGCAGGTTTTCCCCACACCAACAGGCGTGTCAGTCAAAGTGCCTCGGCGTGTCACGAGTGACATGCATGTCATAGGTTAGCCATCACTGAACTATATCATTAATCTAGCTAGCTAGCTATCATCCATCATCTACCTATCTTTATTAGCTATCTAGCTATGATCTTTATTATTTTATTATATTTATTATTTATTATATTTATTATTTTATTAGTTATCTAGCTATCTATAATCTCTCTCTCTCTCTCTCTCTCTCTCTCTCTCTCTCTCTGTGTGTGTGTGTGTAGCTATCTAGATATGTTTATCTAATCTAGCTATCCTCATCTCTCTCTTTCTCTCTTGTCTTCCTTCTTCAAGAGACTAAGAAGAATGTCCCTTTAGTCTCTACCTGCCATCTCTCTATTCAAGGAGAACCATTAGTTTCATAAATCATAGTAATAACTAAATAAATAACTTTATAAATAAATAAATAAATAAATAACTTTATGAATAAATAAATAACCCCTGGGCATATGCGCTCCTTTGGGTGTTTGCCTGGTCAGGAACGTTGATGAGCGGTGTTTCATATCATATTCCGATTTCTCAAGCCATGGAAAACTCCTGAAAGATGGACAGGGTGGTGGGAGAGAGAGTCAGCAAGATCCCGGTCTTTTTAGCCTGCAGGAGGCTTCCTCTGAAAGATTCCATGTTTGGCTTTGAAGAAGACTTTGAGCTACAACAAATCCTCAATTCAGAAAAAGGCACAATAGCTCAGAAGTGCTGCTGATGTGACCGGATTTATAATTAGATTACAAAGGCTGGGTTTGTTGCTTGCTCCTTGATGCTAAGGGATCTAAGGGATTCTCTTATTTGCCAGGGTTTCTCTTCTCTCCCCACTCCCTTCCTGACTTCACCAGTCTCCAAATCACATCTTCAGGATGTACTATCCTTTCGCTGCTCTCCTTTTTAAAATTTCTCACACTATGCTGAACTCTTCTTCCCACTGGTGCTCTCAAGCATGCCAAAGGCTCATTTTAGATGTCAAACCGGTACAATAGGCTACCTATCCACTCCAGATTTGTAAATATAAAGCCTACCTCCTGATATAATGTTAAGCTTATCTCCTGCTACTGATGTAGACAATTTCCACATGGCCTTCTGGGCAACGATGCAGAATGATTTGCCCTTTTGAGATATTTTTTGCACCTTCCCAATCCAAACTGTAATTTTGGGTCCAACTATGCTTAGTTCTAAGATCAAGTAGGACAGCTCCAGACATCCTTCATCACTAGGGATGCTGGGAGTTATAGTTCAGCAGCATTTGGAGTACCACAAATTGCTCACCTTGAAGCTGAAATCACACGTAGCCACCGGCTTTGAATTAAATAGGTAGGAATTGGGGAATTGTGGAAAATAGGTAGGAATTAAATATGCAGGAATTGGGTACGTCTAGTTGAATGAAAAGAAGGCCTGGGGAGGACATGATAGCAGTGTTCCAATATTTGAGGGGATGCCACAAAGAAGAGGAAATAACCTATTCTCCAAAGCAGCTGAAGGCAGGACAAGAAACAATGGATGGAAACTAATCAAGGAGAGAAGCAGTCTAGAACCAAGGAGGAATTTCAGTTGGAATGACTTGCCTCAAGAAGTTGTGGTGCTCCTGTCACTGGAGGATTTTAAGAAAAATCGAGCAGGGAATTTGACTAAAAGATCTCCAAGATCCCTTCCAACTCTGTTATTCTGTTTTTCTTTTTCTTTTTTTAATTTAGTAAATTTTATTTAGTTTTCAAAATTTAAAAACATAAAATAAAACTTTATACATCATTATAGCAATATCAAGACATCTTGTACATTTCCTTATCATCTTTCTATATACACATTTCTTTCATTATACAATTTCAACTTAATATATACATAAATATAGATAGATATGAATATAGATATAAGTATTTACATAGTTTCTTATTCTTTACCTAATTGCCATTTTGATTTCTTTTTATTCTTAAACCATTCATACCAGGCATCCCAGACATTATAATATATCGACTCTTCTTTGTCTCTTAATTTCATTGTTAGTCTGTCCATCTCTGCACAGTCTAAATTTTTTTTTTTATAACAACACCCTCTGGTGGTACAATTTCTTTTCCAGAATTGTGCATAGGAAATCCTAGCAGCTGTTAAAATAGGTAGCATGATGTATTTATCTTTTTATTATATTTTTCCATTATTATACCTAATAGGAATAATTCAGGTTTGGATTCAATTTTCTGTTTTATAATTCCTTCTAACCACAATCAAATTATATTCCAATATTTCTTGACCTTTATTATTATTGACCTTTATTATGTTATTCTGTTATTCTGATTCTGTTAATGTGTGAGTCATCACTCTGATAGGTGTGTTACTGCATTGGGTAAAAGATTTAATAGTGTGAATTGTGTCTTCTAGTTTGTAGTTTTAGAGTCAAAGGCAAGAAGAGAGGAGTAAGGACAAGTGTGGAGTTACTATAATCTTCCTTTCGTAATCAGTAATCAGTATTCCGGTAGATGCAAAGACATCTTATGTTGTTGTCTTTCAAGACAGACTCAAAAGATGATTATTATGCTACCTACTTGTTTTATTTACTCCTGTTGGGAGCCCCAGGCAATGCCATACCTTCCTCTTCCATAATGAGCAGCATCTGTTCTCAGTCCTTCATTGACAAGAGAAAAAGGGATGGACCGAACAGGGAAGGCTTCTGTCAAAGATAAACCACACTTGTGTCTTTTTCTAGCTCAAGATTCTGCAACAAAAAAATTGCTTCAAAGGAACAGACCTGGCACTAACTTTCCTATGCCAGAATGGAATGCTGACAAGGACATTTATCAAGACTACATAATGAGGTAGTTTCAGGAAGAGAAGGGATTCTGAATTTTCCTACTGAAAAGAATGACTAAAGAAAGGTGTCCATCTCAGGTGAAGAACAGCTACAGGAACTGAGCTTGGCTACTCTAGTGAAAAGAAGGACCAGGGGAGACATGATAGCAGTGTTCCAATATTTGAGGGGCTGCCACAGAGAGGAGGAAGCGGGTCAAGCTATTTTCTAAAGTGTCTGTAGGCCAGAGAAGGAATAATGGATGGAAACTGAACAAGGAGAGATTTAACCTGGAAATAAGGGGAAACTTTCTGACAGTGAGGACAATCAACCAGTGGAACAGCTTGCCTTTGGAAGTTGAGACCATCACTTGAGACCTTCAAGAAGAGATTGGACTGCCATTTGTCAGAAATGGTGTAGGGTCTCCCGCTTGGACAGGGGGGTTGGACTAGATGACCTATAAGGTCCCTTCCAACTCTGATTATCTGTTATCTGTTAAGGTGGCATCTCAGACAGAGTATTCCATAAAGTGTGGTTTTAGGATCTCTGATGGTTTCCCAAGAGTCTCTCAGGGATTGGAGAAATCAAAATTATTTGCCAGCCTATGTAGAGAAATATTAGTATTAAAATCTCATGAAAGAATCGTGAGAAGAAGTAATGGTAGCAAATTTTAATTTTTAGTAGGTAAATATTGATAAGGATAATTCATGCAAACCGAAGCTGGGATCCTCCATTTTTAAAAGGGGAGTACTGAAAGAAAGAGGTTTAAGAAATACTGATATACATCACTGTCAGTTCATCTCTCTACCAGTGTCAACTAGTGTGGAGGCAATTTTCACTCTTGTTTTATGCTCCTTTTTAGGGAAAGAATAAAAACTTCCTTAAACTAATTGAATAACAGAGTGGGAAGGGACCTTGGAGGTCTTCTAGTCCAACCCTTGCTCAAGCAGGAAATCCTATACGATTTCAGACAAATGGTTGTCCAATCTCCTCTTAAAAACCTCCAGTGTTGGAGCGCCCACAACTTCTGGATTCCATTGATCCATTGTTCTAACTGTCCAATTAAGTTTAAAGCCAACTTTTGGACCTTTTTTGTGCAAAACTGAAAAGAAAAAGAAAATATGATACATGGGTGTGATGACTAGAAAAAAAAAGTATAGATGACAAGGGGAAAAAACGAAAGTAATGTTGCAACTAGAGTAAATGTTCAATTTAAATCTAGACCTATAATTTCTATGGAGATTCTTAGTCATCAATAGAATCTGTTACATGAATTCCCATATCAATCAATAGTTGCTAGTTGGTAGATGTTCTGTTGTTCACTGTTTTTGGTTCCTGAATTTTTTCCCTATTGACTGTTGCTGATCATAGTTCTTCTTGGATTTGATGTAAGTCTGTTACTGAACTGTTTATGATACTGGACTTTGATTTTGGATTATCCCTGGACTGAAAACTGACTGCTTTAACCATGTATGACTTGGACTGCTTGTTTAACCGTTTACTGGAAGTAAAAACCTACATTTTACTATACAGTATATCTGTGTGCTGGTTGTGTGTTATTCCTCACCACTCTCACTATGTCTCCCTGTGTGCACTCATTCTCCTAACAGGGAATTGCCACAACACTGGTCATGGTTGTCCCAAAGCAGTGGTGAAATTCAACAATTTTTACTACTGGTTTGTGGCATGGCTTGGTGGGTATGGTGTTGCTTGGTGGGCGTGGCTTGGTGAGTGTGGCAGGTAAAGGATACTGCAAAATCTCCGTTCCCTCCCCACCCACTAACCTGCTTTCCAGCTCCGTTCTCCTGTACAGGGCAACAAAAGAAGACCCAGCTGATTAGCTGGGACTCAGGAGACAGAGCATTAGATGTGGGGGGGAGCAGTCAGAGGTGGTATTTGCCAATTCTTTGAACTATTCAAAATTTCCTCTACCAGTTCTCCAGAACTGGTCAGAACCAGCTGAATACCACCTCTGTCCCAAAGGTTCTTTTTTCAAGAGGCAACCGGACTTTCTCGTTTTTCTTTGAAGACATTTCTTGGATGAGATGTGAAACGTTTTCAAAGAAAAACGCAGAAAGTCCAATTGCCTCTTGAATTGGACTATACCTATCATTGTTGTAAAAGTTGTAAAAGAAAAGCATTGTTAAGTGAATCATGATGGTTAAACAAACTCAGCTTTCCTCATTGACTTTGCTTGTCAGATGCCATCTGGGAAGGTCACAAATTATGAACCCATGGACTTGGGGCCCTGCAATTGTCATAAAAATATGCTGGTTATCAAGGCCTGAATTTTGATCCCTTGGCCATACGGATGCTGCAACAGTTGTAAGTTGGAGAGACGGTCATAATATTCACTTTTTTCAGGGATGTTATAACTTTGAATGATTCTAAGTCAAGGACTGTCTGTACCATTAACAAATAAATAGGTAGATATTCTTGACCAATGTAAATAAACACTGAATTGCAGCTTAGCGTTTTGCTGCAGTGTTTTCAATAAAATGTAGAGGCTAGAACAAGGGTCTTGGCAAGTTTAAGACTTGTGGACTTCAACTCCCAAAATTCCTCCCATGACTGGAGGAGGAATTCTGGGAGTTGAAATCCACAAGTCTTAAAGCTGTCAAGTTTGAAGACCCCCTGGGATAAAATAACAAGAGTTGGAAGGTCTTCTAGTCCAATCCCCTGCTCAAGTAGGAAAATAATGTTGGATAAAGTGTGGCTTGTTTCGGGTCCTTTTTAAACAGGAGAATTCCATTTCATGATTTACAGCATTAATAATTGAAACAAGATCTTCATTATCTGAAAACAACATGTTTATATTTCTTTTATGTGGTTCAGTGAAGATGCATTATTTATCGGATTTATATCCTGCAACCCTTTCTGCTCAATGAAACATAATACCATCACTTCTGATTTTATATTCACAATAACCAGCCTTCGAAGTAAGTTGAATCAAGAAATACTTGTTAAAACAATAAATATTTGTTGTTAAAAAAATTGAATCCCACCACTGATACGGATCATCTGTGAGGTGGAGATGGCACTATCCCTGCATCCTACCTGAGACTGTTCTGGCTGGATGAGCCATTAGAAAGAGCGAGGAATATTACTCCAGACACAAGCATACCTATTGACACAATATGGCTGCAGTGCAGAAGCTGAGGGCTCTTATTCATGCAAAGCATTCACTGAAACACCTGCATCAGTGATTCGGTCCTAGTTAAGTACAAGCTGCTTCACTACACATGAGGCCAGTTTCTTTATGACTCATGCTTGCAAACAAATGGGGGTACGGGGCATATGGAAAGGGTCTTGGCCAAATGAAGAGCTGGAAGAGAGAGAGGGGAAAAATTCTTGCCTGCTTTAGGATTTAGTTCTTGGAGTAAGAGAAATATATTACAGGTAGCCCTTGACTTACTACAGTCCTTTTAATGACGGTTCAAAGTTACAACAGCACTGAAAAAGTGACTTATGACCGTTTTTCACACTTACAACCATTGCAACATCCCTACAGTCATGTGATCAAAATTCAAACACTTGGCAACTGGTTCATATTTATGACAACTGCAGTGTCCTGGGATCACGTGGTTCTCCTGTTGCAACGTTCTGGCAAGCAACGTCAATGGGGAACTCAGATGGGGAATCCTACCCCAAACCGTGTTACCAACTTAACAACTGCAGGGATTCGCTCAACGACTCTGGCAAGGAAGCAGGTAGAAAGGGGCAAAACTCACTTCACACACATCTCACTTAGCAACAGAAATTTTCATATCAATTGTGGTTGTTAAGTTGAGGATTACCTGTATTTCATTTAGCTTGAACATCCGACACGTCGATCCACTTTATTTCAAAAAAGTATCGATGACCAAACGAACCTCTAACAGTGGTTTTTATCATGGCTGTTCATATAGTTCAGTGGTGGGATTAAAAATTTTTTAACTACTGGTTCTGTGGGCGTGGCTTGGTGGGCGTGGCTTGGTGGGCGTTGTAGGGGAAGGATGCTGAAAATCTTCATTCCGACCCCACTCCACGGGAAGTTTACTGTAAAACCCCATTCCCTCCCCACGCCACTAACCTGCTTTCCAGCTCCGTTCTCCTGTGCAGGGCAACAAAACAAGACCCAGCCGATCAGCTGGGACTTGGGAGGCAGAGAATAGATGGGGGTGGGGCAAGTCAGAGGTGGTGTTTTCTGGTTCTCAAAACTCCTCAAACTTTCCACTACTGGTTCTCCAGAACTGGTCAGAACCTGATGAATACCACCTCTGATATAGTGGTCCATGAACCCTCACCTGCAGTGGTACAGCCCTCTGTGGGACAGTCCTGATCCTGTTGTTGAAGTCCACAAGTTGGAGACCGGGGTGGGATTCTACCAGGTTCGGACCGGTTCAGGCAAACCCCTTGTTCCCATGTTTAGCTCACTCCGAAGTGGTTCGCTGTGATGACAAAGTGGGCACGCCCGCCCACCCCTGCTGTTTCCTGTGCATTATGCCTTTGTTTAGAGCACAGCTGATTCACGTAGCAGAGCAGTTTGCCACGCCTCAGCTGTTTTCTTCACAGAGGCTGCAGTGGAAGGTAAGTATGGGCTTGCCTTTTATAAATGCAGAGCATGCACGCAAAGCATACGATCACCAAATCAGTTGTTATACCAGTGGAATCCCACCCCTGCTGAGACCCCTGCTCTAAACCATGGTAGCCACCCAGGATGGACATACAATGCACCTTGGTTGATCAGGAGACTGTTTAGATCCTGGCCTCGCCCACAGCTCACACAGAAGGACAGAGGTTCTCTGTCAAGCAGGCCCAGATCTTTCCCATTTTGTCAAAGGGGCCTTAACCTCACCTTCATGCTCCATTGTATGAGAGAGGAGGGAGGGAGGAGCAGGGGTGAGATTCTACCAGTTCGCACCTATTCGCTAAAACTGGTTGTTAACATTCTAAGGAGTTCGGAGAACCGGTTGTCAGAAGGAATTACTGGCCTAATCCTGTAAGGAAGGCAGGAAGGAAACATTCTGGTGTTGCTTACAGAAACTGCCTCTCCGTTAACCCTTATGTTCTTGGCAGGACTAGATTTCCTGTCTCTGGAACTTCTTTTGGAGTTTTTTTCCCCTCCTTTGCTGGTACTTTGCTTGTGTGGAGTGACCATTCAAAGTTACAATGACACTGAAAAAAGTGACTTATGACCATTTTTCACATGACTGTTGCAGCATCCTCACAGTCATTGTGAGGCCAGGCGAGGAGATGCATGCCTTGACGTGAGTGATATTGAGTTGGCCACACCCAGCCGGTCACATGACCACCAAGCCACGCCCACCACCTAAGCCACGCCCACAGAGCCAGTTGTTACAAAATTTGAATCCCACACCTGGGGAGGAGAGATACTTCCCTTTGAAGGGAAAAAAAAACCCCATTGTTTTCACTTCTCTGTTTGGGAGCTCCATGCTGTGACAATTTAATAGAAGTTACTGCTGGCCATTCTCAGCCTTCCCCACCCTGCTCAGTTGTCATTTCAGCTTCTCTTCTCTTTTTCTTCCTTTTAATGGTGACCCTACAAGGAAGCAGGAGGGTCATCTAGAGGCCCTTGCATAGGGAGGGCAGTGAGTAATGAGCCTCCGTTCTGCACCTTTTCTACTCCCCCCACCCTTCTCTCCCCGTCAAGTGAATGTATTAATGTTTCCTCTTAATGGGCCTGGCAGAGCACGGCTGTAATGGATATGCCAAATGGGATGACCTCATTCTGGCAGAGTTCATAAGCTTGGATGGAAGCAGCTAGAGAGTTAATTGCTTCCCTTCAACTAATGATGGCTACTGAAAGCTTTATGCAAGGGAGCTGCAGTTCGGCCCTGTTTTGTGCTCTCTTATTCTCTGTCCTCCTGGCGCCCCCACCCTCCGGAAAATAATTTGCAGTATTATATTTATGCAGCCAGGAATTTTGAGGAAGGAAGAGGGACAGAGGCAGCCATTCTGTTTAGCCTGGGAGTAAGTCCTGTAGATTTCCGTAGAGCGTACTTTGGAACACATTACATGGCTCTCTCTCTCTCTATTTCTTTCTGTTTTTGCTTGGAAAAAAAAGAAGTGGGGTAGAACCAGCAGTTCATTGAGGGGGGGGGAAGGAAGCCCCTTCTGTTCGATTTCAACAATGTGACTGGAAGGTCTTCACTTCTTTGACAAAGAAATAAACCAGAATGTGCTTTCAGTGAAAGACAGAGAACTTTCTTTGGTTAGATTTAATCAGAACTGAGTAAGCTTAGAAAAATAGCATGGGGGAATCTATGGCATTGTGGTTAAGGAGTTTGACATGGTTTAATAATGCTCAATATTGGGCATCACTTGGAAGGATATCATCATAAATCGCACAATATATTGCAAGAGAACATGCAAATGAATGGACTCAGTGCATCAAGCAGATCAAAAGCTAGTTTCGACCTTACCTAATTATACCTTTCTCAAAGCCCTTGATAACTCTCAGAATCTAGGAATAAACAGGAATAGCAATAGCAATGGCATGTAGAATTATATACAGCTACACAGTGCTTTACAGCCCTTTCTAATTAGTTTACAGAGTCAGTGTATTGCCCCCCCCCCAACAATCTGGGTCCTTTTCTTACTGATCTTGGAAGGATAGAAGGCTCAGTCAACCTTGAGTCTGGTGAGAATCGAACTGCCAAACTGCTGGCAAAGGGTAGTCAGCAGAATTAAACTGGGATAGTGCATTCTAACCACTGTGCCACCATGACTCATAGGTTCAGGTTCTATTCTGTGCTTAAGCGCAGGAGCTCATGGGGTCTCACTTTTCCAAGATCAACTTACCTCTTGGGGAGATTGTTGGGGACAAAAATTGGAGTTAGGAGCATTATGTATGTTGCCTTGAGCTCCTAAAGGAAATGTTCTGACCAAGGCTTCCTAAACCATAATTCCATAATTACGCACAAACTTATTTTTAAAACAAGACTTATTTTATTGCAATGCTGAGAATTGTTTTCATTACCAGCCAGAATTAATCTCAAACAGTCCCCCAAGATAAGCACCCACCTTTCTTTTCTGTGAAATGCTGCCAATAACAGAAATATCAAATGAACTAGTAAAACAACCAACTGAAGTACAAAGAGCTTCAAGAATGAATCTGAACCAATAGAACAACTTAGCACCGGTCTGTGGTGTGCCAGAAACTGGCCTGCACAAAAAAGCAAAGCCCCATTCTCAAGATGGAGGCAGTACCCAAAACCATACCCCACTCTTCTGATCCACAGAATAACATCTCTCCATGGAACCAGTGCCCAAAAGGTTGGGGGCTGGGCATTGATCTAGAACAGGGTTGGGATTCAAATTTTTAACAACTGGTTCTGTGGGCATGGCTCAGGTGGTGGGCGTGGCTTGGTGGTCATGTGACTGGGTGGACATGGCTTGGTGGTCATGTGATTGGCTGGGTGTGGCCAACTGAGTATCACTCACATCAAGGCACGCATCTCCTCACCTGGCCTCTCATGACTGTGGGGATGCTGCAACAGTCGTAACTGTGAAAAATGGTCATAAGTCACTTTTTTCAGTGCCATTGTAACTTTGAATGGTCACTCCACACAAGCAAAGTACCAGCAAAGGAGGGGAAAAAAACTCCAGAGATGGTCCAGAGACAGGAAGTCTAGTCCTGCCAAGAATGTAATCAGGGTTAATGGAGAGGCAGTTTCTGTAAGCAACACCAGAATGTTTCCTTCCTGCCTTCCTTACAGGATTAGGCCAGTAATTTCTTCTAACAACCAGTTCTCCAAACTGCTTAGAATGTCAACAACCAGTTCTAGCAAATAGGTGCAAACTGGTAGAATCCCAACCCTGATCTAGAATAAACCTATTGAAATCACCCCATTTCCATGCTGTGAAACGAAAGAGAACCCTGTACATTTAGAAGGGAAGTGAACAACTATTCTAGTGCTGGTTCTCTCTAAAACCAATTTTTAAAAAGTTAAATGGTGTTGTCGTTGTTACGGTTTGGGGCAGCCTCAGAGCAACTATTAGTGCTGCCGTTCCAGTTGCTGTGATTCTATTCCTACAAAGCCACATTAATGTTTCTGCAGCAATTAGAGAGGCCAGCTTGAAGTGGCTGAATCAGAGTGCCCTTTATAGCTTGCCAGAAGAGGCGTCCCCCATCCTTGCCCCAAATAATCAGTTCTGAAAAGCAATGACTGCGGGGTCGCCGTGAATTGTGTCCCTTTGCACGCAATTAAGCTGAAGAAGAAGAAGAGGGGGAGGAAGATGCTCTCAGTGGCGTGCCCTGCGTGGCCTTCCCTGAGTGGCAAAGAGAAGAGTGGCCCTCCCACCCAGCCGTTATCTGGATTGCAAACTTGGGTCCATCTCCTGCCTGAAAGCACACTCCTGCTTGTGTTACCGTGCTGTCTTCTTGTGCTTCCAAAGCAGCAGGATGCAGCCGCCAAATCCCTCTGCAGTCTTAGTCAGCAGGGCAAGAAACAAATCTGTTGATTTCGTCTCGGAATGTAAATGTTGCCTCACAAATCTAGACTGTTTATCCTGACAGGGATTAGGATTAGCTCTGCTTGTGCTGCACAATTTCAACTTCCTTGGAAGGAAGAGGAAAACAACAGATTATCCTATAGGGAAGAGAAGGTGGGGGAGGAATTGGTTGAAAACAAATGCTGGATCTTATTGGCTGTGCAAATGTTCGTCTACAGTTTCATAGGAGGGTGTTATTTCTTTCCAGTCTTTCAGCCAGGTTGAATTTAAGATGGCTGCCTTTGACAGAGATAGTCAGACTAAACTCCTTGAGTAGACATGGACATTTTACAGCCCCCTGACCACATCTGGCCCTGTGTTGCTTTTATGTTGAAAGCAACTGATTTTTTGTTTCAGTTTATGTATGTGCATGTGTATGCATCTTCATGGCCCTATTGATTTGGGGAAGGGGCATAACAGTTGCAATGTATGGCTGTGAAAGTTGGACCATAAGTAAGGCTGAGTGCCAAAGAATTGAGGTCATATGAACAATATTCAAGCTCTTGGCGCATCGCATTGCACTAGTGTCAGAAGCACCGAGGTGCTTCCAGGATGAAAGAATTAGTAGCCAGTGACATCACTGTTGCCTAGGGGATGCCCATTTGGGGACTCCTTTCGTGTCCCCAGCAGGAGCTGGACCAAAGGATGGGAACTCATCCTGCCCCACGGCAGCATTCGGGTCTCAAACACGGGCTTGTTAACCTCCAACCCACTAGCCTAACCATGTGAGCCTACTGGGCTCTTAGCGAGCCACCAGCATATATTTATGATGGTTGTAGCATTCCAGAGTCATGATTTGCAATCTTTTAATGACCACCTTGCTTAGCCTCAGAAGTTCCAGTCTCGACTGCAGTTGTAATTCAAGGAGTATCTGTACTGGAGCTTCTGAAGGTACTCTTAGGCTCAATGTTATTCATAACTCGTGTTTGCAACAGAAATTTATGCTCACAGCAGATGGGACAATACATTTCCATCTTCATTTCATCGGTAAAGGAAACTTCATGGTCCTTGTTCTGAAAGCATGATAGAAATTTGGGGAAAATTTTTGCTTGAAAATACAAGAAGCAATGTTTCTTTGACATTTATGCCAGGAGATATTTTGTCAGGGGAGTGAAAAGAAACAAGAAAGCAAATGAAACATTGCCTCTTTTTTATCTCAAGCCTAGGAATTGGAGCAGCAAACTGGAAAGAAGCAGTAACTATGATTAATGACAGATTGAGCAGGAAAAACCTGCTCACAAACCTCCCTGAAAATCAGAGGATGCATTGGCAGGTCACCTTCACCATAATTTATAGTGAAGTTTGAGATTGCAACCCCAAGCTTCTCTTGCCTATCAGGTGCTATCAGTCTGAACTCTCACTCTTGGCTGTGTGACTGGTCATGTCTTGTGAAGCCATCTCTCACCATTTTGCTTCCTGAAGTGAGAGAAACGATAGGACCTTCCCCTTCTCTTCAGTTTACCACATAAACCCACTGCATTGGTAGCTGAAGTTTCAGCAGTAATAATGTTAGGATGGTATCTACCACCATGTCTGACACAACGGATTATTTTAAAGGATTTTTCTCTGGCAGAAAAACAAGGGTCTCTAGTTGATGAGCAATTACAGAATAACAGAGTTGGAAGGGACCTTGGAGGTCTTCTAGTCCACCCCCTGTGCAAGCAGGAGATGCTATACCATTTCAGACAAATGGCCATCCAATCTCTTTTTTTAAAAAAAGCTTCCAGTGATGGAGCACCCACAGCTTCTGAAAGCAAGCCCTTCCACTGATTTATTGTTCTCACTGTCAGGAAATTTCTTCTTAGTTCTAGGTTGCAATTCTCTTTGATTAGTTGCCATCATTGCTTCTTATCAACCTTCTGGTGCTGTGGAGAATAGGTTGACACACACTCACTCTTTTTTGTGGCAACCCCTCAGATATTGGA
The DNA here is from genome assembly GCA_033807585.1 of Hydrophis major. Taxonomy (NCBI): domain Eukaryota; kingdom Metazoa; phylum Chordata; class Lepidosauria; order Squamata; family Elapidae; genus Hydrophis; species Hydrophis major. The sequence continues at coordinate 94,164,580 of CM066331.1, forward strand.
AGACCACTAAGATAAGGACAGCACTGTCATCTAACAACACAAAGCCAGAACAATCCGTATTTCTTCTCTGTCTTTTTCTGCCTCTTCTTCCTCTCTCCCATCCCTGTCTTTCTTCAGTACAGTGCAGGCAGGAAGTAGAACACACAATCTGCTGGTGTTTTGCAGCAGGCTAGCCATTGTTCATAGCTCCCAATACTTTTCACACCAGCAAGCAAATAGATGGAGGGGAAAGCACAAAAGAAAGCACGCTTCTCTCTGCTTTGACTTGCTTTTTGCTAATCACTTCTCTCTGACTCTCCATGTTCTTCATCCATTAAGTAAGGAGATAAATTGGGCTGTCTGAGCTGTCCTTTGTATAGGAACAGCTTTGTGTTTAAAAGCACAAAAGGTTTTTCACACAGAGATTTAAATTTGGAAAAAATAAGGCACAACAGTGGCCCTCTGTATAACTTCACCATTCCCAACTATTATTTTATGGCTGGTATTCTAGCAAAAAGAAAAAAAAAATAACACTAGATTCTGCCCAAAGCCAACTTCCCACCTTGATGTTTATGATATGATGTCATGATGCAGTAGGAGTCCTTCTTCAGATGCTTGAGTGCCATTGTTGGTGCTGTAAACAAATACCATAACTAATCTCTTTTATAAATTATATCTTCTGTTATCTGTCCTCAGTCTGATGTTCCCCCAGACTTAATCACATTGGCCACCACTACAAACAAGTCTGTGGAAGTCTGTGTTTTTTGTTTATCTCAGGAGACTATAAAATATTGAGGAAGGTTGAGCTGACATAATTCTTCTCCTCTTTGATTCTTTTTTCACTTCAGTAGAACAGTTTCCAGTGGGTCTTGATTTACTCAAACCCATTAGACTTTAAAGGACTTTGAACAGATGTCAGACTTGCTGGAAAACAATTACTGGAATCTCTCCGGTGTTCCATAGTAAATGGAAATGTTGTAGACACTTTGGGTCTGTGCCATAAAAGAACCAAAGTGCTTGTCCTTCTCCAACGTGATGTATCTTTGCAAGAAGGTTGCAGTCCAAAAACTGGCTAGATTGTTCAAATCAACATGTTTAAATCATCAGTATAGTCTTTTGTTTTACCTCCTGCACTCCCATATTGATCTCCATGTCACAGCCCTGCATTGATGCCTCAACTGAATCGATTCTTCCATTGAAGGTCTAGGCAGCCAACCCAGAAAATACCACACTCCATTTGTCCCTTTTCTTACCATGTACTTTAGGCTTTAGTGCTCACCACTCATAACTTTAGTCATTCAATAAATTTTTAATTCAAACCAGCTTTCTTTCTGACCAGTTTCCTCAATTATCGTTTTGTTGTCCTCTCACCACTCCCATACACACACATACAAGAAGAGCTAATCTTCCTTTTTGCACCAGATGGACGAAAAATGTATGTCTGTGTTTAAACTTGTATGTTTATAAATGTTTATGGGTTTGAGACTGGATGGAGGAAAAGTTATATCCATGCAGGTCCATCTCATAACTCACTAATCATAAGCTCTCTGAGATACACAAAACAAGTTACCCATTTCTGGTCAAAACCTATCCTTTGACTGATGATTGGTTGTCTGGAGTCTGAGATTAGAAAGGATTTTGCATTTGTTTCTATCAAATCTTGTTGTCTGCAAAACTCTTGTGACAGAACCTCGATTTTCAGGGTCCATAATGGTACAAAACGTCTCCTTGCTACATCTCAGAAGTAACTAGTTGTCCTAGAAGAGGCAATGTTACAATGTTGTGTAATATGTCTTCTCATATAAGAATGTCTTCAGTGCAAAGTCCAGAATCCTGAAAAGGGGGGACCAAATTTTTTTTAATTTGTTGTTGTTGTTGTTTTGTCACCTCTTGTTCCCCTTGTTAAGTGTTTATTTAAAATCTCTGCCATGTGCCCATAAAATGGGGGAATGCACCATTATTTTTCAGTAAATATAGTTTAAATTTCAGCTAAATAGTGACCTGAAAAAGAATCTGAACAGTCAGACCTAGTTAGTACTGGAAGAGTACTAAAGGAGAATACTGGAGTTGCTGGCTAGACTTGGGATTTGTAAATATTTTGGCAAAACTAATGCAAACTACTTTTGTAATTTTCTGGTTGTAAAACTGGATGTATGCCATTACTAGGAATGATATTCAACTTGAGATAGTAGTCATTCTAATATCAGACAATAGGTATTATCATAATAAGCATGCAATTAATTGCTGAAACAACCAGAGTATGCACAGTATAGTAAGCCTTAGAGATGGTTGCCAGGTGACTTGTTTCCCCATTGTTCTTCTCCCCAGGTAAGAACAATGATGCAGAGTTGAATTCTTCTGTGGACACCCAAAAAATGGGACCTTAAGTTAATGGTGAAGCACAGGCTTAGAATCCATTTGATTCGGTCTCTAGCTGTTCAGGTTTTAAAAAATAAGAAAACGGGTTGGCGAAATTGAGAGCATAAGCAACAAGAGATGGAGAAATAGTTTTACTGTTGTACTATGGTCAGAACATGATAAAGAAGAAATTTCCGTCTTGTGAAGTCACAAGAAGGCTATATTGTACTCATTGAATCCAAGCGCTTTTTAAAAATTGCTTTTAGTGTTGCTCATTTCTTTTAAACTATAACTGTGAATTGTTGTTTTTCTCTGTCTTCTCTGTGTCTGTTAGAAAAACGGATGTGAATGTTCTCCTGATTGTTGTGTTCTACTAATCCAGTCCTTGACCTTCAAAAATGTTGGTTTGGCCTAGTACATTGAGATAAATAAAGAGGTGGGCTGAGATGGTTGTGCTCCACTTCTCAAAACCTGTGGCAAATGGTGAATTGGGGCAGATGGTAGCAAATCAACTTCTGCATTTTTAATCCCCAAATGTTTTCATGGGATAGGAAGGTTTATCGTTAGTGATGGTTGAAAGCTTTTTCCTCTTTTATTTTTGAATCTTATAAGGGCTTCTGATGTGGTTGGTGGAGCAACAGAGCTTCAGCTGCAATTATCCCTGTATTCTACCCTTTATCCATCCATCCACGAAAATGGCAATAAGAACTACACTCAATAAGAACTACACAGCTACATAATCTCCTGCCCTTGAAATGTACTTCAGGAGTTATTTTGCTGGACAGCTCCATAAGGATAACTTGTTAAACTCTTATAACAGCTGAAGATTTTGAATATTATTTCAATTTTAGGTGAGTTTTAAGACATGCATTTAATATGTCTTCTCATATAAGAATGTCTTCAGTGCAAAGTCCAGAATCCTGAAAAGGGGGGACCAAATTGTCATTGTTAATGTGGCAGAAAGAGAAAATATCAGGCATGATTGAAGAGGAAAGGAGCCAAAGTATGTTTAATTTGATTTTATTTCATGTATTCATGTAAACATACTTTACATTAATGAATATATGAAATGAAATCAAATTTAGGATTTCATAGAATCACAGATTATAAGGGTTGGAGGAGAATTTAGAAATCATCTAGCCATGTGCAGGAATCTGCTACTGAAGCATCCCTGACCTTTGGTTATCCTTAAATTTCAAGCAAAACAAAGTACACACATACACGCACATACACACACACACAGCAGTCTGCTATGTGTTATGTAACTTAAACCTATTGTTTCTTGTGCTGCCTTTTGGAACAATATCGGGCAATTTTGACCATGTTCAAGTATCATTCAAATATTTAAAAACACAACTCAGAGACAAAATGGTCTATCAGAAGGTAGACATCCTTGTTTTATCTTGTGAAGACTGGTATATAAGAAAGCTTTTCTTGCTGTGGAATGTTTGAAAAACTTTCTGATTTAAATCTTAGGTACTGCTATTCATAAGCCTTCTTTGCCATTAAAAAGGAATCCTTGAAAAGTATTTCGCATTTTGAAGGAATCCTGCTTATTTTTAACCACAATGTTAACTCATTTCCTCAACAGATATTTGTATGTCAGTTCCCAGTGTTAAGTTCCCAGGTTGACTGGAAGCTATAAAGATCAACATATCTGGAAGACATTATATTGGAAAATGAAGTTAGCATTAGTGAACTGTAGCATGTTAGTGTATGTTTCAGAGAGGGAAAGATTTACAATGGGAAGAGGTTGCAAGGTCTATCAGCTTTGCAAAGGTTCGTTTTTATGCTTCTTTATAACAAAGTCATGATGACTGTGAGTTGTCATGCTGAACAGTGATTTTTTCAAGACTATCTCCTGGAGGGTTAAAGAAAGATACCAATTAGCATTTCAAGTAGTCATTAATAAATAACTAGCCCAAGAGATGGCTCCCAGACTTTTCATGTTAATGTTTATTTTCTTCTTGTGTGTAAAGTCCTACCTTTCAAAAACCACCATTACAGAAGGATTGTCACTCCTGAACCAATCTTCAACAAGGGGTACATGGTAGAAGAGTGATGAGTCTTGATGTGACTCACCATCCTTCCTCCTTTTCATGCTACTTTCTAGAATAAGACTTTTTGATAGTCAGTTCTGTCTTTTTGCTTTTGGGGATAATGACACATTTTCTCTCTGGGCCTTGGTTAATTGCCTTTAATTTGAAAGTGTTTGCCTGAAAGAAAAAAAATGGCTGGCTTTCTTTTTAGGATGATCTGGTCCCTGAGTTAGCCCTCCAGTTGCAAATAAAGTGATGGAAATGTGCTGAAGCTCATAATAGAGTATGAAAGACATCCATCCCTAACCTGATCTCATCTAGAGGTGTTTATATCTGCTACATCGCTTGGAGCAATGTTTCTCATCCTTGGCAACTTAAGAAGTGTGGACTTGAATTCCCAGAACTCCCCAGTTGGCTTAGGGACTAGAGCTGCATCCTCATTATTAAAGTTGAAAAGGCTGCGAAAAACCAAATTTATTTAAGCAGGTATATGCAAAGTGATATGCAGAAAGGACTGGAAATTAGTACTAAAAAATTTGTGGAATATGTATGTATGTATGTGTATGTATGTATGTATGGATGGATGGATGTATATATATATGTATGTGTGTGTGTGTGTGTGTGTGTGTGTAATATATATATATATATATATATATATATATATATATATATATATTTGTTTTCTCAAATTTTCGCGGGTACTTACATGTATGGCATTCAGCTTTGTTCGGGTATTTTCCCACGTCATTGTAGTTGTGCTTTTAAAGTTGTAGCAATGTTTCGGCAGAATGATGATGGCAGACGAGATTCTGCCGAAAAGTTGCTACAACTTTAAAAGCACAACTGCAATGATGTGGGAAAATACTCGAACAAAGCTGAATACCATACATGTAAGTACCTGTGAAAACTTAAGAAAATATATATGTATGTATGTATGTATGCATGTTTGTATACCTTTGGTTATTCAGGTTTTCTCCCATGTAAAATTGGAAGTATCTAGGCGACATTTTGATGAAGTCTCCACACGCACCCTGCACTTACCTGCATCCAAAACAGGCCCCGTGGGGATTCAAGGGATGGGATGGGAGGGGTGGGGCCAGCCAGGAGTGGGATTTGTGGGTTCTCCAAACTGCACAGAATCCTAGCTAAAGGCTCTCTCGAACCCTGCGAACCCCCATCAGCCCAGTAACCCCCGGTTACTGTTGGAATATTGGATAACGTGCTCTGTGGAATTCAATTCAGAGTTTCCATCACTAGGACCTTTCTACCTTTCTCATAGCTCCCCCTTTTTTTGCATCAAAACAAATAAGGATAAGGTTAGCATCTGTTATATGGGAAATCGTATTACGTCTACCAGTGCAGACAGCAAAGCAAAACAAATGTGTAGTTTTGCAACAGTTGCCTCCTGGGCTTCTCTTCTTCCATAGCTTCTTGATATTCAGCATCAACCCTAGGAAACTTGATTGAAAATCTGAGTTTATTTATTTCATCTGCAACCTTTAAACAATCAGGGTGGAATTGGAACAATCACTGTGTATGCAATGTTGTGTCAACAGTGATATTCTCTAGAGAGAAAGACCAAGCAAGAGAATATCAAGATCATCTAAGAACAGCTGAGGTATGGATCTGTGGTGCGTCTCTCCCATGTCCTTAAATTTGTCTGCAGGGTTACTTTTCTTCCTAAGGATATTTTGATCCCTGTTTTTGAAAGCAGTACCCAAATGGCAGGTGGCTACCCTCCCTGGTGTGAAGCTTCATTTGCTCACTTGGCAGAGCTGCAGCGGAGTGGCAGGGTGCCAGCTCTGACAATGCACAGCTTCCTGTTGGGCAGAGATGGGATGGAGAGAGAGGGAGGAGGGAGGAAACTGGGTTTGTATGCTCACTTTGGGTTGGTGTTTATTGAAAATGCACCCAGCAGGAATGCAGCAAGCTGAAAGGCTCAAGAGTGCCATGCAAGAGAGAATAAACTTGTTTTGTCCTCTGGCCTTCAAATTGACGCGCCCAGGAAAAGCTGGGAGAACAGATAGGGACTCCTAATGCATCTGAGTTTGAATTATGCCATAGCATGGCTTCTTCCAGCTGCAAGGTTCCCTTGTCTCAAAGAGTTTGGGGATTCCAGCTGGGCTAGAGGCTGTGGCAGAAGATGGAGACGGACATTTTAAAAGAAGAAACAATGGGAGAAGAGCTATGACAGGAATGAGCCAGGGAGATAAATGGCTTGGCTAGACAGTCCTTCTCAAAGTGGAAATGAAAGAGATGATGATGTCTCTGTTGAAATGAAAGCTTGCTGGCTGAAAATACAGCTCTGAGAAAAATACTAAGAAAAATAGGAACCTTGCTGGAATGGAGGCTCGCTATTTGATGTCCATGTCCAAGTAGGCCTTTCTGTTTTCTTTGAGACAAGCTTGTTTGGTTTCACAATTTGGTCGTTTTATTGGGTTGCAAATTACTTAGGTTCCTGAAGGCCCAAATAGCATTGCAGATAAGTGATAGAGGAACTTGTTCTGAGGGAAGAAGGTTTTTTTTTGTTTAAAGGGCTAGATTTTGGGATTCAGTTCCTGGCCTCTCTAGTCCCAAAGTGGACAGAGGAAAAGATTTTCAAAACTTTGAATATTAAGGCAAACCAGAGGTTAAAAGCATCCAATAGAATGGTTCATTTGACTGTGGGGCTTTTGGTTATAACAATGGGCTTATCCATATGTCTGAATCTGTTCATTCAACTCCAGGAAAATCACGTCAGGTGAGATGTTAACTCTTATGGTGCCTTGTCTTCTAAGGGCTATTTTATATGTTCCCATCATCAGGAGGTGCTGTTATCCTGAAATGCTGAAGCCATTTTAGGAAAACAGTTGCTAGGATCGGCATCCTTCAGAAAATCCAGAAGCCTTTCCTAGCTGGAATTTTTTTTAAAATCTAGTTGGTTCCTGGTTGTAGTAGCTATCTTAGGGCTGGACTAGATGACCTGCTGAGGCCATTAGACTCTAATCTAAATTAGGGGTTTCCAACCTTGGCAACTTTAAGACTTGTAGACTCTTGAACTCCCAGACTCTTGAACTGCAAAAGGTAATATATTGAGGCCAGCTGCCAAGTGCCCCAAAATCCGATCACATGACTGCTGGGAGACCAATGTTGAACTTATAAACTGGTTAATAAGTAGCTTGGGGGAGGGTGTGCTGGAACTTCAAATAGTTGCTAAGCAACAAATCTTAAATTGAGAAGTACTTAAAGATTGGAATAGTACCAAAGAAATATATATCTATTACCTTATCATTTGGATATATATATTTATAGGTGGTTGAAAAGTTTACTGTGAAAAAAATGGGTGATACAATTATTTATATAGGTAAAGCCTGTTTAGAGATTATGGAATCCATACGTTACAATTTGATGTCTGTTTCCTTATGCAGTACATCCAGCTGGTACTATCATGAGTAACTGCTAAAAGGGGGACTTAATCACGTCCTCCTTTGCAGAGGAAAAAGGAGGAATAAGCAAGTGTACACATTTACTGGGACTGTCAGAGTATGAAATACGTTGCACAACTCCAGAAGAGCTGGCTGGGACCCCATATTTCATGCCCCAAAGGCAGGAGAAAACTTCTGGCCAGAGTGGTTGCTGTTTCACAAATGTCCTGTTTTGTTTAATATACCTTTCGACTCCCAAGACCCCACTGCTGTTGTTACAAATGACTTAATGCTCTTCCACTGGATGAACAAATCGAAGCAAATCTTTATTTATTTATTTATTATTTCAATTTATATGGCTGTCCGTCTCAAATTCATGATTCTGGGTAGCCCCATAAAACGACCCCAGCAGAATGGTTAATAAAACATCATTTATGGAGAATGGATTCTGATGTTAATAGAAAGTTATGGTATAGGGGGAAAAAAACCACAATTGATTACTCAGCTTTGCTGGCAGTGATGGTATTCAGCCGGTTCACACCGGATTGGACAAACCGGTAGCAAGAATTTGGCATGGGTCACCAAACTGGTAGTAACTTCTGGCTGGCCATGCTCCTGATCCAGTTGGCCTCCTACCTGATGCTCGCTTACCCCGCCTGCCTGACATTCGCCTAAGGTATTTCTTTTTTTCCCCCTCCCGACAATCACCTGGGCATAGATCAGCTGTCCTAGGGTTCTCCTTGCTGAAGCCCAGGAAGGCACAAAATGGAGGGAGGGGAGGCATTTTTTTGCCTTTCAGAGCCCCAGAGGAGCCTTAGGGGAGCAAAAACACCCTCCCCAGAGGCTCCTCTGAGGTTAGGAAGCCCCCCAAAATGGGTGGGGGTGGCAACAAAGCAAAAAAGCCATACCCACCCAGTCACATGGCCGCGCCCACGAAGCCATGCCCACAGAACCGGTAGTAAAAAATTTTTGAATCCCACCACTGCTTGCTGGTATGCATTTTAACCACTTTGCACTTGCTCTTTTATGCACCAAGAGTTGGTTTTTGTTTTTACTTCTCTTTTTCTCTCTCTCTCTCTTTCTGCTGTTCTTCCGGTGCGGTCTGAATTTTCCAGGAGGTGGAGGTCAGTATAGATTGTTTTTTTAAAAAAACACATACACACACACACCTACTTCTCATTTTATCCATCCTGTACCATCTTTCTTCCTTTTGTCTTCTCGAACACAGTGCTTTGGATTGGGCTGCTTTTAAAGATCCTTCTCAGTGGTGGAACCTGGTCCATGAAAAATGAGCCAGACCTTCCTGCCTGCCGAGGATTGCCTGTAAATTCTGATAAAACGCACATTGCTAAAAGTCTATGCGCTGTCTCCAAATCATCTCCACAGCCAATTCACAGATATGAGCCGGGTCTTGCTATTTTCTTTCTATCCAGTCCTTTTGAGAAGCAGAAATTTTGACACTTCCCAAAAAGCCATTTGGATTGGAACAAAAAAGCTTCTCTCTCCAAGCCAGCCTCTAATTTTAAAGATTGGCAGGAGAAAATGGAGAAGGATGTGCAGCACCTTGTCATCTTCCCTTAAAGAGGCTGCTGCCTGAAGTCAAAATATCTCCTTTTATACTCAAGTCCACCCACCTCCTTCTCCCGTTTCATCACTTCAAGGAAAATGGTGCTTGGCAGAAATGCCACCTTTGAGTTATCTCTCACACACAAAAGGCTTATTTTAGGCATCATAGTTTCTTTGTTTTCATTCATAAACCTTAAGATTACATGAAAACCAGCATAGACATCACCACATCTCGCTTACAAAAGCTATGAATATTATGACACCTAAGATAAATGCAACTTTTTCATTTCAGACAACCACTTGACTCTGTGATCATTTTCTCATTCCAAGTTTCTCATTGCAAGTTCCTCACTGAAGTAGATGGTTTACATTAGCATTTTGTGTTGTAATGCCAGATTCTCTTAAAATATATGCCAATTGACAATGCTGTCAGTTTGCTAAGTGTAAATCAAAAGTTCTTGTAGGCTGGGAGTTGTTCTACAAGGTTGCGCAGATTCCTTGCAAATATATTCTTGCATGTTTTTGGCTGTCCTTTGCTTACTGACAATTTTCTCCTTTTACCAGTAGACTAGTAAAACTGTTAACCAGCATGGCAAGGTTATCAGTTTCCATCAACTGGAAATCAAATTAGGAAATGTGGATTTTTACTACACAAGACCACTGTATCATATGGAAATTGAGCAGAGAGAAAAACACGGTGATGTTTCAAACGCATCACGCCAATCAATTCTAAGTTTTAGCAAAAAAAGTTTGCTGAGATTGCAATGCAACAGAGTGGCAATCCTGTACCCCGAGGGCCGTACTATTAAACCTTTTTTATTTTGTTCTTCTGGCTGAGTGAGCATATTTATCTTTAATTGCACAAGACATTTAAACCAGAAAATATTGAATTGATTTTCAATGGGCTGTTATTTCATTTTGTGGCTTGCCAGTTTTGGAAAGTCTCATTAAAAATTATAAGAGGGATGGGGATATGACCTGATGTTCTGGAACTCCTGGCTTAAACATTTTAATTGAACACAGGCAGATTTCCTGGGTTAGATTTTGTCCATTTCCTTTTCTTTGTGGAGTTTTTTTTTTTTTTTGAAAAAAAATCTCCTTTACATTCTTCTCCTGGAACAAAATTATTGTGAGAATAAGTGGGAAACTGTAGGCAGATCGGGGTTTCTGTTTCTAGAATTAGGTCTATCAATAAAGCACAGATAGTCCTTGACTTAGGACCACAATTGAGCTCAAAATTTCTGTTGCTAAGTGACATAGTTGTTAAGTGAATTTTACCCTAACCCCTTCTTGTCATGGTCATTAAGGGAACCACAGTGTCAGGGCTCCGGCAGTTACTCCCATTTAAATCATGAGTCTCGAGCCAACTTCCAAAGCTTAGAGATTTATTAGGAGTAAACATGCCGACACTGCCTGGGTGTAGCCGACTCTGAGACACATCATTCATTGTCACCTTTGACCCTGATTTTTCCTCACCTCCTGGCTGTATCATAATTCATATTCTCCAATGGGACACATCCATAGCCAAGAGTCATAAATCATAATCTCCAGGTAGAATTTTGCATGGCAGAAACTTCAGTCGCTTAGTTACTATCTTTGAAAACATTTATGGAATGCACTTTTGGTTTGCAAGCTGCCACACTGCTCCCTCCTTCCCTTTCTGCTGGCAACTCTAAAGACCATAGAAATATTTCATGAGTTGACACACAACAGCTGTCAAGTCAGTAACACAATTGTTAAGTGAATCTGGCTTCCCCTTGGAGTTTGCTTGTCATAAGGTCGCAAAAGGGGTTCACATGAAACCTGAGACACTGCAACTGTCATAAATATGAGGCAGTTGCCAAGTGGCTGGATTTTGATCATGTGACCATGGGGATGCTGCAAAAGTCATAAGTGTAAAAATAAGTATTCTGAACCAACCTGGTTCCAAGACAGCCAACACCAGACAAAGGCAGCAGCCCCCACCTTTTAAGGTTTAATCCACGGATCCTGTTTCTTCACAGATAAAAGGCTGCTTCCAACTAATGAGCTCTGACAAGAAAGAGTCTTGCCAAGTTGTTTTTCAAGGCTGCCAAAAATCCACAGATAAGGAATAGTTTACAAGAGTTTTCAAATACTAACTATAATGTCCACGAGGCTGAGTTTCAGAGCATCTTTGCCTTCTACAAAGAACGCTTCTTCAAACCTGGCTTTTTTCCTCTTGAGGGAGGGGCCATTACCTTGCAGCCTTACTCCTGAATCGCCTGTGCTGCTGTAACTGCTCTCTCCTACAAGCAATCCTGCGTGCACGCACACTTGGCACAGGCTCCTCAGGAACCTCCTCATCGCTGCTGCCAGCCCCCACAATCTCTGAAGGCAGCAGTCCACTCCCTGATGGTCCTGGCCCCTCATCAGAATCCTCGCTCTCCTCCACTGTCCTTACCTGCTGCCGGCTAACCACAACAATAAGTCACTTTTTTTTTTAAGGCCATTGTAATGGTCCCTAAACAAACTGTTGTAAGTCAAAGACTATCTGTGTCAGATATTGTACCCTCTGAAATAATGTTCCTTCTGAGGCAATTTATCCCAATTCATTACTCTTTGGGTGTGTTAAAACTGGAGATTTCCCCCTTCATTCCAGTCCTATAATGCTGTGAACAAGATTTAAGAGGACTTTTGATTTACCTGGCATTCTTAATAACAAGGGTATTTTTATTGCTGACATTTTCTGTGGTCTAAATAGTTAACTTGTTCTTTTTTTCCCTCTCCCTAACAGGATGACTACATCAAGAGCTGGGAAGATAATCAGCCAGTAGATGAGGGTAATTTTTTTCCCTTTTTATAATGCTTTTTTTTTTTTTTAGTGTTGTTGTCTCCAAGAAAAGAGTAGCTGAAGATGCTTGGAAAGAAAGGTTTTTTTTTTTTTTTTTGCAAATTACTGAGAATGAGGAGAAATTGAACTGAGATGGTTCATCTCATTTGCTTTGTTATCCACTATAAACATTTGAAAATAACTGCATGCCAGGATGAAATGTAAAGAGAAATGTTTTGCTTCCTTCTGTTTTTATCAGCTATGGGTGCATTTTACAAATTGCAACATTCCTCATAGATGAAGGCTGTTATTTTCCTTTTTATCTTTAAAGTTAGAAGAGAATAGAGTAGAATTCTTCATAGGCCAAGTGTGATTGGGCACACAAGGAATTTGTCTTGGTGCAAATGCTCTCAATGTACATAAAAGAAAAGATACATTCGTCAAGAGTCGAGAATCATAAGGTACAACACTTAATGATAGTCATAGGGTACAGTCAACAATCAAATCATACTAGGAAACAGTCCATATAAATCGTAAGGATACAACCAACAAAGTTATAGTCATACAATCATAAGTGGGAAGGGATGGGTGATAAGGAGTGATGAGAAGATTAATAGTAATAGTAGTGCAGACTTTGTAAAGAGTTGGACAGTGTTGAGGGAATTATTTGTTTAGCAGAGTAATGGCATTTGGGGAAAAACTGTTCTTGTGTCTAATTGTTCTGGTGTGCAGTGCTCTATAGCGTCATTTTGAGGGAAGGAGTTGAAACAGTTTATGTCCAGGTTGTGAGGGGTCTGTAAATATTTTCACAGCCCTCTTTTTGACTTGTGAAGTATACAGGTCCTCAGTGGAAGGCAGGTTTTTCTGCAGTCCTAATTACTCTCTGTGTCTGTCTTGTTGGGTTGCAGAACCAGACCAGACAGTTATGGAGGTGCAGATGATACTCAATAATTCCTCTGTAGAACTGTGTCAGCAGCTCCTTGGGCAAATTTGGTGTTTCTCATTTGGAAAAGAGCCAACTTAAATATTAGGATGTTTCAAATGCCAGGAGTCAAGAATGGGTTCCAATTTTTCTTCTCTATGGTTAAAATCCATCTCTCTTGAACAGCGTCCTTTGTGATTTTATATTTTCTAGTAATAGATCTGTGTTCTGTTTCTTTTTCCAACTGTCTTGGAAAAAGTCTTCTTGTATAACATATATTACAACGGAAGTAGTTTTCCCTGTGTTAATTTAATTATAGTGGCCTCTAACAATATGCTATTGAATATTTGTACTTAGGATTTGCTATAAACAATAATAAAAAATCCTTTGTGCATTAACATTGCATTTTGAACTCCAGATTCAGACTGGTACAACTTCCATTCATATACAATCTACCTGCTATTGTGTATCCTCAAAATGATTGAATGGGGACTGGAACACAGGTTATTTTGCTGTTTCTTTCCCTGCTCTGGAGTTCAATAGACTTGGCTGTCCATGTTCATACTCAGTTATTTTCTGAGTGAATTTGGATTGTGTTCCTGGTTTTAATTAACTGCAGTGCAATCCTCTACAGGTCTATTCAAAAGTAAGCCCTGTTGCTTTTAATGGGGATTACTCCCTGTTAGATTATTATACAATTGAGCTGCTGGTCTTTGTTAAATGTAGTGGGGTTGCAGTAAGCCATTAATGTAAGTTTTTTGGTGTGGCAGGTGTTTAGTGAGTCAGAATGCCTGCTAAATGGCAAAAATAAAGATTTTCAAGACCAAAAACAAATTTGTTCTTGACACATTTTACTTTATTGATAAGTCAGTACCAATATTGAAGGGAAGAGAGAACATTTTTCAGACAGCTTAATCAAATAAATAACTCTGCTGTTTGGAAACAATTCATTATTGCCTGAAATTTGGACAAAACTCGGTTCCAGTGCGTTTTGTCCATTTATTCAGGTATCTGTGAACCCAATGTGCATTATGCTGAAAATGTACCATATTGAAAACGAGTCATATTGGGCTAACTGGTTAATTCCTAGAAGGTTAAATTTAGCCGTAAACAAATACAACCAAGCATAAGATTAAACTAATCAAACCAGTCCATCATGTTGAGCAATCTTCTAAGTCCCAGTCCTTGCCCTCCAAAAGAAAGAGACGAAGAGAAAGAAGAACTGAAAAGGAAAAATTTCTCCATTACAGAAGTATCTCAAGGCCCACCCAAAACAGAAAAGCTTCCTTAAGCACTGATTGATTAGCATGCCTCAACTAACCTGCTGTTATTTATCAGGCCAACAGGAAAGATTTACTGATGCAATGTAATTTTGCTTGCTCTATTCTGGTTCTAGAGCTCAAAAGATGCTGCTTTGCTTATTTGAAAATATATGCAAGTACTTTGAATTTTGAAAATATTGACTGTGATCAGGGACAGATGATGGAGGTTTGACAAGGCTAGTGGCTTTGGGAACGGGATTGTGGTTTAGGTGAATGATGGAAGCCGACCATTTTTTTAAATATCTGTGCAGTTTATATTTTTATACAGGTTGCAGGTTACTTGGCTTCCTTTCCTGGTGCCATTTATTGGCTAGTATCTTGGAGTTGAGATTTCACAAGCGGTTGATCCAAAAATACTGAGTGGGTGTACAGTGTAGGAAATGAGAAGTTTGTTCAGTGAAGTAAAGCACTGGATTTTGAGTAAATGCCCACATTATAAAATAAAAAAATAAAAATAAAACAGTGGTACATTTTATGGAAGAAATGAAATATGGTTCTTAATCATATAGAGTAGAGTAGAATAGAATAGAATAGAATAGAATAGAATAGAATAGAATAGAATAGAATAGAATAGAATAGGTACCTTGGTCCTTCTCTTCACTAGACTAGCCATTCCCAGTTGCTGTATCCATTCTTTATATGTTTAAGTCTCCAGTCTCCTAATCATCCTAGTTGCTCTTCTCTGTACTTTTTCTGTATTTAGTGACTAAAGTTAGAAAGGCCCTGAAAAAAGTGACTTATGACTGTTTTTCACACTTACAACCGTTATAGCATCCCATGGTCACATGATAAAAAGTGAGGCACCTGGCAACTGACTCATACTTAGGACGGTTGCAGTGTCCCGGGGTCACGTGATTATCTTTTGCGACCTTCTCCCAAGCCAAATCAATGGGGAAGACAGATTCACTTAACTGTGTCACTAACTTAAGCTGCAGTGATTCACTTAACAAATGCGGCAAGAAAAGTTGTAAAATGGGGTAAAACTCACTTTACCACTGTCTCACTTAGCAAAAGAAACATTGGGCTCAGTTGTGGTCATAAGTCAAGGACTACCTGTATTGTGTGTGTTGTACAGGTCACTTTCAAGAAGTGAGGGGAGCCAAATGTCAACTCATAAAACTTTTTGTATACACGTTTTATAGTTGACAACAGAAAGAAGGGGAGGAGTTTCAAAGAGCAGATGGCAGAGTGGAATCAAAAGTACATTCCATTCATATTCTCTTCAAAGACTGATTATCAGTGGCCCCCAACCTTTTTTGTGCCGCGGCCCGGTACCGGCATCACAAAATCATCCACGGCCTGGTACCGGCATCACAAAATCATCCGCGGCCCAGTACCGGCATCAGCACTCATGGCAAAGCGAGCCGAGCGACTGGCCAGCCAGCCGTCTCCTGCTTCTCCCCGCCACCTTCAACTCCTCCTTTGTACCTGTCTCAATGGGCTTCGCAACGGCTTCGCAACGGTCACTCGGCTCGCCTTGCCATGCGTGCTGAAAGAATCCTTGCACCTTAGTTTTGTTTGAAGCCGCCCCCCCCCCTCGATGAAACTAAGGCGCGAGGATTCTTTCAGCACCCAAACACTGCTTTTCTATCCGGAAAAGCTCACCGGAAGCACTTTTTCATCAAAACAAGATGGCGATGCCCAGCAAACCGGCGGCCCAGTAGAAATTTTTCCACGGACCGGTACCAGTCCAGGGACTGGTGGTTGGGGACCCCTGGATTAGATGACTGAAGCTTCTGCCGTGCAAAAATCTAATTGGAGAACATTTTTGATGACTCTAGGCTATGGATGTTTTTTGTTGGATGATACACCCAGAGGGGTGGGGGGGAAGCAGGATCAAGGGTGACAGTAAATTACATATCTCAGAGTTGGCTACGCCCAGGTTAATGCCGGATATAGACTGTTAACTTCAAATAAATCCTTTTTAGTTTTGGGAGTGTGGCTCGAGGCTCATAATTTAATTGGAGTAGCTGCCGGAACCCTGACAAATATAGTTGCAATGCTGGGTATTCCTTAGCAGCTAAGATGCTAACTGTTATTCTGGTTAAACTTTCTGACTGCTCTTCAGGAATAGTCTGATATAAAACTCACTGCAGTAGTCAAGACAAATTATAACCAGGTCTGGATAACTGTTGGCAAGTGCAGCTTTCATAAAGTTTATCAGCACCATTGAAATGTAATATATGGATGGGACCATTTTGGTCCTGTACGTTGAAAGACCAAACAAACTTTTCAGTAATTTTTAATAGGTAGTGTATAAAGAAAACCAATCTTTCTGAAAAGGTTGGTTTTTAAGATGTCTAAAGAAAAAGAGAAAGATGGCTGCTTAACTACTGGTGCCTTCCAGATGTTGTAAATGATAGCTTCATCTTCTGTTAGTTGCTTTGGATTATATGGCAGAGCCAGAAGAATATTTATTGCTTCTAAACACTTTTGAAAGTTCCCAATAAAGTGGAATATCATAATCTGCCCAGTAAGTCCAACATTGCATAACTGCAGTAGCATTAGTTGACTGGCTAATTAAATTTCTCCATATAAAAGCAAAATACCACTCATGCATCATCACGCAAAATCTCCAGAACCGTAAAGCCTACAAACTTGAAATTTGGTATGTGTGTTCCTCTTGGCTTCTAGGCACTCACTCAGAAAGGATTTCTTTGAAATGAACATTAGTATTTCGTATATTATTATTAACACGCTCCGATGCTAAGGAGTTCTACTCCCCAGCTGAAAAGAAATCTGTTCCAAATGCAAAACACAAGCAGAGGAGAGGAGTTTCAGTTTTCATTTCACAACACCAATCAGCTTTAGTACAGAACGGTTGAGCTAAGCCACGCCCAAGCTCCTTATGTCTCCTTCTTGCTCATACAGTAAATACTTTTTCAGTTTCCAAACAGCCCTCAAGTCTCTCACACAATGACAGGATGCTAGCCAGATGAATACCGATGGATGCTGGTAGGCAGAGGCAGAATTTCCTCCCCTTATTTTCCTCCCCCAAAACTAAGCCCGATCACATAGCGAAGCCCGGGTATCGAGCTAGTTTCTAGATACTTATGACCATGGTGCTGGGGATGATGAGAGTTGTATTCCATCCAGGTACCTATTGGGTAAGGGAAGCTACAGTCAAAAGACCTTACTGAGCTAGACAGACCAGGATTTATCTCACTACAAAGCATATATTCAAGCAGTGAGAATATGCAGGCTCATCAATTATCAGCACTGGCAGACTTGGTACATGAGATGTTGGCATTTTTAAAAAGGAACTTCCAGGGCAAAATTGAAGAGCAAGCATTCAGTCACCAATCCTTTCATCAGCTTGTGAGATTCAGTTCAATCGAAAGCACGTCTTGACTTTCCTGGAATATTATGTGCTTTCCCCCCCCCCCCGAGCTTCAGAAAATTATGTGAGAGCATCTGCTGGCAGCCTTTCTCTGCCTGTAATATTTGCTGGCTATAAACTCGCAGATTCTTTTATTTTGCCAATGAAACTGGGAAGTCTAAAAGCTAGATCCAAGTATTGTTTGCCATCCAAATCTAGCAATTATTGCAGACAATTAGTGGTAAGTAAACTCAAGAGATTTGTG
Organism: Hydrophis major; assembly: GCA_033807585.1. Taxonomy (NCBI): domain Eukaryota; kingdom Metazoa; phylum Chordata; class Lepidosauria; order Squamata; family Elapidae; genus Hydrophis; species Hydrophis major. The sequence goes on from CM066331.1 coordinate 94,182,545, forward strand.
TTGTCAGTACAATACAGTATTATGGATTAGTGCTGATGCTGTGGCAGCTATGTCGTCTCAGTCTGTGGCTACATGCCTTTGGGAGACTTTGGATCACAGATTGGTCTTGCTGGATCAGAGCAAACAGGAGATTTCTTGTATTTCTAGATCGAGCCATTAGGATTACTTACGGTGCTTAAATTTTGAGCCTAAATGTCACTGATCCAGATTTGTGGTGTAACCAGAACAACCTGGAACTGAACACGCTCAAAACCGTAGAAATGGTGCTGGCCTTTAGAAGAAACCCTCCCATACTATCATCTCTTACAATACTAGACAATACAGTATCAGCAGTAGAGACCTTCAAATTTCTAGGTTCTATCATATCACAAGACCTAAAATAGACACCCAACATCAATAACATCATCAAAAAAGCACAACAAAGAATGTTCTTTCTGCGCCAACTCAAAAAGCTCAAACTCCCAAGGAGCTGCTGATTCAGTTCTACAGAGGAATTATTGAGTCTGTCATCTGCACCTCTATAACTGTCTGGTTTGGTTCTGTAACCCAACAGGACAGACACAGACTCCAGAGGATAATTAGGACTGCAGAAAAAACAATTACTACCAACCTGCCTTCAATCAAGGACCTGCATACTGCATGAGTCAAAAAGAGGGCTGTGAAAATATTTACAGACCCCTCACATCTTGGACATAAACTGTTTCAACTCCAATCCTCAAAACGATGCTGTAGAGTACTGCACACCAGAACAACTAGACACAAGGACAGTTTTTCCTGAATGCCATTACTCTGCTAAACAAATAATTCCCTCAACACTGTCCAACTATTTACAAAGTCTGCATTACTATTACTGTTAACCTTCTCATCACTCCTTATCACCCATCCCCTCCCACTTGTTACTGTATGACTGTAACTTAATCGCTTGCATCCTTACGATCTATATTGACTGTTTCCTAGTATGATTTGATTGCTTATTGTACCCTATGACTGTCATTAAGTGTCATACCTTATGATTCTTGACTCTTGATGAATGTATCTTTTCTTTTAGGTATACTGAGAGTATTTACACCAAGACAAATTTCTTGTGTGTCCAATCACACTTGGCCAATAAAGAATTCTATTCTATTCTATTCTATTCTATTCTATTCTATTCTATTCTATTCCATTCCATTCCATTCCATTCCACTCCATTCAGATATTTGCGACCATGCTCAAGGTGGATTGGCTTTTATCCATAGTTATTAAAAAAAAAACCCAAACTATCATATGGGTTATGATTGAAGATGGGAAACAATATAAGAGATCCCCTTTCATTAATTCTGGTTGTCAGATCTGCCACCACTTACACCTCTAAATAGAAACCTTGGCTTCCATTTGCCGAGAAAAGCATAGTTTATTAGAAGTCAAGTGTACTGCAGTAATGCATAGGAACTGAGGATTGTGTGCCAAAATCCTTACATTCAACCCTTAACTGCCTCCTATTGCTGATTCCTCTCCCATGACCAATCAGGTTCAAGCAAAATGTTTTTGGAATGGTTAGTTCAAGCATAGGTTGGTAAGCAGCTGCCTTCTCCCAGCTGGGTGACCTTGAGGTAGCGTCTCAGGGAGATGCAGCAGTTACTTTCATTTTCCCCCAAGCATTCCTCCTTCCATCCACCCTCCCCAGAGTTCATGGCAGACTGTCACCGCATGGTAGCAAAGCACAGCCAAGCCTAAAGTGGCAGCTGACACTGGTGGAACTTGGCCATTTGCTGGCTGGGGAATTCTGGGAGTTGTAGTCTACACATCTTAAGGTTGCCAAGTTTGAGAAACAGTGATTTCCAGCTCTATGCTCTTTGCAAAACCAAGAATCCTTTGGACTTATGAGTGAGCATCTCCATGTAAGGATGTGGATCCACTTATTTACCTACTAACCAAATATTCAGAAGTGCACTCAGCTAGCGAATACGAGTCCTTGACAACTCCTACACTGAATAAATGCAATTTCCTTCACAGCATTTTAGCTTCCATTGAAATAGGATCAGGATATAAATCCAACACATGAATAAATAATGTGGGTACATTGTTTGAATGTTATAAATGGCAGCCAGGGTATTAGAAAAAGAAAACAAAATTTACAATTAGGCTGCTTTTAAAATAAATCATAAGGTGACTTCTAGTTTCTGAATTCCTGCACTACATTGCCTATAGTATATTAGATGACCATCTAGGTCAGTGGTAGTCAACCTGGTTCCTACCGCCCATTTGTGGGCGTTCCAGCTTTCATGGTGGGCGGTAGGAGTTTTGTCCACTACTTTATAAATCACCATTTCTGTGGAACTGGTGGGTGGTAGGTATAAAAAGGTTGACTACCTCAGTCTAGGTGAAGGTGATCCAGGAAAGATTAAGTAGGTCAACCTATTCTTCAAGGCACCTGAAGGTAGGAGAAGAAGGAATGGATGGAAACTAAGCAAGGAGAGAACCAACGTAGAACTAAGGAGGAATTTTCTGAGAGTGAGAACAATTAACCAATGGAATGACTTGTCTCCAGATGTCTCCAACACTGGAGGCTTTTAAGATGAATCTGGACAACCATTTGTCTGAAATGGTATAGGGCAGAGGTGTCAAACTTAAGGCCCGGGGGCTGGATCCAGCCCCTGGGATGCTTAGATCTGGCCCAGGGGGCTGCGCTGGAAATAGTGAAGGACCAGCCTATGGTGCTTCTGCCAGCAAAAACGGAGCTCAGACAGCCCTTGTGAAATCCGATTTCACTGGCAGAGAGTTGCAGGAGGCCGGCCCAATCAAAAAGGGTGCTTGCAAGGGCCACGCGCAGCCCCTGACCTTGTTTTCACTGGCAGAAGGTTGCAGGAGGCCAGCCCAGCCAAAAATGGAGCTCAGGAGCCCGTTTTCACTGGCAGAGTACTTGGGGCCCCCACAGGCGTCCCCCCAACACAAATGATGTCATGTTGGCCACGCCCACCCTGACCACACTCACCCCAGTCTCCCACAGTCAAACACAACCCTGGTGTGGCCCTCAATGAAATTGAGTTTGACACCCCTGGTATTGTGGTTCACTGGCAGCCAGGTCAGACAGTAGCAGAATCGGACAGTAGGTAAGAAAGGGGACCAGTCAGGGAAGTCTGGAGAGGACTCGAAGTCCGATGCAAAGATGAGACCAGGACCATCTGGGAGTGAGATGCTGCCTTTGGTGTCTGGCAGCAGCGAGGCAGAGGACCCAGGGGAGCCTGTTCCCAGTGCGCATGTGCACAGAGCTGCTAGAAGGCGAGAGCAGCTGAAACAAAAGAGGCGACTCGGGAGGAAGGCTGGGAGGTGATGGCCCCTCCCATAAGGGATAAAGTCAGGCCCAAATGATGAAACCTTTGCAGGAAGCAAAGTAGTTCGATCGATTCCGAGTCCTCCTTGAAGCTCTGTGTACTTTGGTTGGGTTTTTTTTCTTGTACTTCGGTTGGTTTCTTTTATAGTTAATTGGATACTTCTGCTTTTGGCAGCATTCCACAGAACTGAAAGGTGTGTGCTTATCTTGGGGGACTGTTTAAGATGAGCTCCATCTGGGAATGAAAACAATTCCCAGCGTTGCAATAAAATAGGTTTTGATTTTAAAACAAGTTTGTGAATAATTAAGATTGACGAAGCCTGGGTCAGAGCAGGTATAAGGGTTTCATGCCTGAAAAGGGGTTGGACTAGAAGGCCTCCAAGATCCCTACTAAGTCGGTTATTCTGTAGCATAGAGTGATATTTTGGATCCCAAACTTAGTGCAGGATGACACATGTTCTCTTTGCCTCTTGCTTTAGGTCTGGACACCACAAAAGATCCTTGCCAGAAGATCAAATGCAGCCGGCATAAAGTGTGCATTGCCCAGGGTTACCAGAGGGCCATGTGTATCAGTCGCAAAAAACTGGAGCATCGGTAAGGAATCCATTAAGTTTTACTGTAATTCCCGACAGAGTGATTTGGCTATTCAGGTATTTTTTGATAATACAGGTAGTCCTCAACTTACAACAACTCATTTAAGTGATCGTTCGAAGCTATAACAGCACTGGAAAAAAGTGACTTCCGACCATTTTTCCACACTTATGACCATTGTGGCATCCTCATGGTCACGTGAACAAAATTCAGACACAGGGCAACTGACTCATATTTGTGACAGTTGCAGTGTCCTGGGGTCATGTGGTCACTTTTGGCAGCCCTCTGAGATAAAAGTCAATGAGGAAGCCAGATTCATTTAATAAGCACAGTGATTCACTTCAACTGTTCGAAGCAACCTTATAAAACAGGGGTGTCCAACCTTGGCAACTTTAAGACTTGTGGACTTCAACTCCCAGAATTCCTCAGCCAGCAAAGCTGGAATTCTGGGAGTTGAAGTCCACAAGTCTTAAAGTTGCCAAGATTAGACACCCCTGTTATAAAATGTGGCAAAGATCGCTTAATGTCTCCCTTAGCAACAAAAATTTTGGGCTCAAATTGTGGTCGTAAGTCGAGAACTACCCAGGGGTGTGCTTCAAAAATTTTAGCAACCGGTTCTCTGCCCAGTTGCTGGGTGGACATGGCCTAGCTGGCCTCCTGCACCATGGGAGGGGGCGTTTTTGCTCTCCCTGAGCTCTGGAGGCTTTCCTCAAACCTCTGGGAGAGCAAAAATGATTTCCCTGGGCTGCGGAGGCTGGAAACAGGCCTGTTTCTGACCTTCCAGGAGGGGAAGGATGGATGGGGCCAGCCAATCATTTTAACTACCAGTCCAGCGAACCGGATGTAAAATTAACATCCGGTTTGTCTGAACCGGTGCGAACCAGTATCAGCCCACCCCCTAGAACTCCCTGTAATCAGATATTTTAAGGCCACAGAAAAGGTGCCGTTACTGATATTCAGGGCAGAAATAGCCAAATCCTTCACACAATAGTCTAGGCTGGGGTTCTCAACTTGTCTGTTGCAGCACACAGGTGTGCCATGGATTTGTTTCTTTTATACCAGGAGATTTTTTTTGTCTTGTGCTATTTATTTATTTTTGCTTTTGTTTTGTTTTGTTATATATACAGTATAATTTTCTGGTGTGACACAGAATTCCTGCTATATTAAATATTGTGCCACAGATTCCAGAAGGTTGAGAACCATTGTTCAAGGCAAGGAGAAAAATCAGCTTTTAACTTTGAAATTTGAAGATAAGATTGGATTTGTCCAGAGAAATATTGTAGTTTTTTTAAAACGCAAAGTTATTTACATTTAACAACTTATTATGCATTGAATGAAAATTAAGAGAAGAATGTTATTAGTAACTTAAGAGTTTTTAAAAAAAGATTTTGTTAATTGTTCAAAGTGAGAGTTTGTTGCCCTGTTATTATATCTATACTAAAACAAAATGACAGGTCATTTTTTGTTATAACTTTACTTGGTATATTTTTGGTCACTTTTGATTTGTTTTCCTATTCCCTTTCCCTTTTATGTGAGCTTGCATTTTAATGTTTGATTTTGAAATTTAATAAAGATATTATAAAAGAGAGTAGGAGAATCACTGGTCCCAATTCAGATCGAGTCACTTAGGTGAGATGAGTGGGTAGAAAGGGATGGATGGATGAATTCTGGGTTTATAGATGATGTTGAACTTCTATTTCATAATCTTTTAGAGCAGGGGGTCCCCAAACTTGGCAGCTATATGATTTGTGGGCTTCAACTCCCATAATTCTCCAGCCAGCTATGCTAGCTGGAGAATTCTGGGAGTTGAAGTCCACAAGTCTACTTCTCTTTTGAGGGAATATATTCTGCCTTTTTAGTATATCCTAAAACATTTCATTTTCCCAGGAGAAGGGTAGGTTTTAACTTCCAACATCGCCTTCCCAAAACGTCCCCAGGAAGGAGAAAAATTGATCTTAGCCACGCCTTAATGTATGTTGTTGCTCTTTTTTTTTCTTTTCTCTCTGCCTGGTGCACCGGCATAGAATCAAGCAGCCTGCCGTGAACCCCCATGGAAACAAGGAGAACCTGTGCAAACCTTGCCACATGACCCAGCTTGCCTCTATCTGTGGCTCTGATGGCCATACTTACAGCTCTGTGGTAAGGAGGACAACAATATTTGATCCTGAAAATAAGCAGCGACGCGGAGCAGAGGGCGAGGCAGTTTTGGGCTTGCAAAGGATCAGCCTGATTTATAACAGATTGGGTGTTTTTCTTGGGATCAGTGAGGGGATCTGAACGTTGGCATGTTACAGATAGCCCTCAAGTCATGACCACAACTGAGCCCAAAAATTTATGTCACTAAGTGAAACATTGTCCCAGTGAGTGTTGCCCCCATTTTATGAATTTTCTTGCCAAAATTGTGAAGTGAAGTGAATAATTTGCTAAGCTAGTAATATGGTCATTAAGTGAATCTGGCTTCCCCGTTGACTTTGCTTGATAGGAAAAGGGATCACACGATCCAGGACGCTGCGGTTGTCATAAATATGAGTCAGCTGCCAAGCATCTGGATGTTGATCGTGTGACTGTGAAGATGCTGTAACGGTTGTAACAGTTGTGGAAAATGGGCATGTCATTTTTTTCTCAGTGCCGTTGTAACTTTGAACAATCACTAAATGAACTCTTGTAAATTGAGGACTACCTGTAGCTGGTACCTGTTGCAAAGGCCCATCAGTTAGAATGCCACTGTCAATTAAAAAGATACTCCTTTGGTCTTTTTAGCTGCCAGAAAAAGGCATTCTTGAAATGCCTAGATAATCACCTCAGCAGCCCAAAGTTGTCAGAGCATGAGAAGGCTATTGGAGAGCACGATGGATGACTCTTGGGGATGGATGTGTTCCATTGGAGAAGTACATCCAGGGAGTGGGGGAAAGACCAGGGTCAAGGGGGAAATGTAGGATATAATTTAGTATCGGCTGCACCAAGCCACGCACCAACATAAATCAATTTTCTTTTCTCTGAGGTGCAGCTAGAGACCTTTGATTTAAATGAGGGTGGATTTGTTGGAGCCCTGACAGCCACTCTAGAACTAATTCTGTAAAACCTTTGTGTGGGTAAAGCATTCCGTTTTTAACAGAGCCATATGTTATTCTTACCACACCTGTCCATTTCTTTACCTATCTCTTCTACCCGGCGGTGGCATTCAAATTTTTTTACTACCAGTTCTGTGGGCATGGCTTGGTGGGCATGGCAGGGGAAGGTTACTGAAAAATCCCCATTCCCTTCCCACCCCACTAACCTGCTTTCCAGCTCCGTTCTCCTGTGCAGGGCAACAAAACAAGACCCAGCCAATCAGCTGGGCCTCAGGAGGCGGAGAATAGATGGGGGCGGGGCCAGTCAGAAGTGGCATTTGTCGGTTCTCCGAACTACTCAAAATTTCCGCTACCGGTTCTCCAGAACTGGTCAGAACCTGCTGAATACCACCTCTGATTCTATCCTCACAACAACCTCTGTGAGATACATTTGGCTGGAGAAGACACCCAAAGGGAGAGGGGGGAAAAGTCCATTACCTGAAGCTGCTTGGATTTCAACTCCCACTAGTTTTGACTAACATGGTAGTAGAGGAATTTGGGAAATCGTTACTCAAAATACCTGGAGGCTCCAGATTGCCTGCCCAGGCCACTAATTGCCTCGTGCATTGTCTCCATTCCCTTTGCAACTACCCTAAAGTTACCCTGAGGTAATGTTTAGATTGCTTTTTTCAGCAGGCAGTTTGCACGTGCACTATTAGATGCATGGGTTTTGATAAGGGGAATGAAAACTCTTCATTCTTAGCATTAGCACCAGTAGTATCTTAATCTGTTTAATTTCTGCAGGCTGGGCTGTATTTTGAAGGCACAGAAACGAGAGCCCTGACATCCTGATAAAAAAATTACCACAACCTTTTCATTTTAGAGTGGTTTAGAGTGGCCCGTTGAATTTAATCTGCAGTTTCCTGTGGCAGGGGCTGCAATGATTGCTCATGTTTGAAATTGGATCAAATGTTTCCTCATGAGCTAGCTGCAGGCTCACAAAGTTGCTTTAAGAGTAAAAAATGTGATCCCGGGAAGAAAAGTGATATATAAATGTAATAAATCAGCTTGATCTGTATCTCACAAGCTCTTGGTCATGCGGGAAGCTCAGTTCTATCAGTTGTTAAGTGATGAGAAAAGAAGCTCAAGAGAATTTATATTTGAAGTTTTCTTCTGAGCTATGAAACTGGGGGGGTGGGGGACGACACTTTCTGACATCCAAAAATATGAAGCACTTGTCACTTTATCATCGCTAAATAAATGATTGTTTATATTAGCAGAGACACCAGAACTGATGTTACTCAATAATATTAAAGAAAACCACATAAGATAACACCTATTGTATTTTTGCTTATAACAACAACAGTTCTTTTGTCAAGAGATAAGCTGTGTAAAGAATTTTTTTAGATACGTAATAATATATTATTATAAGTGGGGGAGGGGATATAAGCTCCTTTAAATGTCTTCAATTTTCTAGGAGAAAATTGCAAATGACCATCAGTAATCTTTGTTAGGAAAAAAAAAGGAGTTTGCATTCATGTTATTGGCATCAAGGTGGCAAACATCATCCCTTGGTGATGTTAGTAACAATTAAAAATAGATTTACTTGATTGGAATACATAGTAGGTAAAGCTAATTCTCTTTAAAACATTGCCAGAAATTTTTTGGGCAAAGCAAATATGTTGAATAATGACACTGGGGTATAGTTAGAATGGTAAAAATGTGTTTTGCATGCCTTACATTATATTCAGGACAATCCCCCTTATGCTATATTGGGACTTCCAGAATCAAAGCTTATTTGAGTAACCCTGCTGTGCTGTGCTGTCCTATTTTTTCCCCCTCTGGCTAATGGAGTGAGGGGATAAGCTTTTAGCTCCTGCTATCAATATAGAAGAATTATCTTCCCCTGATTGACAACTGAAATTAGTGTATTCTTCCTAGTACAAACAAAGATTCATTTAACTACCATATCAAGCTGGGCCATGCCAGTCTAATCAAAGTTCATTATAAGCACTGAAAACTTTCAAGAAGGGACTAGACTACCATCTGTCAGAAATGGTGCAAGTTCTCTTGCTTGGGCTAGATGACTTATAAGGTCCCTTTCAACTCTGTTAATCTGTTAAGATAATCAGCTACTGAGCAAAGCATCCATTGGATTACTTTTTATGGGGCTGAAGATTCTTTTCAACTAGTCAAAAGATCATGATAACTTTTGTGCTCACCAGCTCATATATGTTTCAGAATAGAGCAGACAATTGCTTCATTTACACTGTTGGAAGAAAATATCCTTCTGGGTTCAGTTCCAAGTGGGGAAAAAGACACTGGAAACATGGAGGCTGTTTGGAAAGATGGTTTAATGGTGGATAGGACCACATGGCTTGGAGCTCCAAAGAAGGATGATCACATGCTTCAAGGTGAAGGAAAAGAGAAGGAAGGGACAAGATGCGGAGACCCTTATATACCCTCTATTGGGCCCCACCTTATTGCTTCCTGTTCCTGTGCAAGAAACATATCCCATTGGCTGTCAGGCTCCCAGGGGCAGGGATCTTAACTAACTTTGTAGGCTTTGTCTGAACCACATGGCTTCACCTGAGTGTTGGCTGATACAATCTTCCCAGGCCAGGTGGTGAGATAGGTAGAGGTCTTTATTATGTAGAATACTCTGGCCTAGGCCTTAATGGCCCATTAGCAAAGGTTGGGGGGTGGAGTTTCTGCCTCTCTGAGTTTCTACTTTATTCTTTTTAGAGGAAATGTTCTGCCTTTTTAATATTTCTTAAGACATTTCAATTTTCTAGAAGAGGGGTGGGTGCTAACTTCCTACAACACTATGTCTAATATTATTGCTATAGTTTCCCTTTCTTGTTCTCTTTTTCCTAAGCTAAAAACACCTTAATATACATGCATTCCTGGCAGTTAAAATTTGTATACTGCTTGGCAATATGTCAGAAAGTTTTTGGTCTAGTGCAGAGGTCTCCCAACCTGGCAACTTTAAGACTTGTGGACTTCAACTCCCAGAATTCCTCAGCCTCGGAATTCCTCAGAATTCTAGGAGTTGAAGTCCACAAGTCTTAAAGTTGCCAACTTTGGGGACCCCTGGTCTGGTGCTTAAGATACCAGGCTAGAAACAGGGCGATTGTGAGTTCTAGACCCGCAGCCCACTTTAGACATGAAAGCCAACTGGGTGATTTGGGGCCAATCACTGTCAGAGTTGTTGTTGTGGGGAAAAATGGGAGGAGGAAGGGTACTCGGAGTGTAACACAAACATAACAAAATCCAAAACGTAAATAAATGTCCTTTAATGCCTCCAGCTTGGTCCCACTGTTCAATAATTCTCAGTTGGAGATAAAATGTACTCAAAAATAGTCTTCAAAAGAAAGCAATACAGTCCAAACCTAATGAGCAGATAGAGGTGAAATAAAAAACCAAACAAACTACAATGACAAAATTTTCACAATGGAACAGGATAAGTAATTACCAAATTCAAGGAGATAACAAGGCAGAGTCTGTTGGAAGGATGCCAACCAAGATAACTTCAGCCCAAAATAACACATGCTTTGCTTTTGGCAACACTGTGTTGTAATTGTCTCGCTTATATACTAGTCTCCCCAGCTGCAACCAATGAGGAGATCATGGCCACTTCCTCTCTCGTAAGCCAAGTTGTTGCCTTCTCTGTTCCTCCCTGTGTGTCCTAGGATGCAGAGGCAATGGGCCTGGTTCTTCCCCTGACTGCCCAGCTGGCCTCTGCCCTTCCCCAGCCGCCTCCACAACCTCCGGAGCCACACCTCCACACCCTGTCAGCTGTTCCTCCTCTCCCTCAGAGTCCGATTCTAACAAGGGCATAACAGGAACAGGAAGTTCTCAACTTACAATAGTTCGTTTAGTCACTGTTCAAAATTACAATAGCATTGAAAAAAAGGAGTTTATGACTGTTTTTCACAGTTATGACCTTTGCACTATCCCCATGAACAAGATCAAGCCTGGCTCATAATTAAAACCGTTGCTATGTCTCCCAGGGTCATGTGATCTCCCTTTTGTGACCTTCTGCTGAGGAAAGTCAACGGAGAAGCCAGATTCACTTCAAAACCGGGTTGCTAAGTTAGCAATTTCAGTGATGCCCTTAACAACGGCGGCAAGAAAATTCACTTAGCAACTGTCTCATTTAGCAACAGAAATTTTGGGTTCAATTTTGGTCAGTTTGAGGACTCCCTGTAATGTTCACCATCTTGAATTACGGTATCTAAAAATAAATAGATATTTATGTAGCGAAATGAATAAATATAAAATAAATAAAAGAAGAAAAGAATAAAATAAAAAAATGATAAAATAAAATAAATGATAAAATATAAAACAATAAATAGAATATAAAAATAGAATAAAATAAAAAAAATGACAAAATGAAATCAAATATAAAATAATAAATGAAATAAAATAATATAAAGTAATAAAAAATAAAATAATATAAAATAATAAAATATAAAATGAAATGAAATAAATAATGAAATGAAATATCCCTGCAACAAGCAAAGGCCCCTCTTCCTGACATCCCACGAAGCAATATTTTGTCCTACGCAACACATCGACCATCTCATTCAAAGTAATCGACTTGTCATTTTCTAGGCCTGACGCCCTTCCTCAGGGCATCATAATCTATTAAAAGGCTTGTGCTCAACCAATGACTGGAAGACGTGCTTTTTGCTTGCAGGAAAGGAGCAGTCAGTTTGTAATTATGCACCTAAGAATATTGAGAAGCTTTTGCACGATTAGTTCCAAATAGAGGACACAGCAAGAAATTTCATTTGGGAAGATTAACTTTTAAGAAGATTCATTATGCCTTGCTTTGAGTTCCTTGTGGCTTGAAATTTAAATAACAAAGCCATAACAGGATCAAATAGCCAGCCTGCTTCTAAATCCTTCCTGCACAATCTGTCCCTGGAATTTAAAAAGTCTGAGTGAAGGCTGATCCATATTGCTGAAAACGTTGAAGGAGGAGAACCATGTTACTTTTCTGATATATTGTTGGAGAGTAAAGATATACCCATCACCTGCTGTGCCAAGAAGAGATACAAGGTTGGGAACAAGAGAAAATAAACTGGATGAAGAGCATCTGAGAAACTATCACAAGACACTTGCAGGGCACTTAATATGCTTGGACTAAATTGTAAGTTATACCATGCTTTAAAATTGCATCATGGTGACCAACATTCAGTGAAGACCCCGCTTGGATTCTGAAATAGTATACATATAGCTGTTGTGGTTAGCCAGCAGCAGGTGCGGACAGCTGAAGAGAGCGAGGACTCAGGTGAGGGGCCAGGACCATGACTATTACAATGGCCCTGAAAAAAAAAGTGACTTATTGTTGTGGTTAGCCGGCAGCAGGTGAGGACAGTGGAGGAGAGCGAGGATTCTGATGAGGGGCCAGGACCATCAGGGAGTGGACTGCTGCCTTCAGAGATTGTGGGGGCTGGCAGCAGCGATGAGGAGGTTCCCGAGGAGCCTGTGCCAAGTACGCGTGCGTGCAGGGTTGCTCGCAGGAAAGAGCAGCTGCAGTGGCACAGGCGACTTGGGAGTAAGACTGCAAGGTAATGGCCCCTCCCTCAAGAGGAAAAAAAACCAGGTTTGAAGAAGCGTTCTTTGCAGAAGGCAAAGATGCTCTGAAACTCAGCCTCGTGGACATTATAGTTAGTATTTGAAAACTCTTGTAAACTATTCCTTATCTGTGGGTTTTTGGCAGCTTTGAAAAACAACTTGGCAAGACTCTTTCTTGTTGGAGCTAATTAGTTGGAAGCAGCCTTTTATCTGTGAAGAAACAGAATTTGTGAATTAAACCTTAAAAGGTGGGGGCTGCTGCCTTTGTCTTGTGTTTGCTCTCTTGGAACCAGGTTGGGTCAGAACAGTAGCACAAACTTGGCCTATTTTGTAAACCAGGAGGCAAACAGTTCTTCAAGGCGCTGACGCCTGGTCTCCAATACCTAGAGGTCTCATTCCTTAGTTTCTCCTTAGATTTCAGAAGCCATCACTCATGTACTTATGAGCATATTTTCACCCTACCAGAAGGAACAGAAATATGCTTTTTACAAAAACTAAAGGCTAGGAGTTGAGATTCTCAGGTTGAGAGTGTCAACTCAAAAAAACATTTTTATGGTCATTTTATAGTTTCCAACAGAAAGGGAGAGGGGAAAGGGGTTTGAAAAAGCATTACGGCAGCTAGAATCGAAAGTGCATTCCATACATAGTTTTTCAGAGATTGTAACTAGGTGACTGAAGTTTCTGCCATGCAAAAATCTAAACTGGAGAACATGATTGATGACTCTTGGCTATAGACATGTTTCATTGCAGAAAATGAATTAGGATACACCCAGAGGGGTGGGGGAAAACAGGGTCAAGGTTGACAGTGAATTATGTGTCTTAAGAGTCAGCTATACCCAGGTTGTACCAGCATGTTATTTCTCAATAAATTCTGTTTACTTTTGGAAGTTTGGCTCAAGACTCATGATTTAATTGGGGTAATCCTGACAGAGGGTAGGAGGCCTGATATTTGCCTGGTGCTTTTGGAAGAGCCATAATCCTGGCCGCCTACAGTCTGCCAAGATTCTTCTCTCGGCAGTTTATGTGTCTTCAGTTTGGAAATGAAGCAATGTTTTGAAAAGAATGTTCATTTTATCTTCATAAAATATGATTTTTTTTCTACAAGTTTAACCAAACGGTTCCTTTAACCTACATCTGAACGTGATCACCTTCAGTGAGATAGTTTTGCCCCACTATGTCTGAAAAAGGTCTATATCCTGATCCAGAGTTGGGTGTGTCTCATTATATATTCCACTTCTTTGACCATTTTGAAAATGATTGTTTTCTAGGAGTGTTTTGCACTGATCCCTTTGGCAGTGCCATTGTCACTCCCAAACCACCAAAAACTAAGATCAAAAAGAGGGATTACCTCACCACCCCAAACTCACACCCACAAACTGAGCAGAATGAAGGAATTTTTTCCTGGCATTTGTAGATGATTTTTCAAAACGTTTTATAACATTTTTTTTTATTTGTTTGTCATCTTAATGAAGCTACCAACTCCATGAAGTCTCTGGTGTACAACATTAAAAAAGCAAGAAACAACATAATAAAGAAAAGAGTGATACATGTTCAAAGAGAAAAGCTAGTCCAACTAACTTACTGTTTCCTATCAAGGACTTTCCACTCATTATAGGCCAAAGCCAGAAGGAAAAGCAGGTTTTTGAAAGACCTTATAAATGCAATTGTCACCCAAAAAGGGGGAAAAAAAATCACAAATTGCAATGGGTATTTGGCCAGAGTGAGCAATAAGTTTGGAGGAAACCTTAAGATTTTGTTATTATACTGTGCCCGGCCACTGTTGCAATTAATATAACTAGTGCATTCTCTAGGCCAGGGGTCTCCAACCTTGGCTCCTAGAAGCCTGGCGGACTTCAACTCCCAGAATTCCACAGCCAGCTTTGCTGGCTGTGGAACTCTGGGAGTTGAAGTCCGCCAGGCTTCCAGGAGCCAAGGTTGGAGACCCCTGCTCTAGGCATTGTACATAAAATATACAAAAGCATTGTCACTATTCATAAAGACGTCTAGACAGAATTAAGTAGTCTACCAGTGCCTGATCCACAACACATTAAGGTGCTTGGATCCAAGAGGTAGGCTTACATTCCCTAAGAAATTAGGGGCAAACTAAATTACAGAAGTCATGAAGGGGTATATTTCCTAATACTGATTATGTTATCTAGTTGGGTAATGAAATGTCTGCAAGAAAACAATCAAGCTAAAAGAGCACCCAAAGACCCCACAGTTCAATCCTGAGCTACGAATATTCTCTTCTGTTGGCATGAATTGGACTGCAAAGGCTATGCCAACCTGGATCTTGTTACGGAAATCATTAGATTACACAATATGCTGTACACCGATGACAGCCAACAATGTAAACATCCCAACTGCAAAGAAACAATACAATAGTCTCGGGAAGAGTATGAGCCGGCCGTTAATGGAGCAGTCTGTATCAAAAGATGGTGGGCTGTTTTTCATGAAAGTTTTTAAGCCAAAGAGGAATGACCATGGGTGGGATTCGGGAGACCGCCTAGCTAAGATTCTGCCCAGTTCGGACAACCCCCCAAATCTCACTCCTGGCTGGCCCTGCCCATGCTGCTCCTTCCAGGAGTCTACACTTGGCCCATTTTGGATGCAGGTAAGTGCAGGAACATGTGCGGAGGCTTGGTCAGGGCGAAAAACGGGCCTGCTTCCAGAGCCCGGGGAAGCCATTTTCGCCCTCCCGGAAGTTCAAGAAAAGCTCCTGAGCCCAGGGAGGGCAAAAACGCCCACCCACCCCTGCCATGGTGCAGGAGGCTGACTAGGTCATGGCCACGTCCACCCAGCAACTGGGCAGAGAGAACCCCTTGCTAAAAATTTTGAAGCCCACCACTGGGAATGACTACTGTTCAGGGATGATGTTGCTGGGAGTTTTCTGCAGCAGAAATGGGCTAGTATGCCTCTTTGTGTTCTAAGAATGAATCCAGAGGCAGGCATATTTTAGTAGGAATACTTGTAAGATCTACTGTGACTTGAATCAATGGCATAGGGAAATTGTCAACTGTACAAATTTATATTTCTATTGTGTATCAGTATATTGATATTGCGTCAACCAATTGATTCCCACGATGAATGTATTTTATAGTAGAAAGATTTAGCCACTAGGATGATTAAAAATAATCTGTTACGTGCTTATGCATGAATTTCTTGCTGTTGCATTAAATCTTCGTCTTGTTCTAGGATTTAGATATGATACAGTACTTTAAGATTTATAATCTGTTGAATTCATGTCTGGGCACTAGAGGACCAGGTGAGTTGAGACTCAGGTGATCATTCAGACTTTACAAGAGAACCAGCAGGGTCGCTTACCTTGAAGTTATTCTTATTTGATGGTCAGTTGCTTCTTGTTTGTGTGACTTCTCTGTTATTCTTTTGCAGTGTAAACTGGAACAACAGGCCTGCCTGACCAGCAAGCAGCTGACAGTGAAATGTGAGGGTCAATGCCCATGCACAAGTGAACATCGTCCAACTTCAGCCACGGATCTCAAGCAAGGTCAGAGATCATCCACTAAGAAGTTGAATAATTGTATCCTCTGCTGTTCTTAATTTTTTGGCTATTATAGAGCAGTTTTTTCTCAACCTTGGCAACTTTAAGATGTGTGGACCTCATCTCTCAGAATTCCCTAGCCAGAATGTAGATTCTGACTGGGGGATTCTGGGAATTGAAGTCCACCTACCTTAAAGTTGCCAAAGTTGAAAAACATTGCCCTATAGACACACAGAATAAATAAGGACACTGGAGACAGTGAACTGTATTCCATCATGGCTGACCTTTTGTGCTTCCATATGATATTCTTTGTTCTATATATTTGTTGGTATCCTGAACCAAGAGTCTCCAACTTTGGCAACTTTAAGACTTGTAGACTTCAACTCCCAGAATTCCTGAGCTAACATAACTGGAGGAGGAATTCTGGAAATTGAAGTCCACAAGTTAAGTTGCTAAGGTTGGAGACCCCTGTCCTGGACAACATCACCATGTGAATATAGATGAGGTCAGTCCTTGAACATAGATGAAGTCAGTCTTCCAGTAACACAGAAGATATTTTGAGGATAAGATCAACATTATTTGACTGGCAACATGGCCACGATTTACCAGATAATTTTGTTGCAAACTGACTATGAGAATAAGCAGAAAGAAAGCTTTTAAAGTAGAGATTCAAACCACTAAATTTGTGTTCAGTTTTACGTTTAGATTTCATAGTATTTGGAGTTCAATTCTAATTCAAGCAATGAAAGATAAACAAATGAGGATCAAGAAATCCACTCAGCTTCATACAAAAAAAAATCGTTGGTTGTAACTCGCAAAATCCTCATAACTTATTTTGATGTTTGAAATCTTTTCCTGGCAGATTTCAGATACCACAGACATAATGTTAGCTTTGGATTCACAGTACTACCAAATAATGATCATGGTGCAGCGTTTTTGGAACAGTCTGGACCACTGATATAATTTACCTCTTTGGCATCAGTTTGCATCATTAGCAAATGACACAGAAGATAAAAATTGTATAGATTAAGGTTTAAGAGACATTCAGCTTCAATAGACACCCCTTCCCCTCCTCCTCACGAAGTCTGTAAAGTTGATGTTTTATTGCAATTTTCTGTCACCAGATTAAAGATGGTGAGTCATTTCTAGTGACTTAGATCAATTTCATTGCAGCCCTAGATAATTTTTTCCTCTGTATTCTTGTCTTCCTACCCCAACACTCAGAATTTATTATATAGACAAGAAATATCATGCTCTTACTAGCCATGGACAAAACAAAGTTTTGGTATTCCTTGAATAATTGTGGGGGGGGGGAAGGAGTTTTGTACACTAACTTTGGACAAACCTGCTTACTGTCTTCCCATCTGGGACGCTCACCTGAGACGCTACCAACTGATTTGCAGAAACCTGCACTGGGCAAGACTTGGCAGACCTGGGTGACCGACTGCAAGATTGGTTCCAACTGCTGCATGAGAACGCCAAGCAGAACAGCTCTGGAAATGTTGGCCCCAATCCTGTGAATGGTATGCAGAGTGCTACTCTTCTCCCTTGGCTGCGTGGGTAGCAGAAATGGGAAGCTCTAAGGCCATTTGCATTTTCCCCAGCACCCCAGAATTTGACAGCAAGTGGCCAAAGGTGTGTGGTGCAACTTGGTTTCTGATTCTGGACTTCTGGGCAGCCTTAAGAATGAGAGCAGGATATATTCTGACGGATATTCCTTCCCTTTCCAATCTCATCCGTAACTTCCCACCAAAAAACTGACCCAGAACAGGCTGAAAAATGCTGCCAATATCCAATGTTCCCCTGTATTTCTTTCAAATTCATATTTGGAATACTCCATTCAGTTTATTTATTTTATTTATTTATTTATTTATCAATAGCTTACAAGATAATAAAACATAAGTATAAATACAGGAAATGGGTACGAATAATTGGGGACAATGGAACAGGGACGGTAGGCACAATTGTGCGCTTATGCATCCCCCGTACAGACCTCTTAGGAATGGGGTGAGGTCAATAGTGATTAGCTTGAGGGAAAAGGAGTGTAGGTTTGGGGATTTGACAGCAGAGTCAGGTAGTGCATTCCGGGCATTGACCACTCTGTTGCTGAAGTCGTACTTTCTGCAATCAAGTTTGGAGTGGTTTACATTGAGATTGTATCTGTTGTGTGCTCTTATATTGTTACGATTGAAGCTGACTGGTAGGACATTGTAGCAGATAATTTTGTGTTCTACGCTTTAAGTCTAACCATAGGCAGCTATATTATAACAAAGGTATAGATGCTGGTATTATATGATAAAAAATGTCATTGAACACAGAGAAAGCAATAAAGATGATTAGGGGGCTGGAGGATAAAACATTTGAAGAACTGTTGCAGGAATTGGGTATGTCTAATCTACTGAAAAGAAGGATTAGGGGGTGACATAATAACAGTGTTCCAATATTTGAGGGCCTGCCATGAAGAAGAGAGGGTCAACCTCCAGAAGGCAAGGCAAGAAACAATAGATGGAAACTAATCAAGGAGAGAAGCAACTTAGAAGTAAAGAGAAATTCCTTAATGTGGAATGGCTTGCCTTTAGAAGTTATGAGTGCCCCATCACTGGAAGCTTTTGAGAAGAGACTGGACAGCTACTTGTCAGGAATGGTTGTAGGGTCTGGTGCTTGAGTAGGACTAGAATATCTCCCCGGTCCCTTTCAATTCTATTATTCAAATGTTGGGAGACTCAGCTGTGCCTTCACCCCCTTATCCTGTGGAAATTGCCTTCTTCATCTGGACAAACTGATTAACTTAGCTGTCAGATCAGAAAGTTAAGCTGGATTCTTGTCTTAAGATGGATTCTTGTCTTAAGATGGATTCTTGTCAAAGGAGAAGTCCTTGTTGTTTTACTGTCAACAAAATTGCAGTGGCTTGTCAGTGTTTTCTTCCACAAGGTATGAGTAGGGGGGAGGAATCACAATTAAAGTTTCATTTGTTTTTTTTGGGGGGGGTTATGTCCCTTGCATGGCTCCACTTCCAGGAAGTACATTTTATTTATTCTTCTATTACTTGTTACATTTACCACCTTTTTTCCAAAGGTTTGAAGTGGATCTCCATCAGTGGTGGGATTCAAATTTTTTTACTACTGGTTCTGAGGGCGTGGCTTGGTGGGCATGGCAAGAGAAGGATACTGTAAAATCCCCATGCCCTCCCCACTAACCTGCTTTCCAGCTCTGTTCTCCTGTGCAAAAGAAGACCCAGCCAATCAGCTGGGACCTGGGAGGCAGAGAAGAGATGGCAGCAGGGTCAGTCAGAGGTGGTATTTTCTGGTTCTCCACACTACTCAAAATTTCTGCTACCGGTTCTCCAGAACTGGTCAGAACCTGCTGAATACCACCTCTGATTTCCATTCATTATATACATCCCCAGTTCTGTGAGATAGATGGGGTAAGAGAGGTGACTGGGCTGATGGATCTGCCATTCTTGTGGCTGGGTTCTTAGGATCCATCAGAATCAGTTGCACTAAAGCCAGCCCTGAGAGTTGTATATCATATTTTCGACAGCTGAAAAATCCTGATATTTGAGCCAGAACCTGCAGAAGAATGGAAACTGTGACTTGCTCTTGGGGAATTATTGTGATTACAAGTCATGCCCAAATAGGACCAAAAGAACAAGCTACTTTGTTCCCTGTTTGGGCACAGTGTGGGGGCTACCGATTCTGCCAGTGGCTAGGTGAGCACCAGACAGCAAACATTTTTGTGTACTTGTTACAAAAATAAATAAATCTCCAGTCCCTGAGCAGAGTTGGCAGATTGATCCCAAAGCACTTTACAGACTTCAAAGTGCAATAATTCAAGAAGAAGATCATTAGCTTAAATGTCACTGAATTCAAATGGCTTCCCGGGGGAGGAAGATGCCTGAAATCAGGTCTGCTTGTTGGGTTTTGTGCAGATGCTCTTCTGCCACCCTTGCCGATGCAGCCAAAACGGATGGGGGCAAAAAAAAAAAAAGTCATGATAATTGTTGTGATGATATGATTGAAATCCTGCCCCCATTTTTTATGGAGGCCCCTGAAACCTTGGTAAAGGGGTTGTGTCATCGGCAAACTTTTGCAGATAAGTGCCTTAGCTATAATAACTTGCCTCCAACTGCTGGAATGTTCATGGAGAGCAACGTGATCCAGCGGTGGTATTCTACCAGACGATCAGCTGTGAGCAAACCGTTTGCTCTGATGATCAGCTGTGAGCGAACTGGTAGCTCCAACAATCAGCTGTGAGCAAACCGGTTCACTCCGATGATCTGCTGTGAGCAAACCGGTTCGCTCTGACAATCAGCTGTGAGTGAACCAGTTCGCTCCGACGATCTGCTGTGAGTGAACCAGTTTGCTCCAACGATCTGCTGTGAGTGAACCAGTTCACTCTGATGATCAGCTGTGAGTGAACTAGTTCTCTCCAATGATCAGTTGTGAGCAAACTGTTCGCTCTGATGATCAGCTGTGAGTGAACCAGTTCACTTCAATGATCAGCTGTGAGCGAACCATTTGCTCCAACGTTCAGCTGTGAGTGAACCAGTTCACTTCGATGATCAGCTGTGAGCAAACCATTTGCTCCAACATTCAGCTGTGAGTGAACCAGTTTGCTACGACGATCAGCTGTGAGCAAACCATTTGCTCCAATGTTCAGCTGTGAGTGAACCAGTTCACTTCGATGATCAGCTGTGAGCAAACCATTTGCTCCAACATTCAGCTGTGAGTGAACCAGTTCACTTCGATGATCAGCTGTGAGCAAACCATTTGCTCCAACATTCAGCTGTGAGTGAACCAGTTTGCTACGACGATCAGCTGTGAGCGAACCATTTGCTCCAACATTCAGCTGTGAGTGAACCAGTTCACTTCGATGATCAGCTGTGAGTGAACCATTTGCTCCAACATTCAGCTGTGAGTGAACCAGTTCACTTCGATGATCAGCTGTGAGCAAACCATTTGCTCCAACATTCAGCTGTGAGTGAACCAGTTTGCTACGACAATCAGCTGTGAGCGAACTGGTTCACTCCGACAATCAGCTGTGAGCAAACTGGTTCACTCCGATGATCAGCTGTGAGCGAACTGGTTCACTCCAACAATCAGCTGTGAGTGAACTGATTCACTCCGATGATCAGCTGTGAGCGAACTGGTTCACTCCAACAATCAGCTGTGAGTGAACTGATTCACTCCGATGATCAGCTGTGAGCGAACTGGTTCACTCCAACAATCAGCTGTGAGTGAACTGATTCACTCCGATGATCAGCTGTGAGTGACCTGGTTTGCCCTGATGATAAGCTGTGAGTGAACTGGTTCGCTCCGACGATCAGCTGCTGGGCCCTCTCACACGCCCTGGCTCTACACTGACCTTTATATCCTGCTTTTCAACCTCATCTGCTTCGTGCGGCATAGCCGATTGCCACCCTCAGCTGTTTTACACATAGGGCTTGCAGCAGAAGGTGAGTTGCAAATGCTGCATGTACGCAAAGCGCGTGCTCACACCGAACCAGTAGGAAAACTTTTTGAAACCCACCACTGATCCATATGATGAAATGAGAAGGAGGAGCAGGCATGGTTGAACCAATGTCAGTGCTCTTTGTTCTGTCACATCTGCAGGCATGTTTTCCTGGAGAGCCATATTTAGAACAGAAGGTAGGGGTGATGGTTATGGTATGGATCAGCTGTGAGCGAACCATTTGCTCCAACGTTCAGCTGTGAGGGGTGATGGTTATGGTAGGAAGTCAACATTAGATCTCAACCTTTATTAAAAGCAATCTATGGCTCTTCTGCTACCGAGAATTGTATTTCTTTCGCTTCCAGCTTGAGAGAAAGACAGTCAATTGTCAATTTGGCCTCCAGGCTCACCGTTGCTTAAGTACGCATACCTAATTAATATATTCTCTTTAGAGTGCTTTCGATCTCCAGTGCAGGATTTCACACCGCATAAAATTCCCTTTAAAGCCTCAAGTTTGAACCTTGCCACTCATTAGCGGCATCTGTCAATCTTTCTGGGGAATAATACTTTTCATTATGTATACTCTGTATACCCTTTATATAAATTAACACTGTGCACTCAGAAAAGCTGGATCCTATGACCTGTGTAACTGATGCAAAGAAGTATGTTAGTGGAATATACTGTATATTTGTTACTTCTGGTAGTTTGGATAATAGAATAGCACTGTCCATAGTTTTGCAGGAATTCTGTTTCCTAAATAAAGGACAATTTATTTAGCTTTTTTAAAAAATCAAACAAACTTGGTTTTAGAAAGTTGGCTTTGGAAAGTACATCAAAGGCTACTATTCAATTTTCTCTCCATCACCAATAAAGGTGCTAGTTGGAACTTCTAGTTCAGCAATACTTTGAAAGCCTCAGTTTCTCCATCCCTTTGTAAGGAGATAGCACAACTCCTTAAAAATAGCAGTTGGACCTGCAAATATCACAATGTACTGTATTTTCTCTTTCTAATAAAATAGTCCCATCTGCGTACTAGCCAAATATCCCCTTTCTCAGTATTTCTCACTGCAGATGCACATGTACATACATACACATCCCAATGTATTGCTTGCTCTCCAATTTGATCATTACATTCTATGACTAGTGGGCATACTCATTATTAAATTAGCTGTATGTGTGCATGTGTGTGTGTTGTGCCTTCAAGTCAAGTGCTGGGTCTTAGCAGCTGCCTGAACAAGTCTTTGCAGAGAGAAAATGCCTCCTTTTTAAAGGACATTTGAAACTCCTATGAAGGTTGAGTGACTCATACATGCTGATTTCTCTCGTGATCCTGTTATGAACTGATAAGTTCTCTTTCCCTCTCCCTCTCTCTCCCCTCCTTCTCTGCTTCTCTGCCTCTTTCTCTCTCTCTCTCTCTCTGTTTCCCTATCTCTCTTTCTGTCTGTCTGTCTCTGTCTCATTCTGCCTCTCTCTGTGTGTTTCTCTGCCTCTTTCTGCCTCTCTATCTCTCTGTTTCTCTCTGTGTGTGTCTCTTTCTTTCTGTCTGTCTGGCTCTATCTCTCTGCTTTTCTGTCTTTCTGTATTTCTCTCTGTCTCTCTCTCTGCTTCTCTGCCTCTTTCTTTCTACCTCTCTGTTTCTCTCTCTCTCTGTCTCTTTCTGTTTGTTTGTCTATCTCTCTGCTTCTCTGCCTCTTTCTGTCTCTCTACCTCTCTGTTTCTCTCTGTCTGTCTCTTTCTGTTTGTCTGTCTGTCTGTCTGCTTCTCTGTCTCTTTCTGTCTCTCTACCTCTCTGTTTCTCTCTCTCTCTGTCTCTTTCTGTTTGTTTGTCTATCTCTCTGCTTCTCTGCCTCTTTCTGTCTCTCTACCTCTCTGTTTCTCTCTGTCTCTTTCTGTTTGTCTGTCTGTCTGTCTGCTTCTCTGTCTCTTTCTGTCTCTCTACCTCTCTGTTTCTCTCTCTCTCTGTCTCTTTCTGTTTGTTTGTCTCTCTCTCTGCTTCTCTGTCTCTTTCTGTCTCTACCTCTCTGTTTCTCTCTCTCTCTCTCTCTTTCTGTTTGTTTGTCTCTCTCTCTGCTTCTCTGCCTCTTTCTGTCTCTCCACCTCTCTGTTTCTCTCTCTCTCTCTCTTTCTGTTTGTTGGTCTGTCTCTCTGCTTCTCTGTCTCTTTCTGTCTCTCTGTGTGTGTTTCTGTCTCTCTGTCTCTGCTTGTCTGCCTTTCTGTCTCTCTACCTCTCTCTCTCTGTTTGTCTGTCTGCCTCTCTCTGTCTTTGTCTCTGTCTCTCTGCTTCTCTGCCTTTCTGTCTCTCTGTCTCTCTCTCTGTGTCTGTCTGTTTGTCTGTCTGCCTCTCTCTCTGTCTCTGTCTGTCTGCTTCTCTCTGCCTTTGTCTGTCTGTCTATCTCTCTGTGTGTGTCATTCTCTCTCTGTCTCTCTCTGTGTGTCTCTCTCTCTGGTCTCCTGCCTGAGCAGGGATTGGACTAGAATACCTCCAAGGTCCCTTCCAAACCTGTTATTCTGTACCCATCAATCACTTGGGGTTTTTCTTAGAAGGACTAATGAAAGTTAAGATTTTCTGGATGTGAAAATCTGCCCTCCCATATCTGCCCTCCCTTGATTGCAGAATACAGAGTTTAAAATTCTGTGACCTGTGGAAGGGCAAATGCATTCACTGTTTTTTTCTGCCTCTCCAGTTATTTGAATGTTCATTTATTGCAGCACTGGACAAAAACCTGGTGGCCAGTTGCAAAGACTCCATCGGCTGGATGTTTTCCAAGTTGGACACCAACAGCGATCTTTTCCTGGACCAGGCAGAATTGGCGGCTATCAACCTGGACAAGTATGAGATTTGCATCAGGCCTTTCTTCAATTCCTGTGACACCTACAAGGATGGCCGTGTCTCCACTGCAGAGTGGTGTTTCTGCTTCTGGAGAGAGAGTGCGTCACAATTTTTTTTCCTGCTATGTCTTTTAAGTCTGGTCAGAGTATTGCAGCATAAATTCAGCTCCAGAAAAGTAAACACAGATGGCTGAGACCTTATTTAACTTATTTATAAACACATAAAGTAAATTTTACAATACCAGTTGTAGATTTCTCCAATATGGAGCAAACTCAAACAGAAGCAGACATGGTTTACAGGTTCAGAGCAGAACAACAACTCAGGGAGCTCAGAAACAGACATCAGTTTCACTTTAGTTCAGCAGGCAAGCAAGACAAACATCAGAGGAGAGAAGCAGTTTCATTTTCAATAGACAGAATCAGAGCTTAACAGAGCTGCAGAGCTTAATACAGAGCCATGCCTAGGCTACTTCTAGTTTCAGTTTCCAAACAGTCCTCATTGGCTGACTTAGTTGCTGTGCCTATCCATTGGCTGACCTTGCTACCATGCTCTATTCTAGTTCATGAATATACTCTGACAAAGTCTTTGTTATTTATTTTATTTATTTATTTATTCATTTTGTCAAGCAATTATTAGATAACAGGTATATGTATAAACATGGTTCTGAATACATGAAATGGATACGAATAAGAAAAAAAAAGAAACAATAGGACAGGGAAGGTACACACATTGGTGCGCTTATGCACGCCCCCTACAGACCTCTTGGGAAAGGGGTGAGGTCAATAGTAGACAGTCTAAGGTTAAAGTTTTTGGGGTTTGGAAGAAACCAGAGAGTCAGGTAGAGTATTCCAGAATATTCTAAATAAATAGACTAAAGATTATAGTAGCTGCTTAGACAAAGATACGATACTCTCATAATATAGGTGTATCTTGATGTACTAGGTCGCTTGTTAAAAAGAGATCCATCCCAGAAGTAAGAAGAAATTTTCTGACAGGTAGAACAATTAATCAATGGAATATCTTGCCTTCTGGAATTGTGGGTTCTCCATCACTAGAGGTTTTCCCAAAATAGACTGGACAACCATTTGACCGGGGTGGTATAAGGCAAGGGTCTTCAAACTTGGCAAATTTATGACTGGAGGACTTCAACTCCCAGAATTCCTGAGCTAACATGACTGGAGGAGGACTTCTGGGAGTTGAAGTCCACAAGTCTTAAAGCTGTCAAGTTTGAAGACCCCCTGGTATCAGATCTCCTATCTTGATAAGCAAAGGGCTGGACTAGAAGACCTCTGAGGTTCCATTTCAGCCCTATGATTCTATATTCTACATATCTAGGTCCCAAAGGTGCTTTTTTTTTTCAAGGGGCAACTGGGCTTTCTGTTTTTTCTTTGAAGACGTTTCACTACTCATCCAAGAAGCTTCTTCAGCTCTGAAGTGGAAAAAAGCACCTTCGGGTTAACCATGACCTGGATGATTGAGAATCTCCATAGGCATTTTTATATTTAGGTGTACATTGATGGCACCACTATTACTACCAGATTTCAGGGAACTAAGCAAAGGGCCTGGTGGACTGAGGTATATATTAGAGCTTAGGTTTCGTTTCAAACGAAGTCATTAAAATGCCAAAAACGCATATAGCCCATTTCTTAAATTCATAGATCTGTTTGCGTATATTATTACAGTCATCTTTCAAGCTTGTAGGACAGGCGAATGTTCTTGTCCTCTACTCCAGATTGGGGAAGAATTTCAGGAAAAGAACTTGCTTCCTTCATATGCTCAGGAGATCACGCTGAGCTGACTTGGCACTGATGAATTCTGCTTTGACTATTACAGAGCCTCCGTGCCTGATGGAGCTGGAGAGGATTCAAATCCAGGAAGCTTCAAAAAAGAAACCTGGTGAGTTGCCGAGATGAAAGCAGAAAAAGAAAATTGTTTCTAAGACTTGTAGAAGAGAAGGGGGGAAAGATCTTGTTCGACGATAACATTTCTAAGAGGCAGTAGAAGTTTTAGTGGTATAATTTGGCTCTGTATTAAGGATCTTGGATTATTTATGGATATTTCAATTGTTCAGAGGTATCACATATATTTTTCCATTCTTAAAATAGTATGGGAGTAATATATAACGTATTTTATGAAAAGGATAAAACTTGGCTTTATATTAAAAAAATTATTTGTTTTCTTATATCCCACATTTATTATTTTTACAAATAACTAAAGGTGGCAGATATATCCAACACACCTTCCTCCTCCTATTTTTCCCCCAAACAACCCTGTGAGATCTCCTGGTCTCCCGCTGTTCTAAGACAGTGGACTAACCACTAGACCAAATGGATTCTCTATGTATTATTAATACATATCAGACATACATTTTCTTTTCAATTCTTAAAATAATATTTAGGACCTCTCATAGATCTTTTCTATTCATGCTGTTTTTATGGAAGTAAGGAAGGTAGCCGCACACCACAAGTTTCATCTCATGTACACACACCTCAGTGAGCTGGTTATGTGTGTCCGAACACCAGAATGTAGTTTTAATCATTCTGCTTCCCTTTGAGCCCCATGGATACCACTGTCTACCCCTATCATTAGATATTGTAGATTGTAGGCTGGAAGCAGGGGCCGTGAGTTAGAAGAAGAGCCGTGTATGATAGACCAGTGGCCCCCAACCTTTTTTGTCCCACAGACCGATACTGGTCTCAGCACACACGACCAAGGCAAGGCGAGCCGAGCAACCGGCCAGCCAGCTGTCCTCCGCTTCTCCCTGCCACCTTCAACTCCTCCTTTGTACCTTTGTCGATGGGCTTTTCGGGCTCTTTCTTAATCTCCTCCTGATTAACATGAGACTCCACTGCCATCGGGATGGCTCTTTGTTCGAAGCCGCCCTTCGACGAAACTAAGGCACAAGGATTTCTTCAGCACCCAAACGCTGCTTTCCAACCGATGACCGACAAGCTCACCCAGAAGCACTTTCTCAAGCGCTGTCAAAACAAGATGGCGCCCACTTCTTTGCGGCCTGGTAAAAAATGATCCATGGACCGGTACCGGTCCAGGGCCTGGTGGTTGGGGACCACTGTGATAGACAACCTATCCTTTGCTTCCGAGATTAGCTTACTTGCTTCACCTATGGTGAAAGATACAGAATTTGAACTAGGTGTATCTAGACCCGGGGTCCCCAAACTTGACAACTTTAAGACTTGTGGACTTGTGGGAGTTGAAGTCCACAAGCCTTAAAGTTGCCAAGTTTGGAGACCTCTGATCTAGACTCACA
This sequence comes from Hydrophis major, assembly GCA_033807585.1. Lineage (NCBI taxonomy): Eukaryota > Metazoa > Chordata > Lepidosauria > Squamata > Elapidae > Hydrophis > Hydrophis major. Next base: position 94,210,136 of record CM066331.1, read on the forward strand.
ATCACTTGGGAGCTGAGGCTTAATGTCAAGTTGGAGAGTTTTCTTTTGAAGATTTTCCCAAAACAAGTTGAACTACCTATAACCCATGGTGGCCTTTCTCAGGATGAGCTGCTCTGCTTCCAATGCTCAGCAAATTCTTCCCCGTCCATAGGAGCATTGATGTGGGATTCAACCCTGACCCTTGGTTTCTCTTGGTCCTGCTGAGAAATATTCCACTTCCCTGCATCATTTCACACACACACAAAAACATCTCAACCATCTATTGCAGGTTTTAAATAAACTCATCTAGACATACACATGAATGGGCAGCTCTTTTTAAGAGAGTTCAAAACAGTTTGAGAAAAGCTTCATTTCTTGAGCTTACAGACTCAGCTATATGTCCCTGTCCATTCTGTTTGGGTAACTCTTATGAAATAATACCCAAACCTTATCAAACTCATTTATCAGAGGAAAAGAAAAATAAGCTGAGGGCATCCATCTATAGCAATTGCTGAATTCAAGCTGCCTTCAGTACATTGTCTGTCTCCAGTCTTTGTGAATTCAAGCCTTGGAGGCAAACAAATGCCTATGTGTGCCTGATTTCCAAGAGGACAGAAGATACTTTGACAAAGGCCTGTTTCCTGTAATATGTGTCCTTCTCCTAAAATGACCCCTGCCCATGTTTTCTTTTAATGTTCGCAAATTTTAGAGCTGTAGTTATAGAAAAGTCGTGGTGGTTATGTCCTAGTAAGTAAAGCATACATCTTCCCCCTTGCCCATAAACTCATAGTTTCTTGTGAAGTGATGACCAGTGCTTAATTTATATTTAATGTATTGTTACATCTCCATATTCCCCAGTGGTTCAAGAACCATTATAGAAGCACGACATGGCATTCCGGGAATTTAAAGATGTTGAAGAGATGCGTGAATTCATATTTTCTGGGACTAGAGAACACTCCAGTGCTGAAACACCCAGCACTCTCACATTCATCAGAACAGCCTGGCCAATGTAATGGATCCCCCAGGCCTGATCCATCGTGTGGGTGTATGACTGATGGAGGAACTCCACATAATAAGCCACCGGAGTGAGAAAAAAAAGACAGTCATTTGGAATGGCTTTATTCCTGCTAATGCAATGCCTCATTTGCTTGTAGACAATTAGAACCTAAATCACATAATTATGCATGGAAGCGGTGCATGTTTTCAAAAACAGTACCTTGCAAAATATAGTCATTTTTATTTTAAGAAAAAAACCACAGAGATGTAATTGTGGCATATTTAGCCCTGAAGGTTGAGCTCTTTTTCTTGTGAAAGTATGTCTTTCTTTACATTTCCAGAGGGTGTGGGGGGAGATGGAATCTAGTTCAGTGGTAGTGTGGAAACACTAGATCCCCAAGGAGAATGTAGCTCTCCTTCCTGAAAATAAATGTAATTGTTGCTGTAGCTCAAGTGACTTCTACACTCCAGGCTTTCCATCCCCACTCTCTCAATTTGAAAGTGAGTAAGGATTGTTTTGTCTATCTAGAAACGCAAAGATGAAAGGGAGGATATCACACCATAATCCAACTGGCATTCTCCCTCAGAAAGTGCAAAACAATCATTCCTATTGGTGCCCAGTCGCAGCTGTTTGAGGTCTTAAATATAAGAAAAATCGCACTGCTGGATCCAAACTGGATCAGTCACTGGATCCAGAGGTTTAGTCTTCTGAGTTTTCGAACTTGTGCTGAAAACCATCCTCAGGGAACTTCTCTCGGCCAGAATGTGTGCTTTCAGCTATTCTATGTGTAGTGTTTATGTGGTGTCAGATTGGGTGTGGCTTCACCAGACACCACATAAATACAACACATGGAATAATAGCCCAAAGCACAGATTCCAATAGAGAGGAGTTCCCAGAGGATTGGCTCCAGCACCGGTCCAAAAACTCAGAAGACTAAACCTCTGGAACCAGGTGACTGACCCATATTGGATCCTGCAGCATGCTGGGAAATGTACTTGTGCCTTTATTTGTGTTAAGTCGCGCTGTCTGCCCCACAATTCCGTGCAGGACATGAGTAAAATTCATTTGCAAGTCTCCTACCTTTTAAGCACAGGCTCTTTGTGTATTTCTCTTCTCATTCTCAACCTCCCTGGCCCACATATTGCACATTCCCTGTTGCATTCCTGCTGCATGCTGCCTCCATCACAAGAAGCGATTCTAAGCATCTTTCACCTGAGAATGAAAAAGAGCAAATTAAGCAGATAGACAACAGAGAGAATTGAACGTGTCATGCCCTGTTGGAGTCTGACTCCAAGGGAGAGATGGAACAGCTGACAGGGAGTGGGAGTGTGACTCCAGGGGTTGTGGAGGAAACTGGGGAAGGGCACACGCTGGATGGATATTCAGAGGAAGACCCAGGCCCATCACCTCTTCATCCTAGGGCATACAGGGAGGAGTGGATAAGGGAGAAACATGAGTGGCATGGTCTACAGGGGAGGAAGGGGGCCTGATCCCCTTCATGGGCTGCAGCTGGGAGGACTGGTTAAAAGGACAAACTGCACATGGCAAAGTTGCTGGAAGCAAAGCATGCATTCTTGTCGGAGCCTATCTGTGTTTTGGCTTCCTCTCAACTGTGGTTAACTACATTATCTGGTAGAAGTCTGCAATTAATCATCCTTACCTGCCGTAGTAATTCCTTCAGTGTGGTGTGTTGGGTTTTTTATTTCAAATTAACTTTACTTTGGGTGCGGACTGCATTTACTCCCTCTGTAAACTGTTTTCTTTAAGAGTTTGATATCCAGCCAAGGATAATTGGACATTGGGGCCAAGTTGGAGGCATTAAAGGGACTCTCTTCTATTTTTGTGACTTGGTTATTTTTGTGTCATGCCCTGGGTTATCACAGACACAGAGAAGGACGAGCTAAATTCAGTGATAGTCGTAAGACAGAACTCCTCTGACAGAGAATAGATGACACCCTCCCTGTTCCAGGGCCAGCTAGAAAAGGCAAGTCCATAAAAAGCATGCCTGGATCAAGGTCATCCATTTGGTGTAGTAGTTGAGGGGGCTGAACTTGAAACTGGGGTTCCTTAATATCTAGTAAGACCTATTTAAGACCACACCTGGAATACTGCAACCAATTTTGGTCACGGTACTATAAAAAAGATGTTCACATTTTGGAAAAAGCTCAGAGAAGAGCAACTAAGGTGATAAAAGGCCTGGAGATTAAAACATATGAAGAACATCTGCAGGATTTGGGCTTGGGTGGTCTAAAGAAAAAAAAAGAATTAGGGTTAATATGATAGCAGAATTCTAGTATTTGAGGGGCTGCCACAAAGAAGAGGGAGTCAAATTATTATCCAAAGCACCAGAAGGCAGGACAAGAAACAATAGTTGGAAACTAATCAAGGAAAGAAGCAACCTGGAATTAAGGAGAAATCTCATAATAGTTGAGGACAAGTACCCGGTGGGGTAGCTTGCCTTCAGAAATCGCGGGCAGTCCATTTCTGGAGGTTTTTAAAAAGAAACTAGACACTTATCTGAAATAGCATAGGTCCTCCTGCTTGAGTAGAGGGCTGGACTAGAAGACCTCCAAGATCCCTCCCAACTCATTCATTCTAAATCTAAGTCTAGTCTTCCCTTAGGTGTGAATGCCGGATGGGTGAGTGGCTTCTTCTCAACCCGACCTATCTCACAGGGCTGTTGTTGTTTAGGGAGCATAGGCAGGAAGTGTTATGTCTGTGCCTGGATGTATACAAAAGCCAAGGTGGAGCATAAATATTAAAATATATATATATATGTAGTTCAGAAGGAAATAGGGTTGTTTTCCCCTCCCCTTCCGTAGGAGAGTCGATATGCCAGCAAAGAGGTAATTTCAGAGGCATGGAGCCATCCGTGCTGCATTGCAGTTCCGCCCAATCTCCCTGACAGAGCTGTTGCTGGGGGAATAAAATGAGCAGAGACCATCTCGTGTAGGCTACCTTGCACTCCTAGATGAAAGGCAGGATATAATTGCAATAATAGAAGCTTCTGGCTGGCAGAGATGATAAAAAGAGAGTCTGGCAGCCAGCAATTTGGCAGCCAGAGACTTTAATGGCAGCGGCTATCAGGACTGGAGTGGAAAAAGTGGAGTAGGGGGATGGGGAGAGGCAGGAACAGCAGTGCACCAGAACGGGGCAATGAGGGGCTGTGGGGAAGGAGGAGAAGGGAAGAGTTTTGAGGAGAAGCCACAAAAGTCATTTCACTCTCCAATGCCCACAAGAAGGGGAAGAAGGGCGGGCAGCCACTCTCCCCCATGAGGCCATAACCCAGAGGAGAACAAAGCAGGCCAAGCTTTACAAGTCCTCACTCTTTTGAAGAGGAAAGGGAAGGATAAGTCTTGACAAGGATGGGCCTTTGCTATGGGAAAGAATTGCAGGGATCTGCCAGCCGTATATGCTCTTCCAGTCAATCCTGGGCTCAGTTTAAGCAGAATGGGTACCAGCCGCGTGCATCTGTCCGGCTGTATGCAAAAAAAAAAAAAAAAAAAACAGCAAAGAGGAGGCTGGCTGGGGGCAGACTGTCCAGCCGTCAAGGCCCTTTTCTCCTTTAAGGACCCCTGAAAAGCATGGCAAGCCTGATATTACTGGGGTGGGGGAAGAATGATTTCCTGCACAGCAAAGGCTTCTCGGCCTGGTTGCTGGGTGGGCGTGGCCATAGTTGGGTGTGGCCTGGTTAGCCTCCTGCACCATGGCCGGGGGGGGGATTTTTTGCCCTCCCTGGGCTCCGGAGGCTTTCCTTGAGCCTTCAGGAGGGCGAAAATCGCCTCCCCAGACTCCAGAAGCTCTCTAGAAGCTGGAACCGGGCCTATTTCCAGCCTTTCTGAACTTCCGGAAGGCCCGTTTTTCACCCTCCCCAAGCCTCCACGCACACCCTAAACTTACCTGCATCCAAAATGGGCCACATGGGGGCTCCTGGGAGGGGTTGGGCAGGGCCAGCCAAGAGTGGGATTTGGGGGTTATCTGGACAACCTAGAACTATGCCACCTTTGGTCTGATCTAAATGTGGTATATAAAATCATACATTGCAATGTCCTACCTGTCAATGAATACTTCAGCTTCAGCCATAACAACACAAGAACACACAATAGATACAAACTCAAGGTTAACCGCACCAAACTTGATTGCAGGAAATACGACTTCAGTAATAGAGTGATCAATGTCTGGAATACTCTCCCTGACTCTGTGGTTTCTTCCCCAAACCCCAAAAACTTTAACCTTAGAGTGTCTACTATTGACCTCACCCCTTTCCTAAGAGGTCTGTAAGCGCACCAATGTGTGTACCGTCCCTGTCCTATTTTTTCTTTTATTTTTCTTATACGTATCCATTTCATGTATTCATTAACTATGTTTATACCTATACCTGTTATCTTATAATCACTTGACAAAATCAAATAAATAAATAAATAAAATAAAAGAATCTTAGCTAGGGGTTCTCCCAAACCCCTGCGAAGCCCCAGCAGCCCACCCCTGCCTGCCAGTCACAAAACTGATATTTTGCAGCTTCTATGGAGCTTCATGAAGATACACAAGAAAATGCTTCTGTCCCCTTCAGTTAGTGCTGGAAATACATCGGTACAATTTCTGAATGAGAACACAGAGGTCTGGCACTGCATTCAGAGGATCCGGGAAGGGAAACGCCCTAAATTCTCAGTGCCTGCTTTTTTTTTCTTTTCTTTTTTTAACACAAGGGGCGGGGGGGGGCGTTTTTTTCTTCCCTCAGGAATCTTCATTCCGAGCTGTGATGAGGATGGATACTATCGGAAGATGCAGTGTGACTCCAGCAGTGGGGAGTGCTGGTGCGTTGATCATCTTGGCACGGAGCTGACAGGAACCCGGATGCATGGGAATCCAGATTGTGGTAAGGAAAGGGGAGAAGATTTGGGGCAGGAGGGGCATTGAGAATACACCTTACCAGTGGTGGGCTTCAAATTTTTTTTTACTACCGGTTCTGTGGGCGTGGCTCAGTGGGTATGGTGTGGCTTGGTGGGCATGGCAGGGGGAGGTTATTGCAAAATCCCTATTCCCTCCCCACCCTGCTAACCTGCTTTCCAGCTCCATTCTCCTGTGCAGGGCAACCAAAGAAGACCCTGCCGATCAGCTGGGACTCGGGAGGCAGAGAATAGATGGGGGCAGGGACAGTCAGAGGTGGGATTTGCCGGTTCTCTGAAATACTCAAAATTTCTGCTACTGGTTCTCCAGAACTGGTCAGAACCTGCTGAATACCTCCTTACATGTGAAGGATATCTTCATGTCATTCTCTTGGTCATTACAGGTAGACCTTGACTTACAATCATTCTTTTATTGATGATTCAAAGTTGCAACGTCACTGGAAAAAAAAAGTGACTTATGACTGTTTTTCACCCTTATGACTGTTGTAGCATCTCTGTGACCATGTGATCAAAATTCAGATGCTTGGCAACTGGCATGTATTTATGATGGTTTGCAGTATCCTGGGGTCATGCGATAACCTTTTGCAACCTTCTGGCAAGCAAAGTCAGCTGGAAATCCAGATTCATTTAATGACCATATGGTACACTTAAGAACTGCAGTGATTCACTTAACAACTACAGCAAGGAAGGTCCCAAAAAGGGGGGGAAAACTCACTTACGTTGTGGTGGTGCAGTGGTTAAGAATGCAGTACTGCAGGCTACGTCTGCTGACTGCCAGCTGCCTGCAGTTTGGCAGATCGAATCCCAACCAGGCTCAAGGTTAAATCAGCCTTCCATCATTCCGAAGTTCATTGTGGTTTATTGTGCTTTGGGTTGCTTGGCAACCAGTCCAGCTTTACAACCCTTTGCAGTGTCCTGTTGTCATACAATCACAATTTTTTAGTTTCTGGCATTTATTCCCAGATTGCAGCAAAAAATACCTATTGGATAAAATTAGTTGCCTAACAAATGTGCAAAATGCTGAAAAATCATCCGGTCTCATGATCCCTCGACTTGCAATCGCAACAACTTATGATCACAATTCCAGGTTCAATCCAGTCATAAATAGATGACTACGTATGATAATAAGCATCTAAAATTCCTACAAAATTGAATATCAAATCTCGTTACACATACTCTTAAAAACCAGACCATTTGACTTGAAAACTCTTAACTCATACGTCATTGTAGCTTGTTTTCATGGACATACCTCAGTTCTTTCTTCTCCTTAAATAATAACTAATAGCTAAATAGGTAGAGCCTCGGTGGCGCAGTGGTTAGAGTGCAGTACAAGCAAACTACTTCTGCTGACAGCCAGCTGCCTGCAATTTGGCAGATCGAATCCCACCAGGCTCAAGGTTGACTCAGCCTTCCATCCTTCCGAGATCAGTAAAATGAGGACCCAGATTGTTGGGGACTCTACAACTTAGAGAGGGCTGTGAAATGGTATAAAAGTCACTTAAGTGCTAGTGCTATTAACAACTGTCTTGCATAGCAACAGAAATTTTGGGGTCAATTATGGTCGTAAGCTGACGACTACCTGTACAGGGACACAACTACAAAGTTTATTTGGCAATAGTACAAATTGTTTGCTGTTGCCTTCTTCCAGGGTGTTACCCTCTAATCTGCAGTTTGGGGATTCTGTAGCAGTGCTCTGCTAGCCTAACTCTCAAGGCATGATGATGTCAACCTATGGATGTTCATCTTGATGTCATCCCACAAACAACACAATGAAGCAAACCTTTGTGTCATTTCTCTTAAGATTTCTCTACTTACTTGTTTATTTACAGTTAGTCCTCAACTTACAACAGTCCATTTAGTGACCGTTCAAAGTTACCACGGCACTGACCTTTGGAGCATCCCCTTGGTTATGTGTTCAAAATTCAGATGCTTGGCAACTGGTTCATATTGAGTCCCAAAGTCAACAGGGAAGACAGATTTAGTTAACAATCATGTTACTAACTTAACAACTGCAGTGATTCACTCAACAACAGTGGCAAAAAAGGTTATTAAATGGGGCAAAACTCATTTGACAACGGTCTCATTTAACAGCAGAAGTTTTGAGCTAAATTGTGGTTGTAAGCCGAGGACTATCTGCCCTTTATCAAATCAGCTGAATTTGTGCTTGAAAAATGTCCTTTTGGAATACCTAAATGTCATCATACAAAGAAGGCTAATTCTATCTGACTGCATTGTGGGATCCATTTGGTCCATGTTCCTTCCGTAGTCCCACCTGCCCTCCAGGCAGCAGCCATTTTGTAAGTATCCCAGAACTGCTCTTTCTCAGCTGCCCGACATCTTCCCTGAAGGAGGGCCATAATGACCGTAGCCAAGTTTGTGAGCTTAATCCCGCTTAAGGATTTGTGAGAGAGCTGTGCTTCATTATGTATTCCAAGTGGGATAAGGAAGGATGAACATGGGCTCTCCACATAGCCTGACATAGACTAAGGTAAATATATAGATAGTCTTTCTCCCCCTTTTTGGAGGCAAGAAGAAACAGTAGCTCCTTGTTTCCTTCGGTGTGAAGAATTGCATGACTGTATGGCAGGATCTGGGGAAAAGTAGATTTTCTTCCCTTTTAGGGGAAGCATGTTGTCAGCGTCCAGCACCCTCCATTCCGCCCAATGACTCCAAGACAGACCTCTCCTCAACGGTTCCTTTTATTTTGGATAGTAACTGGCACAACTGTGGAATCCTGAATCTGAAAGTTCCGGGCTTCCTTACAATAAGTAAAAACTACAAATGTACCCCCTGCACTTATCAATCACATCACATGGCCCAATCACCATCCATCCCAAAGTAGGACTTCCCCTCACTTATGTGCAGAACAACTTGACCTTGAATCAGAAAAAGAATGTTATTATGTCTAACTAGATATATTCCGAGAAATTCCCCCCTCCCACTTTCCCAGGCTCAAATGTGGCAGTGTGGGGGCATCTGATTTCAATATGGCTTCCAAAGCTTGGAAATACCTCTAATTCTCTGTTCCAGAGGTGCCAAACTCAAGGCCTGCAGGCCAGATCTGGCACGTGGGGTGCTTGGAGCTGTCCCATGGGGCCACCCTGGAAACATCAAAGGAACAGCCCATGGAGTCCCTGGCAGCGAAAACGGAGCTTGGGGGGGCTGCACATACTCCCTCAAGTTCGTTTGCGCTGGCAGAGGCCGTTGCAGTTGAAAATGGATGTTGAACTGGCCACGCCCATCCTGGCCACACACACACACACACACACCAAGGTCAAATACAACCCTGATGTGGCTCTCAATGAAATCAAGTTTGACACCCCTGCTCTATTTCCTTTTAAATGTAAATAGGAGGATCCAATGAATTATGATATTTTTGCTACTCTTTGCATTTTTGTTTTGTTCTGACCAAAGCTTCCTGGACCATAATTACGCACACACTTATTTTAAAAACAAGACTTATTTTATTGCAATGCTTGGAATTGTTTTCATTCCCAGTCAGACTTAATCTCAAAGAGTCCCTTGAGATAAGCACCCACCTTTCTTTTCTGTGAAGTGCTGCCAATAACAGAAATATCAAATGAACTAGGGAAAAAAAAAACCAACCAAGCTTCAAGAATGAAATTGAACCGAACAAACAACTTTGCTTCCTGCAAAAGTTTCATCATCTTTGCCTGTCCTTTATACCTTATGGGAGGGGCAATCATCTCCCAGCCTTACTCCCAAGTCACCCCTTCTGCTTCAGCTGCTCTTGCCTTGTAGAGCCCTGTACACACATGCACTGGGAACAGGCTCCCCTTGTTCTTTTGCCTCACTGCAGCCAGACTCTGGAGGCTCTGGAGTTAGCACCCCACTCCCAGATGGTCCTGGCCCCATCCCTGCATTGGACGCAGGACCCTCATCTGAGTCCTCTCCAGACTCCCTGACTGGTCCCCGTCCTTCCCCACTATCCGATTCCACTGCTGGCTGTGATGGCTGCCGCCAAACCACAACACTTGCTGATGTTAATCAGTAATACACCATTCCTTTGGAGAAGGTACCATGGAGACTTGAAGTATTTTCCTCAATTCATCTAAGTATAGGTTAAAGAGATATTGCCTAAGAAGCAGAAGTAATAATGCACAGTGCTACTGTTCAACATCAAGGAGTCAAAGCAATTTAGACTTCACTGCAAGCAAAGATTATTATTTACGGAGAGTTAACAAAACCAGGTGAAATTCAAAAGGGTACAAGGAAAGGATGCCCCTTATCTCCCCTGTTGTTTATATCGGTGCTGGAAGTTTTTTGTTTTAGAAAAATTTTATTTCAGTTTTCCACATTTTAAAAACATCTTTTTTTAGTGAACAGCATGATTCCAGGTTTTACATTTCCATACATACATGTCTTTCATTACACACTCATCTTTCACATTTAATTTCATATCTTACCATTACTTTACATATTATCTATTATGTTCCTCAAATACATTCCTCCAACTTATTTTATAAATTTTTCAATACATTTCTTGACCTATTTCCCTGAACTTTAAATAAGCCATTTTTTTTTTTTTTTGGAAATGTTGGAATTGAAATGGAATTTTTGAAGTGATGAAATAGGAATGTGCGATGAAATTGCAAACATGACAGGTAAAGTATAAAGTACAATGAATAAGAAAATATGAGAGTTATTTAAGGTGCTAGAAGTCTTGAACAGGGATATTAGGCAAAATGAGAAAATAACAGGCATAAATAGTGCTACCCTTCAGCATCTTTGGATCCAAACTTAAAAGAATCCTGCCCATGATGGTTAATGACTACAATAAAGGTTGATTTTATTTAAATATTTCAGCACACTTGACTTGGGATAAGGGCAACTTTAATGCCCATCATGGCCATTATCCCACATTCATATCTGACTGTGGCAAAATGATTTTGAAACCATACAAAAGCTCTCTATGGTTCAATTTTGGCAGTTCAGGTAGTCCTTGACTTAGAACCACAATGGAGTCCAAAATTTCTGTAGCTACGGGAAACATTTGTTAAGTGAGTTTTGCCACATTTTACGACCTTTCTGGCCACAGTTGTTAAGTGAATTACTGCAGTTGCTAGCTTATTGACACGGTTGTTAAGGGAATCTGGCTTCCTCATTGACTTCTCTTGCCAGAAGGTTGCAAAAGGGGATCACATGACTCCCGGGGATACGGCAATCGTCATAAAGGTGAGGCAGTTGCCAAGCATCTGAATTTTGATCATGTGACCCTGGGGATGCTGCAATGGTCATAAGTGTGAAAATGGTCATAAGGGGTTTTTTTCCCGGTATCGTCATAACTTCAGTCACCAAACAAACAGTTTGTCAGCTATGGAATTCATCGCTGCCACAGAGTTGGAGAAAGTGGGAGGGGGTGATGTTTATTGAGTAGCTCTTAGTAGACAAAATATATTGTTTGGATAGTTCAAGGTTACAGAGTGTGGTGAAGAAAGCAATAGAACTTATTTTGGGATTGGTGCATGTGATGTGGTAATGAGGAAAAAGGTGATGGTTTGTAGGTTGGGACTTTGTGGGGAAGCCGGGAAGATTTAGTTCCGGATTTCCACAGTATGTGCCTGGTGCTATTCTAATAAAAGTACTTTAAGATGATGTGTGTCTTGGAGATACTGACAGGAATGGATTTTCCCTGGAATGCTGACACAGTTGTAAGTTGAGGACGACCTGTATTGTAAGAATCTGCATTCTGAAACAGCTGCCAAAATCTTTGAAACTAATGCTGAAGAATATAAAAATCTCTTTCTTAGCAAGCCTAGGATGAGGTGAAGGGCTGTCAGTGCTCTTTGAAGTTGTTTTCCCAACAATTCAGAATATATTCTCCACTACTGAAGAATTAGGAAATGTACCAGATGTAGTACTCAGCAGGTTCTGGCCAGTCCTGGAGAACTGGTAGCGGAAATTTTGAGTAGTTCAGAGAATCAGCAAACACTACCTCTGACTGGCCCCGCCCCCATCAATTCTCCTCCTCCTGAGTCCCAGCTGATTGGCTGGCTCTTCTTTTGTTGCCCTGCACAGGAGAACGGAGCTGGAAAGCAGATTAGTGGGGTGGGGAGGGAATGGGGATTTTGCAGTATCCTTCCCCTGCCACGCCCACCAAGCAACACCCACCAAACCAGTAGTAAAAAAAATTTGAATCCCACCACTGAAATGTACCCCTCCAACTGCATTTCTCTTGTTCTTGTTTCTATAGATGACATTGTTGGATTCTCAGGGGACTTTGGGAGTAGTGTCGGATGGGAAGATGAGGAAGAGAAGGAGACAGAGGAAGCCGGTGAAGAAACTGAAGAAGAAGAAGAGGGAGAAGCAGATGATGGCGGCTATATTTGGTAGATGTCACCAAGGGGCACTTTTTGGCCAGGATGCAGGCTGTAGGGCTGGGAGGTAACAGTCAAAACTGAATGGAGAGGAACAACTGAACGAGATGATCAGGAAACACAGTTGAATGTAACTAACTATGACAGAATGTGGGAGTGTGTGTATGCATGAATGTATGTACACTTGCCCGGTTGGGTCCATTTCTCGTTACGTGGCTGTGGAGATCATCTCTTTCTTCCCAGCTTACCAGAGATCAAAGCTATAGCCCTGTAGGTTCCAGAGAATCTTTTGTTCATATTAAATTTAAAAACAAAAAAAAATTAAATGATCAGTGACACATTTCAGTTCCTAACCAGGCTTAAAACACCTGTCTCTTTCATCGCTCTGGCTATGGTGCCCAGCAATAGCCTGCAGTGTGTATGTCCTGTCCAAATGCTTGTCAAGCAATCTGCCAATCATTTGTGAGTCTTCATTGCAGTAGATCACCAGAATTTGCCTAACAGGTCAGAAATCAGGAGCAATCCACTCTCCCGTGACTAGCCATTTAGGTCTAGGACGGTATTGAAGAGGAACAGCTAATTATTGCTATTTACAAATATAGTTCCACAGCAATCATTTCTAGATAGGTTTCCAAAATCTTGGAGAAGTTCCCCTGGAAGATTGAACATCCATGCACTAACATGTGATCTACCTTTACTGGTGATCATACTTAGGCTTCCTGGTTAGGAAAGAAAGCTTTCAAACATGTCTGTATTTGCTTCTAATGTAGTTTGGTGTGCTAGCTAGTGCTGTAGAATAAAGGACTTTTTCAGTCCTCTAGACATCCCGATGGAAAGGCAAGGAGTTCTGGGACAGAGATTGCTGAAAACATCAGTTAAAAGAATAAAGTAATTAGTTGTGGAAAAGAAATCAGCAGACTAGATACAGCAACTGCAAGAAATGGTTTCTCATGATAAAAGCTATTGGTAAAGATAGGTATCTCAGTAGCTTTGTTATTATATTGCTTTGTGCCTTGGGTGTGGGAAATCTGTATCTAACTGGAACTCACTGTTCTCCTCCTCCCTTCTGCAGTACAAGTCTTTTATCTTCACAACATAGGAGAAGAAAGACACTAGGCATCAACTATAGGAATAAACACACAAAATTGCAATTTCCATTAAAAAGAATAAGCATGTGCTTTAAGCTAATGATGAAAATGATCATGATAATTCTATTCAGCATCCTGAAATGTTTTCTTACCCCCTCCCCAAATAAATTAGGCATTGTTTTTCAAATTTAGACAGTGGAGAAACATCTTGGGAAAAAATATAATCATTTTCCTGGTTAGTGGAATGTCAGGCTTTTTAATCCCAACAAGGCCAATTAACTTTTTTTTTTTTATAGGAAGATCATTTCTCCACTTCCCCTTGTTTGGATACACTCACTCTGTTTGTGAGCATGGGTGCTTGCAAGTAGTTGAACACCTGTATTACAATCCTGTCCAAGTTGTAGCTGTGCATGTCCTTGGGTGGCATGAAGAAATGCTGAGTGCTGGAATGTATGAGTATGTGTGAGTACACACTGAGAAGAGGGCAGGCAGTGTGGCTTACATCAAGTACCCAATGTTTATTTAGATACTGAGCTTCGGGTTGAACCCTTGGGAATAGTGTGCAAGCACATTAAACAAATCGTGGGATTTTAAGCAGCCTCACTTCCCAGTAAGTCCAGCCACCTCTATAACAGAGATTTCTTATGTAGTCCAGCTGTGATAATAAATGAGCCTTGCTGTATTGAATTCTATCTTCCTCAAATTTACTCCTTCTCCTCCTCCTCTTCCAACTCTCACACTCCCTTGCACACTTCCTGTCTTCATGTGTTTCTTGATCTTTTCTCATGAAAGAAGAGTAGATCACGGCTGAACATGACTTGATTTGATTCCCAGCAAGAGAAGTTATTACTTCAGTCATTGATCTCTGGAGAGGGTTCATTGTTGTAGAGGTTGCAATTTTCGTGTCCTCCAATTCTTTTTTTTTACCCTAAGATCTTCTTAGCCTGTATTCAAATGTTGAACATTGAAATTGTCTTGCTCAGTTTTTTTGTCATGGCCTTTTGCTCCATCTCTGCAGGTGATAAATGTGCATGGGTGGGTCTGGGTTTGCATTTCACAGCTATGCATGTTTAACGAGTTGTAAATACATTTTTTCACACTAAAAATACACTCTGTTGTTGAGGGTAGCCTTCCCCCCAATGATGCTTGGTAGACAAACAAAGCATCTTGTCTCTGTTAACTAATTAACACAGTTAACTTCAGTTAATACTAGTTAACTGTGTTAACTACTCTTGCCATTTAGACTTGCTTGACAGCTTTTGATGATTCTGTGGCTACCTACAGACAATTGTTTGTTAGTTTCCCTTCAGATAATTGAAGGTGATGCAACAAGCAAGCACTCAACTCTGCTGGTAACTCTTCTCTCCAACCTTTAAGCCTTTCCTCACAGGTTTTGTGGGTTTTCATGATCAAAAACATAATTATTCATTTACCTTGAACATAAATAACAAAGGAAGAAAAGTGGGGGGAACAGCTTTGTGAACAATAGACAGTAGGATGCTACTTTCATCTCTTTGAGAAGAAACCCCAGTGAGATTTCTCTGAAATTGCTTTCAAGTCTCTTTAACAAAAAAAAAAAAAAAAGATTGCTTAGTTCCAGTCTTAATTTTACCTTGAAAGAAGCCTATTATTTGCCTTGCGTGTTTTCAGCCAACTCACTGCTGCGTGACTGAAGCAAAAATAATAATATCTCTAAAGACCTCCACAAAAGAAGTTCAGATGAAACATGTTGGTTCACTTTGACAAGTGGCTAAGAATGCAGAACCATCCAGAGTTGCGATCTGATTTCCTAACACGTCAGAGAAATCTAGAAGGTGTAAGATTTGGACAAGATTTGGCATTTTCTATTGGTAACATTTTTTTTTCTCATAAAATCTTAATCAAGACCCACATGGACTCTTTTACTAAGGCTTCATCTCTCTTGGACATCTTTCAGGGCAGGGGTCTCCAACCTTGGCAACTTTAAGACTTGTGTCTTGAAGTTGCCAAGGTTGCAGACTCCTGTTCCAGGGGATTCAAAAAAGACAGGTGGGGTCCAAAACCTTGTGACCAGAGTCCCACCTTTTTTCTACCTCCATTGAGTATATAAAATATGGGCTTCAGTTACACAGTTTCAAACTCCATCTTGACTTTTATGACACATGCACACATGCATCTCCAATCTGTTTCCTCTGGGTAGGCATGGATTTTTTTAAAAAAGAGACGAATCGATCCCATCTCTCAAATCAGCCAGCCTCAGCTTTTCCCCCATATAGGGATACCATAAAATTTGGATGTTCTTCTCCAAGTAAAGCCTTCTGGTTTTGACGGCAGACTTTTGAGTCATAGAATTTCTGCTTCTACAAATGAATCCTCGTACAAAGAGCTTGTATGAAGGGAAATGTGGTTAATTAAGGTTTATTAATTTATCTCAGTTTCTGAAACAATAGAATACTTGTTCTAACTTGCAAATAAAGAGGGAATGTTTACTTCACTCACTCTTAACCCCTTTTCTACAGCCCTGTGGTCCATGATACTGTTATTCATCACTTCTATTGTTTTCCAGAAGGATAAGCTGCTACATTTAGGCAGCTTGGCAATTCAACACCATATATCAGCTCATTTTCAAAAATAAAGATACCCTTTGCTGAGGCAAGCAAAATAGGCTAGGATATTAGCATCTCTCTCCTCTGATCACCACATCTAACTCTAGGGTATAGCATATTAGGTAGTAATTCCACTGGATTTAACATCTTGATAGACATGATGATGGAACTATAAAGAAGAGATTGGTCAAGGAAAGCATCTTATTATATGGTTAGTTTCAACCTGATGTGGAGATATTGGGCTTTTGGAAAACCAGTTTACATTTCTATTCCTTTTTTTTTTTTTTTTTTGAAGTCAGAATAATCAACAGTTCCTTCTAAATGCTAGGCAATGGGATTATCACAGTTCATATGCATCTAAATGACTATAATGCAAATGAAGAATAGCAAAACTTTAATCTACTGATCCAAATTGTAAACTTAGTGCAATTGACTGCATGGCCTGCCAAATTAATGTTTTTTTGAGATTTTCCCTTAGGATGTTTACAATTTTAACCAAATACTTGTAGGCATAAATGAAGTATGTGTCTATAACATGTTCTCAAACCATGTTTATCATAGAGGTAGTTTTATGGTGGAACTATGATTGCTTGCAGCTTACCATTGAGCACAGTAGCAAAGCTAATCTACTCTTTGTAACATGAATGAAAAGCCCCAATAGTTTTGATCCTAATGTTTTATTTTCTACATTCCGAACCATAAGAATGAAACTTCTCTGGTTATTTTCCCCAACTTTTTTTTTCCTTTGAATTATGATACATATCAAGAAACAGCTCAGCTAGCACTTAACTGGCTGAAAAGTTGATTCTGCTGGAACATTAGGTCAGAATACATTAAATCAGCTTCCATTAAATTACTGAAGAGAGATTGCTTTCTTCTTCCTTCCATGTGTGCAAGGACTATTTTCCTTTGATTTGCATCTCTTGTAGATAATTTGAGGAAAGGAATGATGTACCGGAACAGTTTCACAGCCAAGGGAAAAAAGACATTGCAAGCATGAAGTGCAAAAAAGGAAATTACAGCTGCTCTCCGCTGTGGGATATTAGGAGATAATCATCCTGTGTATCTTTTCTTCCAGGAATGGTTGAGGTAAAAAACTAAAGTTGAGTTTGACTATTGGCAATTGAAATTTGGTAAAAATATGATAGTGGTTTCAAGGCCAGTTCAGATCAGTTACAGATAACAGATAATCAGAATTGGAAGGGACCTAGTAGGTCATCTAGTCCAACCCCCTGCCCAAGTGGGAGACCCTACACCATTTCTGACAAATGGCAGTTCCAATCTTTTCTTGAAAGTCTCAACTGATGGCACTCCCACAGCTTCCAAGGGCAACTTCTGTTCCATTGGTTGATTGTTCTGTCAGAAAGTTTCTCCTTGTTTCCAGGTTAAATCTCTCCTTGTTCAGTTTCCATGTATTATTCCTTGTCTGGCCTACAGGTGCTTTAGAAAATAGCTTGACCCCTTCCTCTCTGTGGCAGCCCCTCAAATATTGGAGCACTGTTATCATGTCTCCCCTGGTCCTTCTCTTCACTAGACTAGCCAACCCCAATTCCTGTAACTGTTCTTCGTATGTTTTAGTCTCCAGTCCCCTAATTATCCTGGTTGCTCTTCTCTACACTTTTTCTAGATCAGTTACATACCACCTTTCTTCTTCCCAAATCCCACTAATGTTGTTTTAAAGACAATCCACCATCATCATCACTTGTGCAGACTCAATATCCTGGTAACGAATGAAAACCAGTAATCCCTCAAGCTGTTAGTTGCTGTACAACTAACAGCTTGAGGGATTAGTGATTTTCATTCAACAGCCATAAAAAAAATGCTATTTTCTTCATGCCAGTCAGAGTCAAAGTCTCATTACATTCATTTTTATTTACTTGGCCTGAGCAGCTGATATGGGTAGGCAGTGAAGTTCTCCAGCCACCAATCCCCTGATGGAGTCAAGATTGAACTCATGTTAATGTGATTCTGGATAAAGAGTACAAATTACTTGATTGGAGTATCTGAAGGAGGGATGAAGCAAAAATTCCTTCCAATGAGAAAACGAGCCTTTCCTCCTTGCTCAGCAAAGCTCCAGTAGTCCTTTATTAAATCTGTGCTCTAGAGAAACACATGTATATATCTTTGTTGCCATGTTGAAAGTTAAGATCTCTACCTATTTTATTGTGGGATTTCCAGTTTGCTAAACTGGCATTCTCCATATGTAACTCCCATAATACAAACCAATATAATCAAGGGGTTTTGCTGACAGGAAATTATGGGCAAAGGGAGTCTAACATCTGGAGCTTAAAACTGAGGATGGCTATTCTAAACATAAATCTGTTTATGCCATTAATCCTTTCTCCTTTATATTCAGTATTAATGGACAGAGAGTCCATTTGAAAAACCTCCTATAGATAACTATCCCAAAAGTGTTGAGAGTGTTTGCTTTTTTTAAAAAAAAGAACATTATATGCTTAATAAATCAGAACTGAAAAGAAACAAACTTGCCTATTAGCCTGGAAACCTATTTTACAAGTCTGATGTGCAATAATAACTTCTGAATTTTAGAGTTAAAGATCGTGTTTGCGTGCTTCAATTTCAGTTTGTATATTTAAGTGCTATAATTGTATCTCGATAATTCTAGATGTTGAATACAAAACCAAGTGTTAGAATGTATGTGTGTGTGTATCATGGGTGTTAGGACGCTGGGGGGCATGATCCTACAAAGTTCATCACCTATGTGCTTCCTTTGAGAGATGTAACCTTTAAATCTACCCATTGGAAACCTTTGATGGGATGTTTTAAAAAAGCTAAACTTTGGCAGGATCCTGCCTCTGATTTTTCTGTTCCCAGAGCTTTTCCTTCCTTATCACCCAGCTGTGACATTCTTGTGCTGCTTCTCTATGGCTCCCTGGAAAAATCGATTTCACCTTTGTGGTGTCTGCCTAATATTTTACTTACTTACTTTAACGACTTACTTAAGCTAAGGAAACAAGTGCACACATACACCAGTCCAAGAAAGGAAATATGACAATATTTTTTAAAAAAAGGAATAAACATTTATAAACACCATTCTCTTTACGTTTTCACTTTTGTTGGTGTTGTGGTGTTGAAACAAATACAAGGTGGATGAGAAGGTTGAATCTGAAGAAAGAGGATGTGACTATCACCGATTTAGGCTGTGGACACTTCACTATAAACTCACACCTTATCAACCTTGAAAGGTAATTCAGACAAGAAACGCACTAGCTCCATCATTATTGTAAGGTTACACTAACAGAATCTCACAAGTCAGAAAATATACCTTTATAGGCCAAGAAACTAGGAACAATCCCTTCTGAGATGTTTGCCATGCCTACATTCCATCTGGAGATTATGCTGCCTCATCTGATTGTTGTCTAGTCTGTGGCTCTTCCTAACTCCAAAAATCATTTCCACATACCATTACACAATTCTTCCTACATGTTAATTAACAGAACTCATTTATGAATGGGAGAAAGCAAAAAAAAAAAAAAAGAACCTTGGAACAAATGTATTATGGTGTACAATTTTGTGGACACTGGTTCTCTGTGGAATCCACCATAGTTTCTTCCATAATAAATTTGATGAAGACAATGTCATGATTAACAAAGATGCCATTATCTTGTTTTTGCAGCCCAAGATTAAACTGGTTGACCCTCTTGGACAATCAGGAATAGAATGGACTCTCTTGAGAAATATTTTTCAGTGCTAAAGTCCCGTAATCCATACAGAAAGTTGCTGCATTGCCTTCCTGCATAATGTTTTGGATTCTTGCTCCATAAACTCACCAGCTAGTGAGCAGGTGATTCCATCTTAATGAAAACCTTTGTAGAAAAGGTGATTTTTCTTTGGTTTTTTTTTTTTTTTTTTCTCTGTCAAAACTCTGTGTGTTTTTCTTTGCGATGCAGCAGGTAAGCTTTCAAAAAGCTTGCATCACTTTTTGTGTGTTCTTTCTAAAACTATTGTGTGTAAATGCCATCAAGATACAAATAAAGCATTTGTAATCTAGGAACAGCTTTAGTTTACATTAAAACATAAAATAACAGGATTGGAAGGGACCTTAATCCAACCTTGCCCAAGCAAGAGACCCTATATACCATTCTGAATAAATGGCTGTCCAATCTCTTCTTGAAAACCGCCATTGATGGAGCACCCACAACTCCTGGAGGGAAGCCATTCCACTGTTTAATTGTCCTTATGGTCAGGCATTTTATCCTTAGTTCTAGATTGGATTTCTCTTTAATAACCTTTCCACCCATTATTTATCCTGCTGTCTTGTGTTTTGGAGAGTATGTTGACCAGTGGTGGGATTCAAATAATTTACAACCGGTTCTCTGCCCTAATGATTTCTTACAACAACCAGTTCACCAAATTGCTCAGATAGTTAACAACCGGTTCTCCCAAAGTGGTGTGAACTGGCTGAATCCCACCACTGATGTTGACTCTCTGTAACAGCTCCTCAAGTACTGGAAGCAATGGTGGGATTCAAATTTTTTACTACTGGTTCTGTGGGTGTGGCTTGGTGGGCGTGGCAAGGGAAGGATATTGTAAAATCTCCAGTCAGAGGTGGGATTTGCCGGTTCTCCAAACTACTCAAAATTTCCACTACCGTTTCTCCAGAACTGGTCAGAACCTGCTGAATTCCACCTCTGATTGGAAGACTGTTATTATATCACCCCTACTCCTTCTCTTCTTTAGACTAGGAGTATCTAATTCTCTCAATCATTGATCACATTAGCAACCTGGGGGAAATGGTCAGATTTATGCAGAGGAAAAACCTGATCTTCGTGGTTGCTGGAACATTTTTTTTGTTTAGGGCAGGTCATCCTGCCACACCCTCTGGAAATGATGATGGCCGGTGCTCACAAGACACAGAGCAGGCAATGATCTATACATGATCCAGAGCACCGTCTGTAAATGTGAGCTGAAAGTCTGGCAGAAGAGACTGGCTAGCAGGTATATTCACAACAGTTTCATTCTTGCAGGTTTTATTTGAAAAGCGATATTGCTCTTTTTGAAAAGAGTTCTGGGAAAATCTGGAACGAGACGTGGTAAAGCATACGAATACCTCAAATTTTTAATGAAGAGTTTAGCATCCTGGGATGAAAAGAAACAAGCGAACAGAAGAGCAAAGTTGGAGGTCTTTGTGTTCAGGGGATAGTCTTCAAAGAATCTGAACTAAGGCAAGAAGGGAGTAAGTTGCAAATGAACAGGGAGATATCCAAAATAGAGTCACTTCTACACTTCATATGTTACAATTGAACAAAGGAACCCATCTCCCAATTTTTTTTCTATTGAGTCACACTTTGGGTACAATGTCTTTATTTGTAGAAACTTTGCACCCAAAAAAAGAGCTATTAATCAGCCTCAGATTTAATTTAAAGACATAACACTACAATATTACTCTCAGTGGTTGGTAGCCCCAACATGTGCAACATGTGAAGTCAAGAGCGATGATGATGATAACAACTGGAAGGACCTGTTATTGTTTCGCAGGTATGCACAAACATTGGCTGTTAAGGAGGCTCCTAATGGCCATCACCAAAACTTCTACTCCGTCCTTAACTAATCATAAGGTTAAAAAAATGAAGAGGTTTGAGGATCGTCAGAAATTTAAAAAAAAAATTCTACATAATTTTCCTCTGTCATAAATTCACTGAAAGGGATAGTACAAGCTTTGTGCAGAATACATCACCGTGTGCTATTCCTGTAGCGCTGATAGCTTGTTTGCTTCCTAACTTTGACATAAAGATAAAAACAGGCTTAGCCTCAGGAGCTCTCCAGAGAAGTGGTAGAACCACTTCTACCACGATAGTCTCTTAAAGGCATCAGTGCCGGAAAAGATGGCCTCCAGCAATGACTCAAACCTTCATCCACACAATAAGGGATACAGCTATTATTTTTTTCAGAGATATGATTTTTTTTTTCCATTCTGTAAATGCCTAGACACCCATATAGAGATAAAGAGGGCTGGCAATAAGACTTTCTTGGCTCTGCAGAACAGTGGTGGAAAAAGCAGAGTTGTTTTTTTTTTTAAACTTTTCTAGTTTGCTAGTTGCAGTTGAATTCTCTAATCCCTCAAGAGCCTCAGGAACAGGAGTTCAGCCAACTTGAAATGGGCAAGAAGTGCTGAATTCCTCCCAAATGGCAAAGGCCTTTTCCTGTGGTTAGCAAGGGTGTCACACAATGTCAATCTGTGACAGCAGTTCTTAAACTGCAAGCCAACAAGCCTCAAAGGTTTTCTTCTCTCCCTTTCTTTACTCATTAACATCAAGGCATTGCTCCGGGATGGGCCTTTCGCCAATACTTTGCAAACTGCAGCTGTCCCTTCAGCTGCCAGCATTCCTTGGTCCATTTTCAGGAGCTCACAATGGTAAGCCTGTTCAGTGGTTTCGTACACTCAGCACCTGCTGGGGCTTCAGGGATTACTCTCATTTCACACTCCAAATATTGCTTCCAAAGTTCAAAGTACTGAACATGCAATTCCCTTCTCAGTGTATTTCATCAACATGGCTACCCCTGTTAACGTAGTACTCATGTAGCTGGAATAAACAATCTCAAGGTGCTTCACAGAGCAGGTGGGGCAGAAGTGCCATCTTGCTGAAGGGGAGGGATCACTGGAGACTTGTCTTGGACAGACAAAAATATTGAGCCAATCTTAACAAAATGTCAAGAAAAGTAAGGAAAATGTCAGAGTGCGCACATGTGACTAGGTGAGACAACCCAGGAGCAAATATTTACATATAGTGGTTTTTATCCCTACAAAGCATATACACATACAAGTACTTCGATGTAGGCCTTGAACAAAGAGTAATCAATAATTTACAGCACGGAAGAGAGAGGTATGCTCCAACAGAGCCTCTCTTATAATACAGCCTCTTAAAGTGGTAGCAGTCAAATAACCCATTGACTCATTACTACCATTACATCATCATCACAGCATTACAGTAGTACATTACAGCAGCTGATCAGTTATTAAACCATCATTACCCTGACAAAAAGCGTAACAATAATCTCTGTTCTCATCATGACAGTGCAGATACGATTGTGTTTCCCCCCCCATTCAGGAGCAGAAAGACAAAGCTTGTGAAGAAAAATATAGCTTGAAGCAACCAGAACCCATCTTTGCCACACCTTCCTTGGAGAAGATTCTAAAGTAGAAGGTTCTGAAATAGAAGATTCTAGAACCAATGATACTCCATCCTTCATCCTTGGCTACGCTTTCTAGAAGGATAGGTTCATTTATAATCAAATCAATCTAATCCTAATTCTTATCACTAATTAGGAATATTTAATTCAACGATTAAAACCACAGTTTATTTCCTAGTCTGAGTTTATAATCACGATTACTAATAAAAGTATAGACTTGTCTGCCATATTTTGGCCCTGAATAGAATTTTTTCAATTATCAAAAAGCAAGGTAAATTTTATTTTTAGAAGGTACCTATTAGATAAAGCAATTGCCTGCTACAATTTTTTTCAGATTAATTTTCATCACAAAAATGGATTGATGACCTTACAGCCAGCAAACAAGAAGATGCTTCTGAAATGATTAGGAGCTGAAGCAGCTTTATTTCTATTAATCGCTGGGGATATTTGAAGGACATTTTTACCATTTTAAACTGCAGCACTGCATCATCTCAACTTTTCCATTCATTACCTTCCTTGTAGAGAGAAGACATAGCTCTCATCTTCATGATAGCAAGTAGAATAATAAACATTAAATTAATGATGGTATCTTTGAGATCTGTTAATCTTCATGAAACACAAAACTTTTAAATTTTACCAAAAAATTTTGTTGTTTTTTTTAAACAATTTTTGAAAAGGATTTAATTTTGTTTAGCTCCATTTAATTTTTTTAAAGATCGTTGAACTTATATCAGTAGGTATGGAGTCAGTGAATTTCGTGGACTTCGTTATCTCTGAAGTTTAAAGCAGCCCACTGCAAGAAAAGTGGGAATATTCCACTCTCCCACATATTGTAACTCATTTCCAAGCCACATATCACAACTGCAATAGATGGGAGGCCTATTCAGAAATATCTCCTGATGAACCCTCTCATGGAACAAATCCACGAGAAGGAAATATTGGGGTAAGAAAATGGGATGCAGTGACTGTAGGACGGAGATAGATTTGATTTGGAGAGAATAGCAACAATCCTTAATTATTCACTACTGCTTGTAAAATATCACATTACTCAGTTTACTTGGACAACCGCTCTAGCTCAAAATAGTGCTGTTAAAAATTCTGTATGCCTCTTCTTTTGCCATCTGCTATGCTGGATATTTCAGCACAAACCAAAAAGCAATTCAACCTTGACAAGACTTCCAGGCCAGTCACATGATGGCTGTTTTTAAGACTATCTCCCAGCGAGAGTTGACACAACACCAGCTCCAGAACACTCCAGGTGGCCAGCTTCCACAAATTCAATCAGATGAGGCCTGTCCCTTTCTGCTTCGTTGGTCTCTCTAAGGAATTTCCAATAGGAACTTGAATTTACCCATTGTTTCTAATGTCATTTGCTTGCTGCATCTCCAAATATCTGAGCCAGCTAATCAAAAGCAACAGTTGCAGATAAAACATTCTTATTCTATAGAGCTAATGCACACTTTTTTCAACAGCTGAGGGATGATTTGGCTAACTTATGCAACAGAGGGAAGAGGAATAACAAAATTTTGGGGGGCAACCCAAGTTAGTAAAGGATGGGCATCACATTATCAAAATTAGCAGAGCTAGGAATTATCGGCATAGATTAGCGAGTTGCATAGATGTGCATGGACTCTGTATTAAGTTGAAAAAGTGGGATATAGTACACAGCCTGTTGCTATCAAAAAAGGTACTTTAGGAAGTTGTGTTAAAAGGGCAGTTTACCATCACAATTGGATGATGCAAATTTGGGAGAGCTGGATAATAAATGGTTCACAGGTTGCTTCCCTAGCTCAGTGGAGAGAGATGCTGACAGAAGCACTTGCAGAGAAGTTTTTAAAAATCAAGATGGTGGCTTCTCTCACATGATCAAAACTTGTCTTGATCCCCTTCTCTGGAAACCCCTGAATTCAAGAGAAAAGAATTCCAGCAGGCTACTTGCCAATCTGAACACAAATATGACTCCAAATTCATTTCATCCCAAATATCTTTGTGCTTCTTTCACTATAGGGCTGAGATAGGGAAAATCAGAAGGGTAATTCTCACTTGCTTTCTATGCAGTCAGATTCGTTGGCTGGATTTGCTTCATTCTCTGTTTAGCTTTTGCCCATCCTGGGGGAAAACAGAGATTGTTTTCCAGCTTGGTTCATTGCTAAGTTTGTTGAGGTAGCCACAGGCATTTGCCTACATTTGCTAGAGTCATAATGCTCCCTAGGTAACATATGCCAACACCTTGGCAGCAACAGCAACTCCTTGGCTAATTCATATGTTTGCTTCTATAAAGAGAAAAATCACTGCAGGCCAAGGAGGAGAGGAAAAGAGCTATTTGATCATTTGGAAACTTGCATCTGGTTTAGAAGCAGCCAAACAGGCTAATAGAATGAAAAAGTAGATGAATGTTCTCTTGACTTTCTTAGCAAGGATGCAGAAAACATTTCAGTTGCCTTCTGAAATGTTTTTGATTTGACCAGATCCCCTGTATGGATTGCCCCTGTGATTACGGAGGCAGATGGGGAGAAAACTAACTACCAGATTGTAATGACACAAGCAAGTGGCCAGAAGAGGAGACCTGAACTCATTGATAGCCTCACTTTGCAATAAACAAGGACATAGATTCAATTTTGCTGCTACAAAGATTGTTGTATGAGCAGGTACAAAAACAGCCAGGGAAGCGATTGAAAGACTAAATAATTGGTGCCAGTCGACCCAGATTAGATTCTGGCTTTAATTATCTTGTAAAGACAATTCAGTCCAGGTGGCAAGAAACCTACCATGTTTCTCATATAATAAGGCCGGGTCTTTTATTTTTTTTGAGCCCTGAAAAAGCGGCTAGGACGTCTTTTCAGGGGTGAATTAATTTCTTTCTCCCCCTCCCCCACGCACCATTGCCTAGGGTACCCCACCAGCAGCTATGCCTCGCCACCAGCCACTCCTAAAGGCCAATCAGGGTGGAGCATAGAGGGCACTCTTACCCCCACCAAGCACTGAACACCCGGGTCAGCAGGCGGGCAGAGATGTCTGCCGGCAGCATTTCAGCTGCTTCTCAGGCCTCTGTAGCTTCCACGGCTCCCACTGGTGCTAGCGCCTCTCTTGCCAGCGCCGTCTCCAACAACAGCATCTGAGTCGCTCCCACTTTTCCCCCGTCCCTGTAAGAACAGGGGAAAAAATCATTTTGAGGTACCTGAGAGTGCCGTGCGCTGCGTTTTGGTTTAATCCTGAGTGGCTCGGTGGGTGTGAAAAGAGCCGAGCAAGCATCTCTGCTGTTGCTACCCTTGGTGCTCCAGCCTCGGGCTCTGCAAGTTTGCAAAAGTCCCAGTGCGCAGCCCATTCCTGCATTCCAAGCACCCAGGCCGAGTTGCAGCTGTCCCTCTCTCGCCAGCGCTGTCTCCAACAATAGTGGCAGCAGTGGCGGGAACCGTGGAAGTTATAGAGGCAGCTCCCCCACCCAAGAAGTGCCTGAAATGCTTCCACGGTTCCCGCTGCTGCTGCCGCTGTTGTTGGAGACGGCGCTGGTGAGAGAAGGACAGCTGCAACTCAGCCTGGGTGCTTGGAATGCAGGAACGGGCTGCGCACTGGGACTTTTGCAAACTTGCAGAGCCCAAGGCTGGAGCACCAAGGGTAGCAGCAGCAGAGACACTCACTCAGCTCTTCTCACGCCCACCCAGCTGCTCAGGATTAAACCAAAACGCAGCATGCAGTGCTCCCAGGTACCTCAAAATGATTTTTTTTTCCTGTTGTCACAGGGACAGGGGAAAAGCGGGAGTGACTCAGATGCTGTTGTTGGAGACTGTTAAGTACTTGGACATGGATTGGAGTAAATGGAGACAGTCTTTGAATGTGAACTTTCAGCTCTTTATTGCATAGTGACTTCTCAAAACAATAACAGTGAACTCTGCCTTATATAGGCAACCTTTGTGAGAATTGTCCAATAGCGAGCTATGAACGCTAGCTCTTTAAACCAATAATAATCCTCTGTTAAGGGCCAATCGGATTCCTAAGAACTAACCAAACCGATCTGGCCGCCTAACAGCCAATCAGAAGTTCAGGGCCAGAACCCTGCACTTTACCTCAAGCTCATACTTTATTGACTATGGTACATACACAACAGAGACGGTGCTGGCAAGAGAGGTGCCAGCACAGGTGGGAACTGTGGAAGCTATGAGGCCTGAGAAGCAGCTGAAACATTGCCGGACATCCACGACGACAACGCCCGCCTGCTGACCCAGGTCTGCAGCAAAGGCGCTTGGTGGGGGTAAGGGATCCCTCTGTGCTCCACCATGATTGGCTGTTCGGAGCGGCTAATGGTGAGGCATAGCTGCTCGCAGGACACTCCTAATGGCAAGTTCTCCCCCACCGGCCCCCCAATTCACATGTTTTAAACTAGGCCTAAATTTGGGGGGAGGGACTTAATTTCATTTTATGCCTAGAAAACATGCTGGGTCTTCCTATGGGGGGGGGCGTATTGTTGGAGAAACACGGTAGGAAGAAACATTGCATATCATTCAAAAAAACTCTGTCTTATTTATCCCAACACTAGCATTAAAGATTCATTAGGCGGTCCTTAATGTAAAGGTTCCCCTCGCACACTTGTGCTAGTCGTTTCCGGCTCTAGGGGGTGGTGCTCATCTCCATTTCAAAGCCAACGAGCCAGCACTGTCCGAAGACGTCTCCATGGTCATGTGGCTGGCATGACTAAATGCACGGAACACTATTACCTTCCCATCAA
Organism: Hydrophis major; assembly: GCA_033807585.1. Taxonomy (NCBI): domain Eukaryota; kingdom Metazoa; phylum Chordata; class Lepidosauria; order Squamata; family Elapidae; genus Hydrophis; species Hydrophis major. The sequence continues at coordinate 94,237,905 of CM066331.1, forward strand.
AGTGGTCCCTATTTTTCAACTTGCATTTTTTATGTGCTTTTGAACTGCTAGGTTGGCAGAAGCTGGGACAAGTAACAGGAGCTCATTCCATTACACGGTGCTAGGGATTTGAACCGCCAAATTGCCGAACTTTCTGATCAACAAGCTCAGTGTCTTAGCCACTGAGCTACCTCGTCCCTTAGAGGTCTAAAGTCAAGGTGGCAGCTGTCACTGTTCAGTTGAAGCTACCGGACATTTTTCCTTTTACACCTATTGAAAGAGCAGGGCTTTGCTTTCAGCTGCCATTTTAAATTTTTTATGCTCTGCCCTATGGGAGCAGATGCCCCTGCTTTATCAATCTTGCACCATTTAAAAAAAAACAACTTGGCAGCTTTAATATGTATAGATTTCAACTCCCAGCACTGCCATTTCAGTTTTTAAGATGCTAAAATTAAACCCAGTTCAGCATACTGAAAAGTCACTCCCCAAATAAGCAAGAACATCAGTTGCAAGCATTTCTTTTACACACCAGTTGCACATTTCTCCTCGCATTCCTACTCTGAAGTAGATGAAGCTATGAGTTGGAGGAGGAAAATGCTTCTTCAGTTTCTTCCAATTATCCACATCTTTCCCCAATCAATACAAACCATCTACGCAATCAGGATTTTGTTTTTCTCTTTTGAAGGTGTTTGGCTAAATTGCTATTTGTTCTGCATTATCTTAAGCATACCTATATCAAGTTAGTCCAACTGAATCAAATGAAACTTATTTACTAGTAAGTGGGTAATAGAACCACAATCTTCTTATACAGAATTAAACAAACCAAGAGAAAGCAAACAACACTAATCACATTTACAATGGCTTCTGAGAAAAGACAAACGCTATTGCTCTCTTCATTGGTTATCATCATCATCGTCAACATCTATTTTGATCTTAGATCAGTTATTTCTTTTTTCTTTTAGCAATCCTATAATTCAGGGGCATCCAACTATATGAAATAACAAGCACTGTAGGAATAGCTATTTAAGGTATAGATTCATGAACGAATAACAAAGTTATAAATTGCAAACCTTTTCAACATTCAGCACTCATCATAAATCATTGGACTTGCTACGGATCTTAAAATTATGAAGCATTATGATGTGATATGGTATGTATGTGAATGTAGACAATAAAACAAAGCAGCATAAAATAAATGAAATGAAACCATAAAAGAATACAAATGGTCAGCAGATCAAGCATTCTAAATTACAAGGTGCAAAAAACTAAAATTTTATATCACAAGCATTGAACAAGAGATTCTGTTTGTTTATTCAGGCCAAAATCAAAGATGTAAAGGAGAGAAGAAAGGTGTAAGGCAAAAAGAATAGCCACTGTAATGGAAGAAGGAAAATCCAAGGTTAGAATAGAGGGAAAGCATATTTTATAGCATCTGTAAAATCATTTGTTACTGATTTCTTTAACTCCCTTTCTTTAACTCCCTTTTTATGGGCCTGTATCCCTTAATTTAGGGTAGGGTCGGGGTGACTGGATGGCGCTGTTTACTGACCAAATGCCCTTCCAGATGCCTATGCAGAATTCACAACAGATTCACAAACCAGCCATCAATAAACACAAATAGATAAACAATATCAATATATCATTCTGTAGGAAGTTGGCACTAGAAAAATGAAATATCCTAGGTAGGAAATATTAAAAAGGCACAATATTTCCCCTAAAAAGGAGGTAGAAACTCAGAGAGGCAGAAGCTCACCCCCCACCCACCCCCAACTTTGTTAATGGGAGGGCCATTAAGGCCTGGACCAGAGTATTCTACATAACAGAGGCCTCTACCCATCTCACCACCTGGCCTGGGAAAATTGCACCAGATAGCACTAAGGAAAAGCGATGTGGTCCAGACAAAGTCTACAAAGTTAAATAAGACCCCCGCCCCTGGAAGTCTGACAGCCAATGGGATACATTTCTTACACAGGAACAGGAAACACTAAGGTGGGGCCCAAAAGAGGTTATATAACTAAGGGGTCAGGAAAACTGGTGCCTGGGCGGGGAAATATTTTTCAACCCAAATGCAAAGACAGACATGAGGATGAGATTCGGAGTGGAATTCCATACTTAAAAATGGTGTTGCTTGCTGTTTTTAAAAAATCAAGCCTTTTTGGTGCAAAAGAAAATGTGTGATGCCACCAGAAAAACTGTTGCCTGGGGAGGCAAAAATTTTTTGATCCCAAATGCAAAAACGGATGCCAGGACGAGATTTGGAATGGAAGTTCATACTTAAAAATGGTGTTGCTTGCTGTTTTTAAATATGGAGCCTTTTTGGTGCCTGGGGAAGAAAACATAAAGAAATGATGTAATGAAACAGGTTTTGGGTTTGCTTTACCTGGAGTAGATCTTTGTTATGTAAAATAGGCTAGCTTAGGCCAGAGTAATGGTCCATTAGCAAAGGTGCAGGAGGGCTGAGTTTCTGCCTCTCTGAGTTTCTACTTTTCTTTTTAGGGGAAATAGTCTGCCTTTTTAGTATATCCTAAAATATTTCATTTTCCAAGGAGAGAGGTGGGTTTTAACTTCCAACACCTCCCACTATGTAACTGCAACGCAAGTTGGAGAATATACAGCAAAACCAGCAGACTGGGAGTGATGTTGGCTGATAGTAGCTTCCATCTCCCTCAAGCAAGAATGGGCTGTCATCTTCTGAAATCGCCATCTGGCTGACATGACTAACTCCTCCGATGCCCAAAACTATCTAGGCAAGACCAAAGCCAAGGACGTTAGAAATAATTCTAATTAATTTCAGCTAGGACTTGGGTTCCTTTCATTTTTGGTTGTTTTCTGATCGCCACTATTCTGATCCATCCTTCTAACAATGGTAATGTACTGTTGGAAGCTAAAACCTACACCTCTCCGAAGAAAATGAAATATTTTAGGATATTCTAAAAAGGCAGAATATTTCCCCTAAGAAGAAAAGTAGAAACTCAGAGGCAGAAATTCAGCCCCACACCCACCTTTGCTAATGGACTATTAATCTGGCCTGGGCCAGTCTATTTTACATAATAAAGATCTACTCCAGGTAAAGCTATAATAGGAATTGCCCAAAGCCATTTCATTACATCATCATCCAACAAGGACTACCTGTATGGTAGTCTGCAGAGTTTCCCCTGCATGGCTCCATGGGAGTCTGACAACTAATCAGAATACAAGCTGAAATTCAAATCCTAACAGAAGGCATAAAATCGAGGGATTCTCAGCATCTCTTCCATTTTTCTTTTCCTTCACCCAACATCTTGAAGCATGTGATCATCCTTTTCACTTTGGAGCTCCAAGCCATGTGATCCTGTCCACCATTAAACCATCTTTCCAAGCATCCTCCATGTTTTCATTGTCTTTTTCCCCACTTGGAACTGAACACAGAAGGATATTTCTTCCCAACACTTCACTCTGCCTTGTGAAGTTTGTTTCGTTCCATCCACTATCTGCTGGATGGTGGCACAATATGTTTATGGATTACATGGCAACAAGGGAAAATCAAGACTGTTTCGCTTTGCCCTGAAGGTGGAAGGAAGCTAAATCTCGTCTTGGCTGAAAATTCTGTTCAAATATATCAGATGTGCTCCCAGCCACAATAACAAGTGGTAAATTAACTCCTAAACTCAAATTTAAATTAGCTCTCTGGAAGAACAGTATGCTGGCGTGCTTTCCTGAGGGTGAACGTTATTCTGCCTGGCCCTTTGCAATGTGAAAAATATGGAAAATATTATGATGCAGAATAAAATAATGAAGCTGAGGATCCCATCAGCCGAGGAAGCAAGAAACGAGGATGTGAGGTCCCTGAATTTTGTAAGTGATCTCCATGTCAGATTGCTGGCAACAGCAGGGAAAAACGGAAAACAGTTTTAGACAGGCTGAAATAACACAATTGTGGGACTTGGGGCCAAAAGCTGCTTTACAAGCTTAATAGCACGTCTGCCTGTTCATTTTTGGGAGGTGATTTCATGCATCTGCGAAAGGAAAGGCCATTCAATGCTCCAAGTTCAGGTTCAGTTTCCTTGGAAACGCCTTTCTTACAAAGTGAGGGGAGCAGGCCTTCTCCCCAACAGAGGCTGGTCCTTCCCTTTGAGCCAGGCTGCCAGCAGACCAGAAAAACAATAAGGGTTGCAACTAAGCCTTTAGCCACACTGTGATCTGCAGAGATTAACAACAATCACTTTTGATCCCACTTGTATTAGCATTGTGTGCCTGCAGTTGGTAGGTACCTGCTGAACATGTTTGGGTGGGAGCTGTTTGTTTAATATAAATTTAATGTCCTTGTGTTGTTCTTCATTTTGTGTGTGTGTGTGTGTGTGTGTTTTAAAACAGTGTTAGCTATCTTGGACACTATATCCTAGTGAAAAGCTGGGATGTAATTCAATTCCATAAAGAAATTGTGAAAGTGAATTAAGCAGCAATCAGAGGCACCAGCAGGGGTTAATAAGCAAGAAACTTGATGTTTTATTTCAGAGAAGAAACTGTGGAAAGTTGAATGTGCTTCTCCAGACTTTAGCACAGGGGCAGCCTGGTATATACCAGATCCTTTCGATCTCAACCACGGTTATCTCCAGCATGTAACTAATAGCAAAAAATGATGGGAGTTAATGCCCAAAACATCTGCAGGACATCAGTTGTGGTCTAGGACTTCTCCCTGAGCATCATTGACCTTCAATAAAGCAAAGCCCAGAGAAGTCATTCACAAAATAAAATGGACGTACTAAGCATCCATTCTCAAAATGACCAATTAGATGGCATACACGAGGGGATTCTTAATAAAGAAGGGCAAAGCAAGGCAAGCGGGCTGTTCTTTCAACTCCTCCAGAATCTCAAAACCTGGAATTTAGGCCCTCAGACTGCTGTTTGTTGCCATGTTTTGAGAAACTCTCCAAAACTAAGCAAAATATTTCCATTTCTGAAGATTATGGGCCAAAGTTAAGAGAGTTATCACTCCTTGCTCAACCAGACCAAGCAAGCAGGAGACATGTGTGTGTGTGTGTGTGTGTGTGTTCCAAACAGAGCATTTCAAGATGTTTCAAGGTGGACTTCTCATTTCATAAACTCAAGTGGCTGGATTGAATGTTCAGTTCAATGACAACAATTCCCGCCCTTTCCTCAGATCCTGCCATCTGAAGATGTCACCCAATCCGACCCATGATGAGGTCCACCAGGGCTCCAAAATGAGGCTTACCACCAAATTCCAATTTTACAGTAGAGCAACAGATGTATTTGCCACATTGGTGTCCTGTTTTTCCCCTTGATGCAGATTAGTGAAACCTTTTTTTTTTTTTAACTTATTGGGCCCTGTTGTAGCTTAATTCATTTTAAAAATGAATATGGCTTTCTGGTCTGTTGAACATGCTGACTGGGGAATTCTGGGAGTTGAAGTCCACATATCTTCAAGTTGCCAAAGTTGAGAAACACCGAAGGAGAGGATTCCGAAATCCATCCCTCAAGACTGCTTCATGTCAAGGCTGGTTTGGGAAGAGAACATGTGCCTTTGTCATAGTTACCGAGAGAAAATCTGGCGTTGCTTTGGTGAATCCTGTTTGTCAGAACCTCTTAAACAATCCTAGTGTCCTTGGTGTGTGTGAACTTGAAATCCAACTTGGCTATTAGAATAGGAGCAGTTAAAGAGCCAGGCTGCCCTCTCGTGTATGCTGAGGGTATTAAAAAAAAAAATCTTGTGATTAAAATATTTTTAAAATATTTTTTTCATACATTACATGATTAGCACAAGAACTTTACCTGCTGAGCCTATAGGCAAGAATTAGGAAACCCTTGGCTTAAAATCTGATTACTCATTAACTTTATCCCAACTGAATCCTGGTCTCTACTAAACCATTCCTGCAAACCTCCAATAATCAGAATTATTCAAGCACCAGGAGGGGGGGAAAAGTCTAATGAAAAATGTGAGCTTTTCATTTCTGAGCAATACAATATTTTCCCGTCGCTAGAGAATTATCTTCCCCAGGTCCCATCTTCCTAGCATCATTTATATTATGCTAGGTTAAGATTTATCTCTTGTAAAGCAGGTGCAGAAGAGATGAAATCCATCTCAGAGTTAAGCTATAGAATTTGCTATGAGCAAGTCTGGGGATGGCGGTTAACGGGAATGGCTTTATAAGAGGAAATTAACAAATTAAAGAAGCAGAAGCTTGCAATGGACAGCAGTGACAATAACAATTTTCCCTTCTGCCAGGATCAGGAGCTTTTCTGCTTCTGAATATTGTTGTTCACACAATGTTCACACAAAAGATCCAGGTCCAGTTCCAAGCCAGGAATAAAATGGAGGCTGATTGGAAAGAAATTTTGTTTATTTACAAGCAGAACCACCAATAGCATGTGATTCTAGGACAGCTGACAAAATGGAGTTGAGAGTGGGTGGATTTTTTATAACTTTTCTGATTCCTATGGGGTCATAGAGGGGTCATGGCTGACTCTATAGGCAAAAGGGAAAAATGCAAATCCTAGGTGTTTGTCTGAGCTAATCTTTTCTTGCCTACTTGCTTATCAGGAGTTTCTGTCTGACCCAGTCTTTCTGAATGGATTACCAAATCTGCATTTCTAAAAACTGCCCTCCTCAGTTTCTGTTTTGGGGCAGGGAGACTGCGGCTGGTTTCTGCTTCCCTTAAGATTTCCCATTTCTCCTTTAGAGGAAGTAGTCTATCCTGTCTTTTTAATATTCCACAAAATATTTCATTCCCTAAGAGGGTGGATGCGTGCTGACTTTCTCCACTTTTTTTTGGGGGGGGGGTGTTGTTGTTTTACTGGATAAATCATCATTGGCTGCTTTCTCACAAAAATTAAACCAACCACATTTGGGTGATGGATTGTATAGGAACCAGGTCATTACTAGGGACTGAAGAAGGAATGCAAAATAGCCCTTTCCAACCAAGATGTGACTACGGGTAATCCATGATTTACGACCACAATGCAGCAAGTCAGCCGTTATGTCATTTTGCTCATTTTACAACTTTCCTTGCCACCGTTGCTAAGTAAACCACTGCAGTTGTTAAATTAGTAACACGGTTGTTAAGTGAGTTGGGCTTCTCCATTGACTTGGCTTGTCAGAAGGTGGCAAAAAGGTATCACATGACCCCAGGACATTGCAAGCATCATAGGTATAAGTCAGTTTGTCAAGCGTCTGAATTTTGATCACGTGACCATGGGTAGGCTGCAAAGAATTAGGAAGTGTCACTTTTTTCAGTGCCGTTGTAACTTCCGTCACTAAATGAACTCTTTTATCAGTTGATTTGTCTGTGCTGCTTAGAACTGAAGAGGGAGTCTCACTTTTGAAGGTGTTGTGGTTCGCCAGCAGCAGATGCGGACAGTTGAGGTCTCGGAGAGCGAGGACTCAGATGAGAGGCTTGTGTGTGATGCAGGGATGGAGCCGGGACCATCAGGGAGTGGAGTGCTGCCTTCAGAAATTGTGAAGGTTGGCAGCAGTGATGAAGAGGTCCCTGAGAAGCCTGTGTCAAATGCTCATGTGCGCAGGGCTGCTTGAAGGAAAGAGCAGCTGCAGCAGCACAGCCGACTCGGGAGTAAGGCTGCAAGGTAATGGCCCTTCTTTCAAGAAGATAAAAGCCAGCTGAGAAACCAGAGTTCTTTGCAGGAAGCAAAGAAGTTTGTGCACTCAAGCCTGGTGGACGTTCAAATATCTGAGTTGGTGTTTGGAGACTCTTTGATTTGTTGTTTAGGAAATTTATCTGTTGTTCTTGGCAGCCTTGAAGAAACTTGGCAAGGCTTTTTCTTGTTGGAGCTAATTAGTTGGAAGGAGCCTTTTATCTGTGAAGGAACAGGATTTATAAATGAAACAGTAAAAGGTTGTGCTGTTACCTTTGTCTTGTGTTTACTTTCTTGGAACCAGGTTTGGGTCAGAACAGAACAGAACCCTTTTTGACCACCTTACTGCCTTGTAAAACACCTGTAATGGTATGTGAGAATGAACTTGGGAGCCAGGGAGTAGCCAGAGGATCAGGTTAGATAAGAAGTTTAGTCCACAAAAAGAATGGAGGCATGGCGAACATCTCAAAAAAAAAAAAAAAAAACATTCCTCCCCATTGTCTTAAGTTATAGCAGAAATCTCCAAACTTGGCAACTTTAAGACTTATGGACTTCAATTTTCAGAATTCTCTATGGTGTGCTGGCTGGGGAATTCTGGGAGTTGAAGTCCACAAGTCTTAAAGTTGCCAAGTTTGAAGATCCCTGAGCTGCAGTATAAAGGGTTATAGAGAGAGAAATGTATTTTGAGACATGTATCTTCAAACTTGCAAGAGTCTCTTAATAAAGCAGAATTAATGCATATGGATGGTGCTTCTTGTCTGGTCTGGTTCTTCTTACATTCCAGCAGGCCCTCTGCCCTGCTAGACTTTCAGAAGCCTTAAAAAGTTGGTTTTTCTGCTAAATATTAAGATTTGGGTAAAGCTGAAACTCGGTGATGATTGTTACCATTGCTAAGGAATGCTGCTTGAGGTGCTCTCTTCCTTTTTTTAATATTCTTTTTTAGTGCCTGTTATTTATTCCTACTGTTGTTATTGTGAATTGCCCAGAATTATGGCATATAAAAGGGACAGCTACACAAGTTTATGAAAATAAATAAAATCCACCTTAATGGCCTTATTTCAGGCCAGCGCTTTTCATGTCCGCTAAACGAAATCAGCTAAAAGTAATCCATAATAAATGGCAATGACCAGTTACTGAAAAACTTTCAGTGTGTCCCTTTTAATCTGTGTAATCTTATATTGCTTCATTGTCAATGTATAGAATTTAGAATACAGTTTTTTATATTCTTTACCTTTGATTTGGTTTATAGCACTTTGGCTTCCCAGCAGAAAGGCAGCATTGAATAGGATTCCTAAATAAATACTCCTTTGGAACACGCATAAACATTGTTTATTCATTGCTTGGTACAAAGTTCACGCCATCTGTGTGCAAATCTTCATGTGTTTTGTCTTTCTGTTACAGAGGGGAACAACAAATTATCAGGTTGGTCTCATTCTAACTTCGATTAATGTTTATTTATCCATGACTGAGATTGCCAATTTGCACTCAAGGGCCCTTTAAAATGTGTAACTGTTTTCCAAGTAACATAATGGAGCCACACATTTTAATAAAAGTAATAAACTTACAACTGTTCATTTAATGACTGCTTGAAGTTACAAAGGTACTAGACCTCACACTTATACCAGTATCGTTTGCAGCATCCCCACAGTCAAATGATCAAATGCAGGCACTTGGAAACTTTTATTTATTTATGAGGGTTGCACCCTCCTGAAGTCACGTGATCACTATTTGCAACCTTCCCAGCCAGCTTGTGACAAGCAAAATCAATACAGAAAACTGGTTTTGCTTAAAGACCACATGATTCACTTAAGAACCGCAGTGATTTGCTTACAACCATGGCAAAATCAGGCCCAACTCACTTAACAATTGTCTTGCTTAGCAACGGAAATTCTCATCACAGTTGAAGTTGTAAGTCTAGGATTAGCTGTACAACCTATATATCCATACTCATTTCATACTCCGTTCCCAGTGCAAAGCGTGATACATACTGTACAGTTAAAAGTGAATCTAGAAATCTGGATTCACTAAGCTGGCATTCAACATAAGATAAATGAGAATACCCTGTTGACATAAATTCTTCAAGCCAAGCAGTTCCCAATATTTATATATCATTATTATTATTTTCTTTTTATGACCCTGTAATCCCTTGCTTCTGGTGGGATCAAGATGACTGAATGGAGCTGAGCATTCACTGGCCAGATGCCCTCTCCTCGAAGTTCGCAGCAGATATTTTCTCTTTCTGCCTTGATAGAGAAACTTCTGTTGCCGCCTAGGAGTGAACTCTCAACCTTCTGAGTGAGAGGAGAGTGTCTTCACCTCTAGGCGACCATTTATTTATTTATTTCATAATTATGACAATTGCTTTGGTTATTCTGCTTCAACTAAAGAAGTTAAATTTGACAAAGAACCCATGCTTCACTGGGCCCTGTTAAATCAGGGGTGTAAAACTCAAGGCCCATGGGCCACATCCGGCCCACGGGGCACTTAAATCTGGCCCATGGGGCCGGCCTAGAAATATCAAAGGACTGGCCCACGATGCCTCTGCCAGCCAAAATGGGCTGTGTGGCCCGTTTTTGGCCAGGAGAGTGCTGCAGGGGGCCAGGGAGGCCAGGGGGGGCATGTATGCCCCCCAGTGCCCTGTTTTAGCCAGTAGGATGCTGCAGCAGGCGTCTGCCTTGTCTCCTCCCCTGATCCCTACCCGTCTACGGAGAACTACAATACTGACCTGGCCCTTGAAGAAATCCATTTTGACACCCATGTGCTAAATTGTGCTGAAATAGGGCAGAGGAAATAAAGTAAGTATTCCCCCCAAAAAACCCTTAAAATTTCTAAAAATTGCAGTGTTCATCTATAGTTAAACAAGTATAGGGGGACCAAGGACAAAAACATCAGTCATTACTTAACAGAAAATCATAACTGAAGCAGAATGTTTAACTACATTCACGCATAATTCTAAGGCAAGAATTCTAAATTCAGAGATTTTGAAACAAACCACGGGAGCCTGACTTATGCATTATGATCAAAACAAACCAAGATGCTTTATATCAGTGTTTCTCAACCTTGGCCATTTTAAGAGGTCTGGACTTCAAACTCCTAGCTAGGCCGGCTGAGGAATTTTGGGAGTTGAAATCCAGTCCTCTTAAAAGTGGCTAAAATTGAGAAACACTGCTCTTATATTGTATGAAACAAATGGGCAATTCCATTTGATAGACAAATGGCCTGTTTTATACATCTCTAATGATTAAAGTATTTTTTTTTTAAAAAAAAAACTCAACAAACCAAGCAAAGAAGAAATTGGATAGTATTTGAAATGGTGATTAGTTAAATATACAGCAGTCCAGAGAAAGATACTAAGTGCACCAGTACAAAAGATAAAGCACTCTCTGTTATAATTTATTTACATAGCACCATCACAAAAAGGAAGAGATTGTTACTCCAAGAATTAACCTAAATTTCAACCAAAGTGGTACTTTGGTACTCAACTGCTTTGAAACTCATCGAATTTGGTACTCAACGTTTTTTGATGTAAAACTTTTATCCTGATACTCATCATTTGTTCAGTACTCAACACACAAGCTAGAACTTGTCAGTGTCCTTGTGACTCACTATATTATTCCTTATGGGAAACCTCTGTTTAATACTCATTATTCTTGGTATTCATCTCATCTCCCAGAAACAAATGAATGATGAATACCAAGGTACCACTGTATTCAGGAAGATAATGGAAAGTAAAGTGTAAAAAGCACAGGCTGTATATGGATTGGGATAATAGAAAAGTGAGCTCTTACAAAGGATTTGAAGGATGGGGTATTCTAAAAGAGAATTCCAAGCATAATGGAAAAATGCAGGACCTAAGAGAATAAGCAGGGTGCTTGACCAAGAGAGACACTGTCAGGAATATACAGTAAATCCTTGACTTATGACCATTCATTTAGCAACTGTTCAAAGTTGCAATGGTGCTGTAAAAAAAAAAATGACTTGCAATCAATTTTGCATTTATAACCTTTTCTATGGTCACATGATCAAAATCCAGGTTCTTGGCTGCAACCTCAACAGAAGCTCGATTTGCTTAATGATAGTGTGACTCACTTAATGACCACAGTGATTCACTTAATCACAGCAAAACAGGTTGTAAAATTAGTAAAGGAGAATATGTGTAGCTTGGGATTGAAATGAGGGATCCGTGGTGCTCTCGGAGCCTGCTTGTTTTCTTGCAGATATTTCATTGCCCAATTACCCAAACTAGAACACTTGGGGAGCTCAGAGAGCACAAAGACTTTTCTGGTTGTAAAATTGTGTGCAACTCACTTCATGACCATTTAGTGATTTTCAATCCAATGTTGGATATAAATTGAGGACTATTTGTAATGGGAGATTAGGGCAGGAAAACTAAGTGGACGTTGTTGAAATCAAACTAAATGCCTCGCCAAGAAAGCTACTGAAACAGATGAAACTCTCATTTTTTGTACAACCTTGTAATCCCTTAATTTGGGGTCAATTCCATAAACTTAGTTGATTACAACAGCAAGAGAAGCACTAATATAATGCAATCAGGATACATTGTATTTTATTATTTGTTAAATTTATATGCTGCCTATCTTGCAAGTGGGGCTATTTTAGATGGCTTAGCAGGGGTCTCCAACCTTGGCCCCTGGAAGCCTGGTGGACTTCAACTCCCAGAATTCCACAGCCAGCTGGCTGTGGAACTCTGGGAGTTGAAGTCCGCCAGGCTTCCAGGAGCCAAGGTTGGAGACCCCTGGCTTAGAACAATAAAAAAAGAGAAGTGAAAAGAAGCGCAAACGTAACAGTAAGCAAAGCAATGGAACAATAGAATAAAGAATGAAAAAGGAAATGACGGTACAGCAGTATGAGAATAAAAGATGGATGGGGAGAGAAACAGAGAGCAAATGGTGAGGTGGGATTTGCTATCAATCTAAGCAGCTACCTCCAGTGTGTGGAACTGCCCCAGCCAGATCTTCAGTCTTAGGGAAGGATAAGAGGGTGGAGGTAGACCTCACTTTGGAGGGTAAGATATTCCAAAGGGCAGGTGCTGCAGCAGAGAAGGTCAGGGGTCTCCAACCTTGGCAACTTTAAGACTTGTGGACTTCAACAAAGCTGGCTGACGAATTCTAGAAGTTGAAGTCCACAAGTCTTAAAGCTGCCAAGGTTGGAGACCCACTCTAGATCCCAATAGTTGGAGTTCTTTGATCGAAGGGATCCAAAGTAGGCCCTCTGTGCCAGTACAAGTGGGACAAGGCTTATCCTAGCAGGATGAGAAAGTTCAAAAAGTAGCCTGGACCTATGATATAGGAAGCCGATATTCTTCTATTCTTCTTAATTCAGTGAAGTCTCATAGTTTGCTGAGTGGTGTCTCCACGGGTTCTCTTTGGAGCCTCCAGACAACCTGAATTCTTTCTCCTACTCCGTCTAGTTCTTGAAAACCTTGCAGGCTTCCATGGTGAATATATTCCAAGATGGCTGACCGGAGGACTGTGACGGGAATGCTGAAGTTTAGGTGAGGATAGGTCACACCAACGCTGTTATCCCTTGTGTTGCTGGCAACAATTCCTGAGAATGTAGCACAGAGGACAAAAAGCATGGAATTCAGTATCCTGACATACACACAAGGGTGCAAAAATGCAACATTAAAGGAGAAGAAATCGAGGAGAGGCTTTGGGGAGATTTGCACTGTTAAAATGAATCCTTCAAAGAGCTGGATAATTTGTAGGAGCTAAAGAGAGAAATTGTTTGAGCTAGAGCAGGAGTATCAAACACAAGGCCCATGGGCTGGATCTGGCCTGCAGTCCGTCCTGGAAAATGTAATGGCTTCAGCCCAGTGTAGCCAATGTGAACAGGAAACATTGGACCAGTGCGGCTTCGGCCCAGTCTACCCAAAGCGAAGAGGAAACATACCAGCAATTTGGGGAGTGGCGTCAATCTGGCCACACCCACCCAGTCGGCCACGCCCACCCTCCCTCAAGGTCAACACAGCCCTGATGCGGCCCTCAGTGAAATTGAGTTTGATACCCCTGTGCTAGAGGCCACTGGTTGTGTATGCTGAGAACCGTAGTTCAAGGATGTGTCAAGGAAAACAATTTTGCCTTTCTCAAACCGAAGGCTAGAAACTTAAGCTAATATCCTCAGAAAGTGAGATCAAGGACAAATAAAGTAAAACCATTAAACACCACGGTTTTCTCTTTATACTACTGCTCTGGAGGTCCCTATTTTGGGTTAAGAGTTGAGAATTTGGTTGGATGCAAATCCTTCTCTTTATCTATCCACCTTACCTAGAAGTTTCCCACTGTGGGTGCCAAAGAGGGCGCCCCCACTTGAACCACCGTGAACTGCACTGGTTGCCTGGAGCATCACTGGCTTATCTTCCACGGTGATCACAGCCGAGAGGATCCCCGATGTAACAGACGGTCCACAGGCCTGACCGAAGACTCCAAAGCTCACGATACTCACATCTTCCCCTGATTGAAGAACACACAAACGAGACAACAGTCGTCAAGAACCTTTTCATCATTTTTCTGGACAACGCCTCTATATTTTTGCAGTGCAAAATATACTTCACTCATTGTCATTTTTTTGGTACCTTAACTCAAAAATTCAATTAAGAGAAAGGCAGATAAAATATACAATACCTAATAGTTTTTTGGTTTTTTTTTTAAAGCATCTTTGCAAAGAAAAAGCTAATTTGCTATACATTTGATGTTCTCTGTCTAATGGAGTCATTCAGGTTATGGTTGTCCCAAAGGTGTTTGAAGGTGCTCAGAACTGAAGAAGCTTCTTGGATGAGAAGCAAAATGTCTTTAAAGGAAAACCAGAAAGTCCAGTTGCCTTTTGAAAAAAAAAGTACATATTTTGTTATCATTCATAAGTACCTCAAGGTGGAAAGTATGGCTAGTCTGTGACTTGCGAGCACAATAGCAGCTGGAAAATTTATTGTTGAGCAGTGCAGTCATTAAGTGAGACATCATATAACCACATCTGATTTTACAGCCTTTTTTGCAGTGGTCATTAAGTGATTCACTGCAGTCATTAAGCGAGACATTGTGTGACAGAAAAACAATAACAAAATTGGAGGGGACCTTAGAGGTCTTCTAGTCCAACCTGCTGCACAAGCAGGAGATCCTATAAACATGATGGAGAACCTATGGCAGGCGTGCTATAGGTGGCATGCAGAGCCATTTGTGCTGGCACATGAGCTGCAGACAAATTTACCTCACTGTGCATGTGCACCTCACAGCTGATTTTTGGCCGGTTTGAGGCTTTTTCGGCCTCCTGGAGGCTTCAGGAAGGCTTCTGCGCCCGAAAACTAGGCCCGTTTCATCACTTCCTGTTTTTCCAGAAGTACCAGAAGTGACGAAACAGGCCTACTTTTTGGCCTGAAAAGCCTGCAGAAGCCTTCCTGAAGCATCTGGGAGGCCAAGAAAGGCCTCAAACTAGCGGAAAATCAGCTGTGAGGCGCAGTGCAGGTAAGGGGGAGGCAGGGGGTGGGCGCATGCATGCATAGGGGGGTGGAGGGCACATTGCCTTCTGGGTGCTGACACGCTAGCACGAGCGTGCAAGCATGCACACAATTTTTGGCACAGGAGCCCAAAGGGGTTAGCCACCACTGTCCTATACCACCAGACAAGTGGCTGTCCAGTCTCCTCTCTCCAGTGATGGAACATCTACAACTTCTGGAGGCAAGCGGTTCCATTGGTTGATTGTTCTCATTGTTAGGAAGTTTCTCCTTAGTTCTAGGTGAAATGTCCTCACTCACTCACTCACTAAGTTCACTAACTCACTGACTGACTGTGATTTGGCAACTTCCTGGCCAGCTTGCCCACTGATTTTGCATATAGTGGAAGCCAGTTGGAAGATTGTAAGTAGTGATCACGTGGCCCTGGAATTTTGCAACTATTCTAAATATATGCCAGTTGCTCAGCAGCTGAGTCACAATCATGTAACCAAAGGGTCACTGTGATTGTTGTAAGTGGGGGGGGAGAGGGAAGGGACCAGTAATAAGTCATTTTCATTAGACACCTCTCTTTCACCTGCTCGTGCAGATCTCCATAAAATGGTTGTGCTTCGTGAAGAACACGGCAGCTGTAAACCACTTAAAGCATAAACTGGGAATATGAAATAATTGTCATGTGTGCAAAACATTTATTTCATAAGAGCTCTTTTGAACGCTTTAGAAGTATTTCAAGCTCCAAACAATTCTACTGCAAGCTCCAAATATTTCCAAAATGATTAAAATAACCTGCTCCAAAGGAGAAGCATCTTGGGGAAAAAAATGCTTTACACATAAAGATTGGGTGAAACCAGGCTTAATAGCAGTAACTGTGAGAGGGATCTTGGAGACTTAGCGGACAACCAATTAAATATGAGCCAACACTGTGAGGCAACAGCCAAAAAAACCAATGCAATCCTAAATTGCATTAACAGAGTGATACAATCAAGATCAACTGAGGTACTAATACCACTCTATAAAGCCTTAGTAAGAAATACTGCATCTAGTTTTGGTCATCAGACTATAAAAAAGATGTTGAGATTCTGGAAAGAGTGCAGAGAAGAGCAGCCAAGATGATTAGAGGACTGGAGGCTAAAATATACGATGAACGGTTGCAGGAACTGGGCTTGGCTAGTCTAGTAAAGAGAAGGACCAGGAGAGACATGATAGCAGTCTTCCAATATTTGAGGGCTGCCACAGGAAGGAAGGGGTCAAGCTATTTTCCAAGGCACCCGAAGGCCAGACAAGGCATAATGGATGGAAACTGAACAAGGAGAGATTCAACCTGGAAATAAGGAGGAATTTTCTGACATTGAGAGCAATCAATCAATGGAACAGCTTGCCTTCAGAAGTTGTGAAAGCTTCATCACTGGAAGCTTTCAAAAGACTGGACTGTCATCTGTAGGGTCTGCTTGGGTGGCTGGGGGAGTTAGACTAGATGACCTACAAGGTCCCTTCCAATTCTGTTAATCTGTAATCTGCTTCACTCAAAAGAATTTAATTTAAAATATATTTGCCTATCTCTTCAAAGATGGTTTTAATATGTAAGGCTTCGTGCTTTCCCATTAAATGTTCAATACATTATTTATCAACGCCAGATTCAAAATCGTTTTAATAGTCCCATGTTAAGTGACAGACATCAATATTTAATACATCAATATTTGAGGGGCTGCCCCAAAGAAGAGGGAGTCAAGCTATTCTCCAAAGCACCTGAAGGCAGAACCAGCAGCAATGGATAAAAACTAATCAAGGAGAGAAGCAACCTAGGATAAGGAGCAATTTCCTGACAGTGAGAAAAAATAATCAGTGGAATGGCTTGCCTTCAGAAGTTGCAGGTACTCACTGGAGGCTTGGTAAGAAAAGATCGGGCAGCCATTTGTCTAGAATTGTATAGGGTTTCCTGCTTGAGCAAGGGGCTGGACTACAAGACCTCCAAGGTCCTTTCCAACTTTCTTATTCTGTTATTCTTCTTTACAGACAAAAATAACAAAAAAGAGACACCAACCTGGATGCATTACTCTGTTCTCACCTGGATGAAACGTTGATGCTAGAGGAAGGTCTGGCAATGTGGATGAACCTTCTTCCAACTCTACCAATGCAATATCATAGGGAGAAGAGTCCTTCGTTGCAAACACTACATTTCCTTTCACTACAGAATCTCTAGGAGGGGGGTGGAAAAAACAATATTTGAAGGAGACTGAAAGCAAAACATAATTTGGCACCGTTCATCTGGTCAAAACCAAAATCCATCGGGAAGTTTTGCACATCACTGCAATCGAAGCAAATCAAAGTATTATATGTGCGCCAGATACTTTCTATAAGAGAGCAGGATCGTGCCTTCCTGGGATGTAAAACTGAGGGGTGCTGAAGTCACCAGAACCAGGATTCAAATCCATTTCATTTTTCTGCATCTCTATAGGCCAGAGACCAGTGTGTCCTTCCTCAACTGAACTGGGTTACAGCCAGCCTTTACAATGTTGCCTGGGGAAAAATTGGGGAGGCGGAAACTCCAGTTTGAGAATGAGATTGTGCATGTTCACATCATCAAGACTGGTTAAATACCCAAGCTTTATCTGTGGTGCTCGGATGATCGCATTCAGATTACATCAAGGAGACTCTGGGGAACAAGCATCAAAAGGCAAATCTAAGATCAAAGGATGAGGATCTCACCCACGTTACTCTTAATGGGCTTTTCTGGATTACAGTAAGTTCTCCATTGCATTTTCTAACACATTTCCGGAGAAGGAGATGATACAAACAAGAGAGCAAAACCTGAAGTGACATATTGAAAAGAAACAAAAGCCTAATGCTGAAAATTTTTCCTTTTTTTTTCTCCCAAGCCATTAGTTAGTTGTTTTAGGGAGCATTGGGAGTGGTGAGGAGAGAGAATGGAAGGAGTCAGGGGGATCAATATAAATGACTTCTAAACTCAGGGTTGCATAAATACTTACCCATCCCAGAAAAAAAAAATCTATACTTTTTTTCCCCTCCATGTTCCCTGTTACATCACAATTAGTTATTAATATTTATACTGTAGTTTTGATTATCACTGTATCTCCCAACATGGCTACACATGTTGGTTAAAGAGCACTATAATGCATTCCTTCATTGAAAAAAGATTCAAACCACAACTTAAATTCAAATGTAATTCCCAAGAATTTTAGTCCAGAATGGATTTTCACTTTCATATGTCTGTTTTCTTTTCTATAGGTGGAGCTTGTTATATGTACAGAATAACCCTTGAGTAACAAGGATATGCACATGGAAAGTTTATGAGAATAGTTATGAATAATTATTCAGCCACACACAGATACACTAAATTGAGTTAAAGTTTAAGAAATAGCACAGTCCAATAAATGGTCCAGGTCATATACATTTAACAGTCCAAAGAATATCCAACTACAAAGTCTTCTTACCGGTTGCCGTTGTCATTTACAGTAAACAAAGATATCAAAGTATAAGCACAGCATAAATACAACAGAGAACCTTAGATAGCAACAGAATGTCAGAGAGAGCAAGCTATGATCTCTAGCTCTCTCTTATGGTAATTTGCAATATAATCAACCAATCAGAATATAGTATAAATCAATACAGTGGTTTTCTCTTAAAGTTACAAACATACATTTTTGGTTTATATATTGCCAACCCAACTAATTGGTGTACAGATTCTTAACAGAGCTCTCTGAATTTATGATTCAATGCATAAAATGGGAACTAGAGTGTATGAGCAATAGGAATAAGTACTTAGACTTATATACCACCTCACAGTGCTTTATAGCCCTAAGCGGTTTATAAAATCAGTATATTGCCCCCAGCAATCCGGGTCCTCATTTTACCGACTTCGGAAGGATGAGTCAACCTTGAGCCAGTGAGACTTGAACTGCCAAACTGCAGTCAGATAGCAGTCAGTAGAAGTAGCCTGCAATACTGCATTTTAACCACTGCGCCACCACCATTCAAGTTGCACAAGTTATCAGTTCTTCAAAAATAATCTCTTCCAACCTGACTACCTTTGGATATGGTGGAATCCAAAGCCACCATAATTCCACACAAATCATTGCTTCTCCAAGAATCCGTATTTAACCACAGTCTCTTGGTTTGGAATTTCTTACTTGCAAAGGTCCATAATGTTCCCTTCCTCTTCACTTTTAGAAACTTTTTTTTTTAAAAAAAAAAAACATTTTTAGAAACTCTTTATAAAGTTTCATCGGTCCTTCAAACTGTCAGGACTCAACTCTGAGACACATCATTCACTGTCACCCTTGACCCTGGTTTTCCCCACCCCCTGGATATATCGGAATTCCTATTCTCCAATGGGACACATCCATAGCCAAGAGTTATCAATCATACTCTCCAGTTAGAATTTTGTGTGGAAGAAACCTCATTCACCTAATTATTATCTTTGAAAACATTTATGGAATGCAAGCTGCCTACTGCTCCCCCACTTCCCTTTCTGCTGGCAACTCTAAAAAGACCATAGAAATATTTTATGAGTTGACACAAACCTTGCCAAACTTGTATTGGTGTCCAGAGAGAGGGTTGGTTTATTGTTACCGTTGTTTTTAATCCATTTATTTTTCTATTCTTGTGTTTTACTTTCTTAGAACCTATCCAGAATCTTTAAAGTCGTTCTTACAGTTCGCTTAAATCTTTAAAGTTGGCAAGTTATGTATATTATTTAAAAAAAAAACTGCTGGGGAGGCTGAAACTCCCTCAGTCTGGGAATGAGATCATGTATGCCAGAGGTCTCCAACCTTGGCAACTTTAAGCCTTGTGGACTTCAACTCCCAGAATTCCTCAGAAGCTGGCTGAGGAATTCTGGGAGTTGAAGTCCACAAGTTTTAAAGTTGCCAAGTTTGGAGACCCCTGATGTATGCTCATATCCCCAAGGCTGCCACACCTACATTCTCCCAAACTTCACCCATGCTGCTCAGGTAAGCATATTCAGGTTGCATCAGAGACACCCAAGGAGAACAAAGCAACACATAAGTAAATATTAAAATTCAGACTCACCTGTTAAGACTGGTTAGAAACCTGATACGGACATTTGATGCTCCGCCGACCACATGCCGACAGGTTAACAACAGCCTTGAATTCATCATCACCCCAGACCCCCAGGTGGGTCCACATTCTACCAGAACCACAGCATCCAACAGGTGCCTGTCCAGTCCATTTCTGAGTACCACCGCAGCAGGTGACTTGGTCACAAGTTCTGTGAGGAGCAATGAGGGCTTCAGGAAACCCCGAAACTGAGAAAGGACCCCGGCCACGCTCTCCAGAATGGAGTCAATGGCACACACCAGAGTCAAGCCGACCCACTCGGTGGATTTCCAGCACAGTGGAGCCACAATGATTCCGACCAGGTGAGGGCCCATTCCTGACAGGACGAAGACGCCTCCTCCTTCGGTGCCAGGCAAGCAACGCGCGTCAATCAAAACAAGGGCATTGTTCGCTCCTGCCAGGTTGCTGACTATCCCTTTACTGAGGGTATTCATGAATATCTCCGGGCACAAGGAGCCGAAAGGAGAGCCACAGGCGAAGACGGTATCCCCCTTCCTGAGGGATCCGGCTGGAACGCAGCTCACCCAACTTGCCCCAAGGGAATCCGCCGGCTCCAGGATCCTCAGCAGAGCAAACCAATGGAGGGCACGCCAGTCCTCGTGCTCTGAAGGGTTGGCCACTTCTTGCTCAAAGTCATTCCCTCCAAAATGCCACCGATCCGAAGCGCTGAAGATTTTGGAGAAGGCCTCCTGGAACGGCGGGCAGGCGGCCACCATCAGGAGCTCAGCCTCGCAGGTCCTCCAACCGTGGGGGGGTTGAGGCCGGTTCGAAAGCGGGTTAAACCTTAGCCCTGGGTTATTATTTTCCCCCAGGTCTCCAGCCAGGCAAGTAGCCCGGGCCGCTTGGCTGCTGCTGCTCCCACTCGCTTGAAGCACCTGGATCCGGAGGCCCGGGAAGAAGCGGTCGGAGAGCAGGACTTTGCCCTGAGACCAATCGGGGCGCTCGCTTTCCAGAAGGAAAGGGGAGAAGAGGATCCCGGGGCAAAGGACGACGACGACGCCCGGGGGATCTCGACTCAAGAGGACGCCGCTGCCGCTGCAAGATCCGCGCGTGACCCGGGAGTGAGACACCGAGATCACGCAGCCAGCTCGGGCTGCTACCGATCCCAGAGTTTCGGACATAGGGGAAAAAAAATGAGATCGAGCCTCCCTCCCGATCGATGGTCCGGTGATGACCAAAATGCTGGGAGAGTTTAATGCAAAGAAAACCCGTCGCTTCCAGGGTCGCCCATTCAGGGATGCATTGCTCCTTCCGAGAACCGGGGAGACTTGGAGCCCTTACCCGCTGCAAAAGCCCCACCAAGTCCCGGGACACGCCGGACCAGCCGAGACAAACCCCAGAAACGGAGAGGAAGAAGCATCGGGCAAAAAGCCGGAATAAGCAGAGAAGGCCGGGGGGGGGGGGGAGAAATAGCTCTCTCAATTGATCCGTCAATTGTAGCGCTGCCATTGGTGGAAGGAGACACGGGCAAAGAACGTCCTCTCCTATTGGCTGCTTTTAAACCTTTGTTTTGTTTTTTACATAGAGAGCTTTGGGGATCTGTTTGATTACTAACGCGGGACCTTGATCTTATCCCAAACTTTGGCCCAAAGGGGGATCCTTCTCTGGATCAAGTGCCAGAGTCATTGGGCATAAAGTGATAATCGCAGAAAAAGCTTGAAAAAAGGTTCTGAGTGCTGCATAAATTCTTTGCCTGATCTTTGGGATTCCTTGTTTAACCCGAAAGAAAGGAAGAAAAACGAAAGCCCTTGAACAAAGTTAATACGGGGAGGGGGGGGCTGGGCTGGGCTAATAACTGTCCCGATTGCTATTTAGAGCAAACCTGGCCAGTTTAAAGAATTGTGGACTCCCAGAATTCCTGAGTTAACATGACTTGGAGGAGGAATTCTGGGAGTTGAAGTCCACAAGTCTTAAAGCTGTCGAGTTTAGGGACCCCTGATCTAGAGGCATATGTTGTTAAGTCGTTTGATGACTGAAAATTTCTGGCAAACTTTGTGTCTCCACTTAGCAAATTTGATGCAACCCCTTGCTCCTTTTACAGCCTCTTTCAGAAATAAAAATACAAACGCTGTAGTCCTTGACTTGCAGCAGTTCATTGAATGACCATTCGAAGTTACAATAGTACTGGAAAAAGGTGATTTATGACCGTTTTTCACACAGGGTTGCAGAACCTCCATGCTCATGTGATCAAAATGTGGACACTTGGTCTTTTGGGTTGTTTTTTTTAGTCTTAAACCTTTCACTCTCTTTCCCCCCTTTTCTTTCCCCCCCCCTTAAAATTATTTGATCATTAAAGATGGCTTCTTCTTTGTCCCAATCTTCTTGTTCTGCAAGCGTTTCTTGTTGTTTCTCATAGTTCCAGATCTCCATTTCTAAGGATTGAAATACGAAGCCAAAAGAACCTCTCCCTTCTTGTGCATCTTCTTTCCATAAGAGTGATACCATTTTAAAGACTTTTAAACAACCACCCAGTTAATTTTAGACATCCAGATGCAAAAACCAAAAATCACCAAGTAATCCAAATAATCCAAAGCTGTTTCTTTCTGCTTCTTTTTTCCATTTTCTCTTCCTAGGGTTCTATTATTTTGTTACCAAGTTTCAATTAAGATGTATCTTTGAGGAATCTTGTTGAAAGTTCCTTTTAGTTACAGTTCCATTCCTTAGTTCCAGGCAGTCTCTTCCATTTTTCCAGATCCTGTCCTTTTATTCTTTTTGTTTTCTCCTTTCCTGCTTTTAAAAAATTTTAAATATCCAGAAATCTTTATTATCCCTTTGACTTTTATTTTCAGCTTAGATGCCTATTTATGTCAAAGTGGATTTTTTTCAATTTCTTGCTTAAGTCTCTTAGCTGTCAGTATAAGGAAGGGAAGGAAAAAAAAAACCTAATCCTTTCCCTTCTGTCTCTCCTTCGCAGTTTCAAAATCTTCTTTGGGAACAATGTTATTAAATTTAAATTTCAGGGTACCTTATTTGTTGCTTTTGCTGTTTGACCTGGTCAACCAAAACTTTCTCTTCTTATCTTCCTCCTGCACATTCTTTTCCAGTCGAGTTCTTCTTTGTGATAGCCATTTCTGACCACTGCTACAACCGCCTTCGGGAAAGGGAGTAATGGCCAGCTGGGGAGGAGAGATGCAGCTCTCCTCAACCCTGCAGGCAGTCTCCCCCTTCTTCACCACCTCTATGGGGTGGCTTAGCCCCAAAACCAGCTGGCTCGGGGCACTCCGGGGTGAGCACAGGTCGAAGCCTCGCAGAGATGAGTTTTCGATCTGTCGCCGAAGAAGCTCAAACTGGAAGAATAATAATTTGAAAGATAAATATAATATTAGAAAGCAACAGAAGAGGGGATTACAGATGAGAGAGTTAGAAGTAGAGAGACAAGGGGGTAAAAAGCAGAGGGGGAAGAAGGCAAGGAAAAGAAGTTGTAAAAGACAGAAATAGAGAAATGGAGAAACAGGGAAAAGATATAAGGATTGTAACCATAAGCTTGCTTAGAGATAATGGGTGAAAATTTAATTGCAAAAGGGATTCTGCAAAGGTACATAAGATAGCATTGTTATATTATAAACAGAAATAATTTTAGAAAATATGATTAAAATGATGGATAAAATATTTACTGTAATGTAGTTGAATGTTTGGTAATAAATAAATGAATTAAAATGATTGAGAGAATTAAATGGGAACATTTTTAATTATTAGTAATGATTTATAAAAATATACGTGAGAAAGATGAAAAAAAAGAATTAACTATGGAACGTTTATAAGTATTCCCAAGGAAGAATGATATTTAATTGAAAAGAAATGTTAAAGATGATAAGATTTTAATGAATATTAATGATAGAATTGAATTGGAATGGAATGTGTGCTTTATTTACACACACACACACACACATATATATATATATATAATTTTTTCTTTTTAAGAATATAGTGTGTATTTTAAGAATGTATCAAGCAGAATTCAACTGGAAGTTATGTATTATATTGAATGCTATAATCTTAAAGGTATACATTGATTGAGATGAGATAATTAAAATAAAGTTGAGAACATTAAAAGAGGGGAAAAACTATGTAGAAAATATAAAACGGTAATAAGATATGGAATAGAATATAAAAATGAGCATGAAATTGAGTTTGGTGTCTGTATGAAGAAGTGATAACCTGGGACCATGCTATTTTCAAAAAAGATGTTTTATTTGTATTTTGTTCTTTTTACAACCCAAATAAAACTTTCAAAAAAAAAAAGGGACACTTGGCAACTGACTCATAATTATGACGGCTGCAATGTCCTTGGGATCCTTTTTGCAACCTTCTGATACACAAAGTCAACCTTGTCTGATAAAATCTAGGCAATTATTATATATCAATAAAGATATATAGATAATTCTTAAAATTTGCCTGCCACTTAACCACCATTCAGATTCTGCAGCTCAGCTTTAATAACCCCAGTTGAAATTAAGAGACTTTTCTTCTATAGAAAACTGTCCAAGCTAATTTCTTGGAACTGAGTGACTGCATTAAGAGACAAGCAGAACAAAAGAAATCCACAAAAATATGAATGAATTATAGGGCAGGGGTCTCCAACCTTGGCAACTTTAAGATTTGTGGACTTCAAGTCCCAGAATTCCTCAGCCAGCCAAGCTGAAGTCCACAAGTCTTAAAGTTGCCAAGGTTGGGGACCTCTATAGGGTATAGCTGAATTGGCACAATTACCTGAGAGTTGGAAGCACCACTGTAGATTCAACAACGTATTTTCATCCAAATCAATCACAGTTTTTAACCAGTGACCAGAAATGCAGTGTGAATAATCCTGTGAATGAGTTATTGTACAAATCACAATAATAAAACTTCTTACCTCATCACAGAAAGCAATAATTTATCTTCCTCGTTCCCTGGGGCTGAACTATAATGAACTTTAGTAAATTTTGAAGCCCATTGTAATATTCTGTTCTAGTGACTGTTGTGTTTAAGTAGAAAGTTTCAGCACTTCTGATCTGTGTTGTAATGACGTGGTAGTCGAGTTGTTTGATCATGAACAACTGAATCATGATGATCTTTATTGGAGTATAGTCTTGTATTTATATACATTTTTAGTTATCCTCCATAATTGGTTAACTTTGATTACTGCTTAACTTTGATTACTGTTTAGTGCAGTAATCCATACAATTAATTATCTCTAGTTAAAGTCTAACATATGTTTACTTCCCCTCTCTAATCCTCCTTTATCCATAGATTAGTGACTTTGTTTGCCTGAATTGTATTTGCTTGGAAACATTCTTTATCTGAGGTTTGCCATCTGAGATTGGAACATTCCTGCAATTACAACTCTACAGCTCTGGGGGAAAAAAGTCTCTGAATTCATTTTGGCTAAGCCCCATCACATTACTCCCCAGTTCTCATATTGAAATATCTTAAACATCAGTCTATAGGGCAAAAGATACTTGCTTAATAATATTATGTATCATCAGAATCTTAGAATTCTAGTTGATCACATGCAGGACATCAATTAGCAATGTTTTTGGAGCTGCCATAGAAAAAAGAAGAATGGCGAAAGCAATATTAGGCTGCATGGATAGCATTTCTAAAATGGGGGATGTAGTTCTTATGTATTCTGCATCCCTCAGATGAATGGTTTTTTTCCTTTTTATGTACACTGAGAGCATATGCACTAAAGACAAATTCCTTGTGTGTCCAATCACACTTGGCCAATAAAGAAACCTATTCAATTCTATATGTTGTGTCCAGTTTGTGTGGGGAAGTGTTTAAGGTGCTAGATTGCAACAGGATGACCCAGATTCTATATCTCACCTCACCCAGGAAATTAACTGGCTTGATTTCAGCCCATTAACTCTCTGGAGTCCTTGGTGCTCTCTGACCTTGGCTGTTTTCTTTCAGATGTTTTATTACCCAACTAGGTAACATTTTCAGTATTATCTGATTGAATACTGTAATGAAACATCTGCAAGAAAACAACCAAGCTCAGAAACCACCAAGGACTCCACAGTTCAATCATGAGCTATGAAAGTTCTCCTCTGTTGCACATCCACTCTCTCTCAGTATCATGTTGGGAGGAGAGATATGTAGGACTGCATGAATGTGCAAGTTGAGCAGGGATTTGATGGCGATGCCATACCTGACATCTTGCATGCTGCAATCCTTTCCCTGTGGGCGCCATTACACACAGCTTAACAAATGCACAAATTACTAAGTTAAGAGTTGCAAGCAAAGACGATCAAATAAAGGCGCCGATGCCAATTATGAAACTAAAGTTTAGCAAGAGCAACAGAGATTAAGCCTCATTAGGTATTTGAAAGAGTGTCTTATGGAAAAGGTGGCCTTTTTTCAACTTTCTTACATCTTAAGGTACATGAAAGCAGGTCAAACATACTATTGCATGTTTGAGAAAGCTTGCTAATATGCTAAGAACCATCTGATTGTGAAACCAACTCACTAGGAAGGGAATGAGTTCTACTTTGCAATTGGCAAAGGACACAGAGCAATCTATTGGGGATGCTTAGAGCTGGGTTCTTGCAAGGAGTGGGCATTGGGACTGTTTGTTCCTTTCTACCTCCCCAACAGTTACTAATTTTGTTGGCTTGCAGGAATAGTTGGCAATCCATGTTCTTTTAAGATAAACAAGAATTTTCCAGTGTTGTTTCGGGAAAACTCCGTATCAACGTAGTCTGTCAATCCATTAAATAAGTATATATTTCTGAATTCCAACAAAGACATGAAAAGCAAGCATAATTAACCAAGTGTGTGTTATTTATTCTAGTTGTTTCATTTCCAGAAATATGAGAGGAAAACATCTGTCCTGCCATAACTATCACACACCTCTATCATGTACATCTTTTAGAAGACTATCATTAAGTGTTGTACCTCATACCTACTCTTGACAAATGTATCTTTTCTTTTATGTATACTGAGAGTATTTGCACCAAGACAAATTCCTTGTGTGTCCAACTACACATGGCCAATAAAGAATTCTATTCTATTCTATTCTATTCTCTATAAAAAAACCCAAGTTGTTAAGTTTCCTGGCAGGGGAATTGTGTTAACATAAAGTAGTTACAGATAGTCCCAGTGGTGGGATTCAATTTTTTTTACTAATGGTTCTGTGGGCATGGCTTGGTGGGAGTAGCAGGGGAAGGTTATTGCAAAATCCCCATTCCCTCCCCACCCCACTAACCTGCTTTCCAGCTCCGTTCTCCTGTGCAGGGCAACAAAAGAAGACCCAGCTGAATAGCTGGGTCTTGGGAGGCAGAGAATAGATGGGGCGGGGCCAGTCAGAGGTGGGATTTGATGGTTCTCCGAACTACTCAAAATTTCCACTATCAGTTCTCCACAACTGGTCAGAACCTGCTGAATACCACCTCTGGGTAATCCTCGACTTATGACCACAATTGAGCCCAAAATGGATGTGACAAATTTATTGAGTTTTGCCCCATTTTATGACTTTTCTTGCCACGTTTCTTAAGTGAATCATGGCAGTTGTTAAATTAGTAACACAGTTGTTAAATGAATCTGGCTTCACCATTGACTTTGCTTCGCAGAAGGCCTCAAAGTGGGTATCACATGACCCCAGGACACTGTGACTGTCATAAATATGAGTCAGTTCCCAACCATTTGAATTTTGATCACGTGATCTTGGGGATGCTATAATGGTCATAAGTGTGTAAAATGATCATAAGCCAGGTTTTTCTGTACTGTTGTAACTTTGAATGGTCACTAAATGAACTGTTGTAAGTTGAGGACTACCTGTACATGTAGAGAGGTCTACAATCTGGAGGTCTACAATATTCTTTCTTAAGGTGACATTGTCCCAAGCATAATATTAGGAGTGTGGCAATTTGATTTTTTGTTCCAATTAAGAAGAACCCTTTTTCTCAGTAGTTACAGCCTGTGTTTTCCTTATGCAGAGAGAGCATGACAGATAATGCATTCAATAGGAAATGCTTGAACCTGTCCCTACTGACTCTAAAATAAAGGCACACACTGTGTTTGTTATTGGGTCAAGTGAAGCATAATATTCTTTTAATCAATGTACATCTGGCTCTAAAGAGATCCAACCCAATTTAGCATTTTCATGCTCAGATAGTGGCACTGGGATAACCTTGAGTCATCTAAATCAGGGGTCTCCAACCTTGGCAACTTTAAGCTGGGAGGACTTCAACTCCCAGAATTCCCCAGCCAGCGAAGCAAAGAAATTGAAGTCCTCCCAGCTTAAAGTTGCCAAAGTTGGAATCCCCTGATCTAGATTGAAAAGTAAAAACCAAACAAAATTTTTTAAAAACCTGGAAGGCAAGGACAAACTATTCCTGGATTGCTGTCAAGAAAATCATACAGGACATCCGGTTTGGGCTTCTTCGGCGACAGACCGAAATCCGCGATCGTGTGCGGTTTGAATCTGTGCTCGCCGCTGGAGCGCCCCCACACTCCGTAGAGATGATAAAGAAGGGGGAGCCGTCAGCAGGGTTGAGGAGAGCCGCATCTCTCCTCCTCGGCTGGCCATTCCTCCCTTTCCCAAAGGCGGTTGCAGCATTGGTCAGAAATGGCCACCTCAAAGAAGAACCCGACCGGACAAGATTGTGCAGGAGGAAGTTTAAAGGAGAAAGTTTGACTGACCGGATTGAATAGAGAACATCTATTTAAGGTACCTGGAACCTGAATTTTAAAGACTAATACTATTCCTAAAAAAGATTTTAAGCAGAGAAAGAGAAAGGGAAAGGAAATGGAATTGGCTTTTTTTCCTCTAACATCAACAGTTTTAACTGACTTGGAATGCTAAGAAGAAGAGATTCAAATAAGAAATTGATACTAATCCACTGACATTAATAGGCTATTTCTAGCTGAAAACAAAGTGTCAAAGGGATAAAGATTCTTGGATAATTTAAAAATTTTATTTAAAAAAAGAAAGAAAGCAGTGGAGGGAAAAAGGAAAAAAAAGAGGGTGGAATCTGGAAAATGGAGGAGACCACCTGGAACTTAAAAAATCAATAGTGGAATTTTAACAGGTCTTGCAAAAGAAACTTTGTAGCTGAAACTTTGTTACAAGATAGCAAAGCCCCTGGAAAGAGAAAGTGAGAAAAGTAGCAAGAAAAGAAGCAAGAATTATTGGATGACTCCTGGAACCTTGGATGGAGAATCCTAATGAAACAAAATAAAATCAATTGGGGGTTGTTTAATTTTTTTTAAAAAATGGCATCACTCCTTGAAGAGTTAAAAATGAGACTTAAAGAACAAAAAGAAGAAGCACAAGATGGAAGAGGATCTTTTGGCTTCGTATTTCAATTTTTAGAAATGGAAATCTTGAACTATGAAAAACAACAAGAAACTCTGGCAGAACAAGAAGGGCGGGACAATGAAGAAGCCATCTTTAATGACCAAGCAATTTTAAGTGGAGTAAAAAAGGGAAAGGGGGGAAAGGGAGCTAAAAACGTAACCACTGAAGCAACAACCAAAAAAAAGAATAATTTGAAAAGTAATCATAATATCAGGAAGAAGCAGAAGGGAGGATCACAGAAGGGAGAATCAGATAGAAAAGGGAATAAAAAGGGGAGGGAGAAAAAGAGGGAAGAGGGAAAGGAAAAGAAGCTATAGAAGTACAGGAAAAGCGTACAAGAATTAAAGGTATAAACCTATTTAAAAGACACAGAAACAATGGTTAAAATTTTAATGTTAGATGATTAAAGTGATAGAAAAAATTATATTGATTTGTAGTGGAATATTTGTTTGTAAAAATAAGGCTCTCAATGATTTAAAAAGAAAGTTTAAAAAAAACTAAAAAGAAACATGGATGTTTATCAGTTGACAAGATGAACTTGAATTTGTATTTGTATGTTTTGTGAAAACTTAAATAAAACTTTTATTAAAAGAAAAAAGAAAATCATACAGATTTGTCTGTGAATCAAGCTTACTTTCAAGGCATCTTTACAGTTTTTGTTTTGTTTTTTTTAGCTTAAATAGAAATGCATGTATTTTTGTTTTTTTAAAAGAAAGTTCAAAAACCCGAACCAGGCTTGAAATGTCCTGGCTTTGTGTCTGTTCAAAGGATAACCAATCAAGAAAGGGCTAAACTGCATGGGTGTCAAAACTGGTGGCCTGCAGGCCGGATGGATCACCTGTAGGCCACACCTACCCCAGCTCCATGAAGAGAAAAAACATCGCAAAACATGACGCAACAGCGTGACACGGCAGGTTGGACACCCGTGGGCTAAAAGGTAAGCTTTAAGTTAGAACAAGTGTGTAGGAGGAGTGGAAAGACCTAGGTGGGGGAAGAGTCAAAAGAGGAATCAGCCTAGAGTCACTATGTAGCTACAAATGGATGAAGTCCAACCCCTCTTGAATTCTGTTGAACCTTATCTAATGGTAAAGTAGAGCTGTTAGTTCAGTAAATTCCACTGCTTAGGCATGAGTAGTAATAAATCAGTTTAATTAAAACTTCAGGTGCAGTCCTGGTTTTTAGTGCCTGACAAGGCCTGAGTGCCATAATTTCCATCCTTTCTCTGTGCATCGAGAGATGATTGGTGGCACAGCTAAAACCTGTCTTACTTCCCTTCAAATACTATCCATATAGTAATCAAGTAGAAAACCTGGAATGCTTGGGGGGGGGGGTTGTTGTTGGGAAGGAATAGGGCTATTGAAACCCTACTCACCTCTTGTTTAAAGGCACTCCTCGTTCTCTGATGGCAACATTCATCTGGACTGGTTTTGTCCCCTTTGAAAAATTAAAGTGTGTCCAAATCAGAGCTACATATGGAGTGTGCCAGCTGAAGTGCCCATAACGCCTCTAGATGAGACAGTCGGCACACAAATCTAATAAATTAAAAAAAAACTTGGACTCTTGCACCTTTGGTCAGGACCTGGAATATTTCCAGGCCTCGAAGACCAAATCAGGTGACCTGAAATTATTCATTGTTTCCCAAAAAAGGGTTTAGATCTAGAATCCCTATTGCACAACCTAACTTACCAACACAAGTTAAATCTTTAATTCTCAAAGACTTGGCTCTGTGCCTGGAACTACCAATGGAACTACCATTGGACTTTTTAAGACAGAGAATGGAGACATTTCTTTCATTACATTGCAGTGGGGGATGGAGAACTGTCCTTTAGCTTTCTTGACCAGGACTGATTTTCCTTCCTATTTGAACATATGAAACTATGTGTTTCTCCTGTCCTTCCTCTTTCCTACACGTTTTCATCCACAGCATTTATTAAAATGCTCTGTGTCCACAGATGCTAAATGCTAACGATACAAGAGGAAATTAAACTCACATTTTAAAGACCACCTCCAGAGCATTGGGTATGGGCCAGACCACAGAATATAGACAGCCAAAATCCACCACTGGGGATTGAGTTTTCAGCTTTTTGTTCCATTTTTCCAAACCTTTCTTGGAAGTTGCTCTCAGATTAGCTGCAAAAGGAGTGTAAAATTGAGAGGGAAATCTACAAGTCACTAACTGAAGCTATCCATATGAATGGAAGCCCTGATGACTTGCATAAAACAGTTATCACCAGTTCTCATTTGCTGAAGTTCAGTACTCAAGCTACAGCAAAGATGGTGAGTATAGGAACATTATTCTAATATATTGTTTATGCTGTCACCAATTTATTAAATCTAGCAGTTATTTTCAATTTAACAGGTTTTCTTTTCCTCTTCATCATGTAGATTTTCCATAACGGCAAATCTCTCACGATGATCGTCAATGTGTTCAGTAACTAGAAGCTGTATTTTTTTTAATTACTTTACTTATGAAAAGATATCAAATGATTCACTCCCAATTCGACATTTGTCAAGAATGTCTTTGTGGCCCAGGACATAGATACCTTCTATAACATCTGCTCCTGGATTATGTTAGGGCCAGATTCAATCCAAGTATATGTATGTATGTATATATATATATATATTAAAAAACCTTTTATTAAAATGTTTTGGATACAGGCAAACCGTCTCTGCAAACATGCTTCTCATTTCCAGAAATTGGAAGTTAAAACATTTTGCTAACAGAATGATGTTGACTCTATTTTCCAATCTATAACCCAGTTCCTAAGGAATATATTAAACTTTATATGCAGACATTGCAAGGAGACCTGTCCAAAGGCAGAACACGGCAGGCAGAAAATTGATCAGAGCCATACACAACCAGTTTCTCCAGTGGCTGGAGCCACTTTCATAGAAGTTGTTCCTTTGGGCACCATCTTATAGCTCTGCTTATCAGTGCCTTCTTTTTTTTTTTTAAGCGTGTAGTCGAAGATCAGAGTTATCACATCTCATGTTGATCCAAGGTGAGCCATTCATCCATATTCCTTGATCGAACAAACATTAAGAGAGTTACAGCTGTTCAATGGAGCAGATGATACATTATTTGCACCCAATCAAGTTTTTTTTCGTGGACTCATGTACAGTTATAATTTTCCACATCTCCTTGGCACCATATGCACAGGCACTTTGGCCTAGGAAATATTCACAAGTCATCGAAAAGCTTCTTACATAAAACCCAAAGATGTTATAAACCACAAATGAACTCAACAAAGATGCTGTAATATTTTGATGACGATACTGCAAATAGTTCAAGAATAACCACATCAGAAAAGAGCCTGGTTAATTAAAAGGGACTCTTCCCCAATTATCATGTCTTTCAGGAACTGGCTACTCCGTCATAGCTCTTCCAATGGAATTATGTCTTAAATTACCTCTGGAATTGCAAGCTGGACTCTTTCAACCTGTACAGTTTTAAGATGCTTCATATTTGTAAAATAGTCAGCCCTTTTCATATTTGTAAAATAGTCAGAAAAGTAAAATATTTATCCTGATATCTGCACTACATACTTCAGAAGGCTCCATGAGTTTTTACCTGAAATGTTAGTAATTTTAGGTAAAGACCAATGCATTCTTGACCTGCCAATGCACTGGGTGAAACTGGCAATTTAGAAGTTATTAAAACTTATGTCCAAAATCACAGGAGGATTTCCAAATGTTAATGATTCACTTTTTCCCCTCTCAGTGAAGTTGATGCTACGATGAAAGACACTGAACTACAACTAGCATGTAATTAGAGGTGGGGGACTAGCGCCTTTATAACTGGAAGACTTCAACTCCCAGAATTCCTGGGCCAGCATGTCTGCCTCAGGAACCCTGGGAGTTGAAGTCCACCAGTCATAAAAGAACCATAGTTCCCTCACCCCGATTTAAATGAACATACCTGATTATGTTATCCTTCCAGAGTTATGTGCTTATTTTGCATTTAATGTTTTCCAATGGGAGTCAGAAAGCCAGTGACTTCAAACATGGGGTTCCCTGCATTCACCAAAGCAAGCCTGTCCACGAGCACTAAATAGTTTTAATTAAAAGCATCTTCACGCTCCAGCCAAGAAGAATGCCTATTTTTAAGTGAAAATTAAGATGTCTAGGCAAGTAATGAAAATTCAAACACAAGCTCTGTTGAGTGTAAAAGAAACAGGGTTAGTTTACAGTAACAGCATTTGATACATGCTTGTTGGAACAATTTAATGCCACAATAACCACCCCTCCCCCCCAAAATAAATTCATGATTTCTACGGTCTTCTGTGTGTGTATGTGTGTGTTTTTGCAGTTGCCTGCAATGTAGAACATCGTGTATTGTAGGTCCAAGACAAACTTTATGCTGGTGCTGCAAAGAGGAAGAAGAAATAAAAAAGACTGCCAATAAGGAAAGTGATTGTAACCTTTAGAGGTGGACAAAAAGGGGTCAACCACATTTCAGACTCCTGCACATGACAAGGAAGGCTAAAGAAGTGTGCCTCGGTGTGTACTCCATCTCCCACCCCCACACGAAATTCCCTGTAAGTTAAAGAAAAATCATTGCACAAGTCAGTCCCAATAGCACCATCTTCATGATTGAGCAATGTGACAGCGCAACCACCTTACAGGGGCTATGAAAGCCACCTCTCTTGTTTGCTAAAGATTTTGAATATCATGATAGCTGGTTCGGTCATTTGGGAACCGCCTAAATACCATTAAATAGATTTTTTTTCTTTAAAAAAAAAAAAAAATCCTAACAGACTCTGGCCTGAACAGGATGAAGGTTAAACTTAAGAAAATCTAAAGGGACGCCATTTACATCAAACACTTCCTTTTAAAAAATATAGTTGCTTTCTTTGAAATCAATTGGGCACAGTGGTGAGACAGGCCCTCTTTTCCAGCCACAAAGAGTGCCGTGCACAGAGCTTGGCATTCCAGCTCGCTCATCCCATTGGTAACTGAAAAGCCATGGTTTCCATAGGAATCAATGGCTGCTGGAAGTGACAACCTGCACCAGTGTACAGAATGTTATCTCCCAGACACAGGGAAAAGAATCGTATCACCACTGTGATGTAGGGTAACTGAAGAAAGGAGTCTCTTGGTCATTGCCAGTATGCAGATGGAGAGTCTTCCATGTTCCAATAGAAAAGTCCATAAGGAATTTGTGAACAGGATCAGTCCAGGAATAGATCTGTCTCTCCAGTATCAGTCAATGTACTGTGACAGCCAACGAAAACCTTCACCGTAGCCTTGCCTCTTCAGTATACTGCACATGAACACTTCCATAGGACGCGTGTTCAGGTCCTTCAATGGCACATTCCCCTAAAGAATTAAACAGAAATTCATTCAAAAGGAGTCCATTGCGGAACCTTTTAACTGTACTGGCAGAAATTCTGGGTATTCAATTCCAGAGACTAGGACAAGCACAGCTTTGTTATAAACACCCAGTCATGTCTGATTGTATAGCTGCAAGGTAATTTTTTAAATTTAATTTCTAAAAAAAAAAAGATATTAAAAAAGGACAAAAATATTAGGAAAAAATAGAGATGAACAAATTGCAAGGGCTAAAGGGAAAAGGGAGACAAAGAAAATAAAAAATGAGTAACTTCAGATTTTCTTTGATATAGTTACAAATATAAAATACATTAACCTTTTAATTTGAAATTCAGCAATACATAGTATTTCTATAATCAGGAACAATTTGAATTGTCAAAGGCCACAGTATAACATTTGTTTCAGTTCCAAGCAGAAAGTTGAAAGATCATTCTTGATTATATGCCCTGGCATTGTTTTTGATACTGATACAAGAGCTACAATGAAATTAACAAAAAAGATTGCCCGAAAATGTTCAGAACTGTGCACCTGAAGGAAAGGCAGGGGTGGAGAAAACCAGTCATGGAGCTCAACCATAAGCTCCATCAATGACCTGAGAAACTTGTTGGGCATCCTTTTCCTCGTGTCCCCTGAGGTTATGTAGTCTCTGAACACTTTAAGAATAAAGCATGCTTCAAACCTTTGTGCAATTTAATTTTTTTTAATGGTAAATCAGACTAATTTATTTTGGCAGGAAAGGGATATCACAAATAATCTATTTAAGCCTATAGTAAAGGGCATATGCTACCATTTTTTCTATCTATCATCTAAGAATATTCTTATGCTTACCCCAAGACAATCTCTAAACAGAATGAAAAAACACTAATCAGACTCCAAAAATCGGGATATTCCAAAAAACAGCGTGAGAATATTTTAATTCCCAGGATATCACTGGAGGCTAAATTAATGGAAGTCTCTTCCAAGGGAAAGTACAAGTATAAAACTGATTATGCCCCAATTGGTATTGGTCAATGTATCCTTCCTAATTCTATTATTATTGGTGATGCTGTCCACAATCCATTTAGTTGTCTTGTATCCATTTAAATACCAATGTCATACCTAACTGCATTTGATTCTAGCTTAAATTCTCCATGTATCAACATACAATCACAAAGTTAACAATTCAGGCTTCCAAGGAGCGGTACCCCAAATTATAAAAACTAAATATGCTGTTTATTAACTAACCACACAAAACATTCATTTGTAAAGAGAAAAAAGTATAAAACAAGGCTAGTCTACATTAATCTAATAAATTCATTTGTGCCATACTTGTATCTAATATAAATTGTTACTTATGTTTCTGTGGTATTTTAAGAGCCAAAATTAGAATCTTGATATAGAATAGTATTCAGAAAAATATATTTTGAAAAATAAAGTACATTAATATTAGAACCAAGCTTTGATTCCTTACCTTTCCTGTTGTCTGTCCATAAAGACCAAAAATCTCTCGCAGTTTCTCCTCACTGATAGCTTCTGGTCGATCAATCTTGTTACCCAAGATAAGAATTGGCACATTGGATATTGTCTCATCAGTCATTAATGCCTAAGGGGAAAAAAGGGAAAAATCTGCAACTATATAATCATAGAATAATTTTAAGTAGGAATTCCAAACCCAATTTAGAAAATGCTATTAATAGACAATAGATACATACATAATATTTCATTTTGATTGTATTTGGAATATTTTGAGTCACAACATGACTTCATAAATCTACATAGCATAATGGTGGCATGTAACTTACAACTCAAATTTATGAAACATATTCCAAATTATGTATAAGTACGGCCTTATATTTGGCAGCTTTTAAAAGATTTTTTTCATTCCACCTTTATTATTTTTATAAATAATTCAAGGTGACAAACAGAACTAATACACTGTCCTCCTATTTTCCTCATCACAACAACTTTGAGAGATGAGTTGGGCTGACAGAGCATGACTGCTCCAAAGTCACCCAGTTGGCTTTCATACTAAATTCATACTAGTAGTTTCCTTTTTGCTCATAGGTGCACATTTCAAATTAACTTCTTGTCCAAGACAGAAAAGGCATATATAAATACTACAACTAGTGCTAGTGCACTCAAAAGAGAAAGTTACCCACATTGAGCTCCACTTTAGATTCCAAAAGACGAGAGTGATCTGCGCAATCCACTAAAAAGACAATCCCATTAATTGCTGGGAAATAATTCTTCCAGACACGCCGCGCTTCAAGGGAAAGAAAAACACTTGTGAAAATATAGCAACGGCATACCACGAACAGCAATAAAGAGATGAGAAATGCATTTTGAGCATCCTTAGCTATTTTCACGTTCCAGCTTGATATCACAAACCTATACCGCACTTATGTCTTCTACTAATTAAGCTAGGTGGTTTGATGTGTGAGCTTAAGACAGTACTTGAGATTTTTTTGCATACAGGTATGACCACAATTGAGCCAAAAAGTTATGATGCTAAGTGGGAAATTTGTTAAGTGAGTTTTGCTCCATTTTACGACTTTTGTCACCGTTTGTTAAGTGAATCACTGCCGTTCTTAAATTAGTAACACGGTCGTTAAGTGAATTTGGTTTCCCCATTGACTTTGCTTGTCAAAAGGTCGCAAAAGGGGAACTCATGACTCCAGGACAACTGTCATAAATGTGAGTCAGTTGTCAAATATCCAAATGTATATCACATGATCATGGGGATGCTGCAATGGTCATTAAGTGCGAAAAATAGTAATGTCACTTTTTTCAATGCTGTTGTAGCTTCGGACGGGCACTAAATGAACCATTGTTAAGTCAAGGACTACCTGTACTTGTGTGCACTTATTTTACCTTAAAGCCAATATATAGCAATGTATATTGTCATGTCCCTGCTGTAAGAGGAAGACAACCTATTTGTGACCTTCATGAATGTGAGAATAAATATGGCCAACACAGAGACACAGCGACCTCTTAATGTAATCAAATGCCATCTCCATTAGTAGAACCTTTTATCCCCATAAAGGACACTTTCAGATTAGCTAGGAATAAGAGAATGACAAAATAATAAGCATTAATACTGATTACCTTGTTCATGGCCGCCAAGGTCAAAAGTGGTGAAAGTCATTCCTGCAATTGTTAATTCTTCTGATGCTAGAGGAGAAGTGTTTATAGCCGTTAGCAGTGGATATGTTCTTTACAATGTCCATTACTATAAGGCATAAACTGTTCAAGGTATGTTAAGATCAACCTTCCCCAATCCAATGCCCTTCAGAAATATTCACTCAATTAAAGAACTGGAAGGGTTTATATAACCAGTGAATCCAACATCTGCATAGTGCAAGAATACATGTAGAACACCCTCAATAAATGGCTATTTAACCCCGATTGAACACACCCAGCTTAAAGGATTTCATACCTTACTTTGGTAACTGACTCCCTATAAATATTGCATATTTTTAGGAAACTCCAAAATTCCAAGCTTCCTGATAAAGATGCTGATTAGGAATTAAAACCCGATACTTCCATAAACAATGGAAGGAGGAAAGCTGTGTAAGATCTTAAAATAGATTTAGGTTAATTTGACAGGTCAGATGCTGGAATGCAATTCCCATAATTCAGTCACTTTTGCTAGAACAGGTGAGAACTGAAGTTCATCAACATCTGGAAGGCACATATTGCCTTCAGCTACTCTAAAAGGTCATCTACTGAATATCATATATTGAATCTTCCAATTCCTTCTAACTCAAATGTAATTCATGAACTGTAACAGGTAATATCTGCATTTAATATAACACACTGAATTATAATCTTGAGCCTAATCTCTCTTATTCTTTTCAGGTAATAAGCCTCACAGAAGATACTGGGATTAGGAGTAAATTTAAAAGTCATTTTCAAAACAATTAAGCGCAAACGTGAAGCAACTTTATTTTTTAAAATATACTAACCTTCAACATTATCATACAATAATCTTCTAAAATGACACTAATAAACAATTCCATCCATAACCATATGGTGCTTACTTGGATATAATGTGGGAACATGTTGACCCAATCGGTCATCCTTTAGCATGTGAAGAAGAGTAGTTTTGCCTGCATTATCCAAACCCAAGAAAACTAATTTTCCAGACTTCTTGTACAATCCTGTGAAAAAACAGCATGTATGAAGTAAAATGAATTATTTATTGGATTAAGCCTATTGAGCATTCTTATTCCCCAAAGTGAACAGAGAATACAATCTGCATCATGACTCCTACAGCAGGTATTTGGAAGGGAAAAAGCGGGGAAATTGTGGATGGAAGTTATGCGTGCTGCACTGGACACTGGCAATGAAGGAAATGTATTGGGAAGGACCCAGTAGGTACAAAGGATATGCGATGATGTTCTGGTGTCAGGAGGGTGAGAGAAAAGGCACAGGAAAGATCAAGGGAGCAAGTCAGTCAGTGGGATATATCATCAGTGGGATATATCATGCAGGCAGCTACTACGGGGATGGTAATTTGCATCTCGATCACTTATAGAATGACTTTATTATTCTATCATTTATAGAATGATATGATACAAAAAAATTGAAAAGATAAAACTGGCACCTGACTACAACATTAACATTTTGTCTGGAGGCATTATTGGCATCTTATTATAGCAATCTAAAAGTCCCTCATTTTTAAGTTAATAAATAAGCCCCTGAAAATTATTTATTGATAAACATTTAAAGTCTTACCTAGGAACTGCAGCACGCTGCTGAAGCCATTATAGATCCATTCAAACAAGAATGACATAATGGAAGAATTATGTACCTGGAAAAAATAGGCATATTTAATTAAATGTCTTAATGCCATAAGGAAACACTGTAACATTTACTTATGAACTAGGAGCCAATAGAAATTCTATGTTCAAGTCCTTCCCACCCCATGGAAACAGCAGATATGAAATATGTTGGGACATTGAAGGTGAATTATTCTGAAAGTTGAAGCTAAGAGACAAAAGGGTTCCTGGACATTGAAAAACTTAAGAAATTGGAAAACCCTTATTAGAGGTATGGATTTCTGATTATTTAAAATTGATGTTGCAAGTGGGAAGGGAGAGGAAAAAAAAAATTGGAGCAGAAGCTGAAAAAGGAGGAGATTGCCTAGAATCCCAAAGAAAAGTATATGGTAATTGGACCTCTTTGATTAAACATTAACCCCAGAAAGAGAAAGAGAAGAAGGAAGAAAAGTATTAATTTTTAGAATTCTTTTTAGAATTATTTTTGATTAAAAATACTTGTGGTTGTTTTGGGAAAAGTTTCTCTTTTCATGATGGCATCGCTTGTGGATGAACTAAAGACTGAATATCAAAAATATAAAAAGGAAGATACTTTGGGCACTTTGTTTCAATTTTTAGAAATGGCATTATGTACTTATGAAAAGTTGACTACGCAGCAGAAGGACTGGGACAAAGAAGAAGAGGAAGAAGAAGCCATCTTTGATGAACAATGGTTTTTTTCCGGGGAGGAGGAGAAAAAGGATAAGAAAAAGGGGATTTTAAGAATTGAAAAAACAAACAAAAAAGAGAAAAATGAGCGGAAAGGTGGAGGCAAGGTTAGAAAGCAAAGGAAAGGGAGTAAGAAAAGGGAGGAGGAGAGACAAAGGGGTAAAAAGGGCAAGGAGAAGAATAAGCAAGAGAGAAAGGGGGGGAGGAGAAGCCTCAATGGTGGGAAGCAAGATCTAAAGAAAAAAAGTTTATTCAGAGACAATGGGTGAATTTCATTTAGGATAAAAGAGGGATTCTGGAGGGTACATAAGATTGTGTTTTTATATGTATTTAGAGTATAAAATTCATTGTGTAATTTTAGAATCTATTAAACAGAATCCCAAGAAAAATTGTTATATGAAGTACTTTTAAGTTAGGGGAATGAGTTAAAGACGTTACTCCAATTGGTGTATAGGAGAAGTATAGTAAAAGAAAAAAGATGAATGGAGAGTTGGAAATAGAACAGACAAAGAATGTTATTGAAAATGATAATGAGATATGGAAGGATATATAAAGGTTTTGTTATGTCTTTTTGGGTTTTGTATATTGATAAAAGGCAATAGAATTTTAATTAACAAGAAATAATTTGGATGACTATGTTCTATTGGTTTTCTTCTTTTATTATTTTTTCTTAGAAAAGAATTTATAAGCTGTTATGCCTTGATTCTTTGTGCATTGTTTTTATAAAATTGATAAAATTGGTTTATAAAAAAAAAAGAAAGAAAATGATAATAAGATATGGAAGGATACATAAAGTGAATATGATGTTTGAATTTGTGTCTGTGTGAAGAGTTTCAACCCGGGACCAGACAGCCTTCAGAAAAGATCTTTTAGTCATGTTTAAGATTGTGTTTTCTGTAAAATTAATAAAATTTGTTTAAAAATTAAAAAAAAAAAAGAAATTCTATGTTCAAGTCCTGTCAGTAAATATTGCAATTCAGTTCTGAAGTTAGCAGGAACAAATCACACTTACAAAATAGGATCAGTCTTATTCTATGCAGTATCAACAGGATTGTGATATCTAACCTCACATGAACAGAAATTGAGTTCTATTCTGAGCAGAGAAAGGACAGAATTGGCAAAAGATAGCAATAATCTTAGCTATGACCTTTTAATAGAAGATCACACTGTTTGTGTGATCAGTGCACTTGGCTGACAATCAGTACACTTGGCTGACAATATGGTAATCAAGCAAGACCTCAGTGGCAGTTCCTGTAATTATGAACTTGTATCTCATGACATGTTCGGGGAATCCTCCCATGGTTTTCTTAAAAAAAAAAAAAAAAACCCTGAAAACATCATTGCTCCCATAGACATTAGCAGGATAACAAATTTCCCAGGATAATGTAGTGGCTTAAAATGCTGATTTTTAACAATGGATTTTATATTAATATATTATTATTATTTCTAAAAAGGTTTTGCTTTATTTTTTTCAAGGTTGGTTTACTGCTCTTTCATAAACTATGCTAGGCTTTTTTGAAATGAAAAGCAGTATAGAAAAATAATCTACAGGAGCTTAAAATGAAGGGTGTTGGGAACACTAGCCCAAAGCCCTAGGTTTTATTATTAGCCTACTATAGTCTCTACATTTTGAATTCTAAATAAAATTCTCACCAGCCTTTTCTGTCTTTTTTTAAAGAATCAAACATATTGATAGGGCATGTAATTCTTTAATATAATTGTCCAAATCAATCCCAGGCTTAATCCAGCTCTCAAAATGATTTTTACAGTTAAAACGTAATTTTTAAAGACACTAAGTAGTTAAGTATGTAGTTTCTTAGCAGGGAATTTTTGTTTTCAATTAAGAAACTGACACTGCTAAATAATTAAATTTCTAAATAACTTTAAGGAGTTAATCATACTTGATTAGAAGGCCTAGACAGAACTGACCCTTTGTTTTTAGAAATGATTTTGCACACTTCTAACAAATGTCTCAATAACCCATTTCTTGATTTGCGCTAATGAAAGAAACTGCATTCTTTTCTTTTCGCCCAAATTGGGGGGAGCTTATTCTGTCAAAGATCAATTTAGAATTGGGCAGGCACACAACAAATCCAGTGTTTCCAATTACTCACAACTGAACAGAAGAGCCGGTTTCATAGAGAAGAATACATTGCAAATGGCACAGCATGGGGACACGTTAAGGGTAAAGCCAAAATCAAGAGTTAAAAAAGCGACCAATCTACTTCAGTTACATGAACTTGTAAAGCAGGTAACAACTACCAGCAGTTGCATAAGCCAGAGGGTGGCAGAGAGTAAATGGATGCTTCCAAATCTGCTTTCCCAATCATTGCACCTTCCCAAGACAAGGAAGGCAGGAGAGGCTTTATTGGACTTTTGGTTTTTGAAGCCTGTTATTGCCCCCAGTTTTTCAAACATAGACACCTTTTATTCTATTTATTTCATGGATAGACAGACAGACAGAGATAGATAGATAGATATAGATAGATATGTGCGTGTGTGAGAGAGAAATAAATAGAATAAAAAGATTATATAATTATATATATATAAAATTGCTCCTTCCCAAAACAAGGAAGGCATGTAAGATCTTATTGGACTATTGGTTTTTGGAGCCTGTTATTGCCCCCAGTTTTTCAAACATCGACAGGTTTTATTCTATTTATTAGATAGATAGATAGATAGATAGATAGATAGATAGACAGACAGATGGACGGATGATAGATGATAGACAGATAGATAGACAGACAGACAGATAGATAGACAGACAGATGGACGGATGATAGATAGACAGATAGATAGATAGACAGACAGACAGACAGACAGATAGATAGATATAGATCTAGTTAGAGCCATCCCTTCCAGCAGAATCCGGGCGGCTTACAAAAAAACCCCCTCAATGCTAAGCTTAAAAAAAAGTTAAAAACAAAAAAAGACAAAACAAAGGAGCTCAGATTGAAAACAGCCATTAAAAACGGCAGACCAGCAAAAAAAAAAAAACCCTCAAATTTTATATTTTGGAAACAGTAATTAGTGTAGGCCTTGGGATCCCAGCATACGGAGAAGGGATTCACTCTCGATCTTTTCCGATTTCTAAAGAAAGGGAAAGATCATCTCCGAAAGAGAAACTGACAAAAGCCAAGGACCGAGATCGTCGTCGTCGCTGCTCCCAATTCAGACGCAGGAGAGCGGAAAGCGGCAACCCCCCCCGCCCCCCCCCAAAATACACCACCACCATCCCGGTTTCCCACCTCTTCACAGGGGATCCGATCAGCACCCACCAACCCGAGAGGCGACGGGAGCCGGAATTTCAGCCCTCCGGGAGGCCGGATTACAAAGGGGCGCCGGGAATCTCTGACGGGTCCCAAAGAAACCCCGAAGCAGATCCGTCGAGTCTCAAGAACGGGAGAAACCATCCGCCGAGAAAAGGGGGGAAGGGCGGCCTCCCCACCCTCATTTCGCCTGCGTGTCACTTGCTCGCTTTCCGCCTCCCCCCCCCCCCCCGCGACCGCTCGTTTATACCCGCCCACCGGCCGGCTCAGGCCGAAAGCCATCGGTCGTTGCCTCTCCCTCACCTTCTTCGCAGACAAGCAGCAGCTCCTTTCGCCAGGCGGAGAAAGGCTTTCACGACAGTGGCGGCGGCAACGACTCTCCCTCCCTCGCTTCCCGGCGAAGCCTCCCGTCAGTCTTTCTCTCTCTCACACACACACACTCACTCACTCCACAGCCGCCACCTCCACGCCGGAAATACGTAGCATCTCCTTTCGGCGGTGACGGCGTTCGGCGGGCAGCTTCCGGTTGGAAAGAGAACGCCGGCGACAGTCTTCTGCCACGCGCTAGGTTTCCGCCTCCAGGCACGTGACACTGAGCGCAAGCCCCGCCCCTCTCCGACTCACCAGGCTCGGCGAGGCTGCTTTGGCTTTCCGGGGTTGGATGCACGTGATTGGTTGGCTCTTTTGACGTCAGAGGGTAGAAAAAAGGAGGGAATCCTGAGTTGAGGGATTTACGCTTTCGGTTCGGCAGGTTTCGAAAAGCCCAGTTTCGGTCGACAGGCTTCGAAACGGGCGGGGTGGTGGTGGCTTGCTTTTGGGAGAACCTAAAAGGGGAACAAAACCTCAGCAGCGGCCTCCTTTAAAATTTTCCCAACAAAGAAAAGTGGTTTTAGTTTTAATATCTGGGCAAGAAGATTAAAGGTCAATTTCTCCATCACTAATCTCAAATGATCTAAGTGCTAGAACCCACTGTAACTATACAGCCAAAAAGGCATTAAGAGTTGTTAATCTAATCCCACATAGCTTCT
Source organism: Hydrophis major (assembly GCA_033807585.1). NCBI lineage: Eukaryota > Metazoa > Chordata > Lepidosauria > Squamata > Elapidae > Hydrophis > Hydrophis major. Next base: position 94,282,409 of record CM066331.1, read on the forward strand.
CTGGTAATATCACACTTCTAACGAGAACATACAAAACATTTGCTAGACCAATACTCGAATACAGCTCATCAGTGTGGAACCTGCATTATGTATCTGATACTATTAACACAATTGAAAAAGTCCAGAAATGTTTCACAAGAAGAGTTCTCCGCTCCTCTACTCATTGTAGAATACCTTATGCCATTGTAGAACACCTTAAACTCATAACATTGCAATATCCTACCTGTCAATGAATACTTCCGCTTCAACCATAACAACACAAGAGCAAACAACAGATACAAACTCAAGGTTAATCGCACCAAACTTGATTGCAGGAAATAAGACTTCAGCAACAGAGTGGTCAATGTCTGGAATACACTACCTGACTCTGTGGTTTCTTCCCCAAGCCCCAAAAACTTTAACCTTAGACTGTTTACTATTGACCTCACCCCCTTCCTAAGAGTGTGTGCATAAGCACACCAATCCTGCCTACATTCCCTGTCCTATTGTTTTTTATTTTTCTTATAAATATCTATCTCATCTATTCAAAACTATATTTATTCTTATACCTATATCTTGTAAGCGATTGACAAATACTAAAAAAAAAACCACCTAAAAATACTTTGCACATGATACTGACCATTCCTTCACTTACTGACTTTGTCACCTTTCTGAAATGGAAGGAACTCCAGAAATGGGTTTTTGTTTAAGGCAGAGGTCCCCAAACTTGGCAACTTTTAAGACTTGTGGACTTCAACTCCCAGAATTCTCCAGCCTGTATAGCTGGCTGGAGAATTCTGGCAGTTGAAGTCCACAAGTCTTAAAGTTGCCAAGTTTGGGGACCCCTGGTTTAAGGCATTTATCTAAAGCAATAAAATAAAATTGCAGGTATAATTTAAATAAAATTATGCTTATAATTAAGAAATAGACACACACACGCACAGATATATCCACACATAGATACCTTATATGGAATTTTATAAAACAGACAGTCTATGATGGGTCTCCAACCTTGGCAACTTTAAGCCTGGTGGACTTCAACTCTGGGAGTTGAAGTCCACTAATCTTAAAAGTTACCAAGGTTGGAGGCCCCTGGTCTACGACCTGTTGGTTAATGATTGAAATTACAGTGGGCCTACAATTTTATTTGTATCAGTCATTCATAAAACATCATTCAAATACTTTTTATGCAAGGACTCTTCGCTTCCCTGTGTAAATATTCATTTTCGAGAGAAGCCAATTGTCCTTCAGTATTTACCTTATTACAAAAATATTTCCTGTTGTCACCGATACAAGGCTGTGAAGATCTGGATGGGGAAAGAGTTTTCAGCTGAACCCTGGCAAGGTTGAGTGGCTTTGGGATCTTCCAGTTTTAGGACCTTCTGGTGCTGGATGTGGTTGCGCTGCTCCAGCCAGGCCTGCTGTGCATTCTGTGGGTCCTCATGTCCTCACGATACCTGCATGAAGAGCAGGTAACAGCCGCAGCTATCAGGGCCTTTGCATAGCTTTGTGTTGTGTGCCATTTTGCACCCGTTCCTGGGTCAGGGAGCTCTGCTCATAGCCATTGATACTCTATAGTCACGTCCTATTTGGACTTCTGTAATGCATGCCACATGAATTCTGCCCTGAGTATCTGGAAACTTCACCTGATGCAAAATGCAACCTCCTGGCACATATTCCTCTAGAAAGGCAACAATACATCTCTACTCTGCGTGGGACATTCGTTTCCAGTGTGCTTCTGGGTCCAATTCACCCTGCTGGTTTTGACTATTAAACCCTTACAGAGCATGGAACCAGGTTATCTGAGGAACCAACCCGTTCCCCAATTATAGTTGTTTGTCCCACCAGAAGTGGCAGAGAAATGCTGCAATTTGCTGAAGATCCCATCTGTTAGGGAATTACACTTGAGGGGTACCAGGAAGTGGGATTTCTCTGCTTTAGCACCTGCATTATGGAATCTTCCCACCCCAAACACAAGGTTAGTTCAGTCCCTTTCAACATTCGACAAAATCTTCAAAACCTGGCTCTGCTACAAGGCCAGGAATCCCAGGGGACCAGAGATCCTGCAACAGCTCCCTTAGAACAATAATATCCTTTTTGCTTGTGTTTTTTAGTTTTTGATGATGGTTTTTATATTTATTGGGTTTTCTTTTTAATTCACTACTGTACATCCCAGAGTTTTGTAGATGGGCAGCCATATAAATGATTAATGCTACAGATAGTTCTCAACTTATGACCAGGTACAATGGATCTTCCCGCCCCCCCAAAGAGACTTACAACCTGGCTCCAAAGTTACAATGGCCAACTCCCTTCCATGGTCATGCGGTCACACTTCACGTGCTTAGCAAGCAGTCCCCATGTGAGAACTCTGGGTTTATTTGTTAGAGGATCTGTCTGTTTTCTTGGTTGTCCACAGTATTCCCAGAAGTCTTCAAAAGCACCAATAGTCTTATCCTGAGTCTTTAAATTTCTACTTCCATGGAGCATCACAGGGAATACCATGGCCTGCATGATTTTGATCTTTGCACAGTAGGTATTGAGCAAGCTGCATTTCAAGAGCCATTTAAAAGTTGATTCTTTTTCTCATCTTTCCCCCCTCGTTCCTTTAGTGAATGAGAATGGCCGTCTTCAAAATAACATACAGAAGTTAAAAAAAAACTGCACATAAGAAATCAAGCTCACCCATTCCATTAAATATGATTTTAATGTTAATTGCCATTTTTAATTTCTAAAGAAATAGCTTTATTTTAGTCTTTAAAGATCCTTTTTAATTGTGTTTGATAAAATAAAATTAAGAAATTTAGTAGCATCTTTCTCACTCAGGGTTTCAATAAATACAGACCCTAATCCCAATGAATTCATGCAGTTGCACAAATTCTTTTTAATATTTGTAGGCAAACTCATAGGAGTTTGAAAATGTCTCTTTATGATTTAAGATGTAGAAACTTAAAATTCAGGGGAATATCACAAATAGGCAGCAGAACTAGAGAACTTCTCGTAGGAAATACCGTATATACTCGAGTATAAGTCGACCCGAATATAAGCCGAGGCACCTAATTTTACCACAAAAAAAACTGGGAAAACTTTTTGACTCGAGTATAAGCCGAGGGTGGGAAATGCAGCAGCTACTGGTAAATTTCAAAAATAAAAATAGATACTAATAAAATTACATTAGTTGAGACATCAGTAGATTAAATGTTTTTGAATATTTATTTCAAAGAAAAACAGATTAATCAATTTGGGAAACGATCTCACTATCATGAAAGGTTTAATTGATTCACTAACCCAAAAGAAGATGACGATGACAGTGGGAGGCAGGAGTCACTCTCTCCCTTGCAAGAAAAAAGCAAGAGCCGTTCTTATGATCTCTCTCTCTCTCCCCATAATACAGTCAAGCCCTTTCCAGCACGTGCGATCTGCTGCCGCCGCTTTGCACCCTGCAAATGCAAAATCCCAGGGTTTTTGCATTTCCAAGGTGCAAAGTGGCGGGGGCGGATCCCGCGTGCTGGAAAGGGCTTGACTGTATTACAGGGAGAGAGAGAGAGATCATAAGAACGGCTCTTGCTTTTTTCTTGCAAGGGAGAGAGTGACTCCTGCCTCCCACTGTCATCGACATCTTCTTTTGGGTTAGTGAATCAATTAATTTGGGAAATGATCTCACTATTGTGAAAGTCAGTGTTCTCTGCCAGTGGGGCATTTGGAAGAAAATGCCCCGCGGCATATCCACGCGCGTGTAAGGGGAATCAGAATCCCCGCGTTCAATGCCTAGCACAGCAGAAGAGAAAACGCAGCTGTGAGCAAATACTAGGAAAACCTGATTGATCAGAAGGAAGGAGGCAAAAGAGGGAAGGGTGGTGGTGGACGGAGGTCCCACTGGTATTTGTGAAACACTTGGTCGGCAGCGCTTAAAGTCAACGTCCTCACTCCCACCTACCCAAAGCCACGAAGTCCCCCAATTGCGCAGCCCAGAATCGCCCTCCCCTCGGGGCAGCAATGACGCCCGGTATTTCCTGAGATGAAGCTCCGCTGTGCAATGAAAGCGCCCTGGCTCTAGGCTCGCGGGTTCAGAAAACAATGCGAGGCAAGGTCGCTTCGGCTCCACTCAGCTTCGTTTCCTAGCTGCTTTCAGTCCGCTCGGGAGGAGGGGGAGGAGGTGGTGGTGGCAGCTTGCGTTGTTTTCTGAGCTCTAGGCCACCACCTCCTCCCCCTCCTCCCGAGCGGACTGAAAGCAGCTAGGAAACGAAGCTCAGCGGAGCCGAAGCGACCTCACCTCGCGTTGTTTTCTGAGCTCTAGGCTCCGCTCAGCTTCGTTTCCTAGCTGCTTTCAGTCTGCTTGGGAGGAGGGGGAGGAGGTGGTGGCGGAAGCTTGCGTTGTTTTCTGAGCTCTAGGCCACCACCTCCTCCCCCTCCTCCCAAGCGGACTGAAAGCAGCTAGGAAACGAAGCTCAGCGGAGCCGAAGCGACCTCACCTCGCGTTGTTTTCTGAGCTCTAGGCTCCGCTCAGCTTCGTTTCCTAGCTGCTTTCAGTCTGCTTGGGAGGAGGGGGAGGAGGTGGTGGCGGCAGCTTGCATTGTTTTCTGAGCTCTAGGCCACCACCTCCTCCCCCTCCTCCCGAGCGGACTGAAAGCAGCTAGGAAACGAAGCTCAGCGGAGCCGAAGCGACCTCGCCTCGCATTGTTTTCTGAGCCTAGAGCCAGGGCGCTTTCATTGCACGGTGGAGCTTCTTGTCTCGGGAAACACCGGGCGTCGTTGCTGCCCCCTGAGGGGAGGGCAATTCTGGGCTGCGCGATTGGGGGACTTCGTCGCTTTGGGTGGGTGGGTGGATGGGAGCGAGGATGGACGGAGTCCATGAAGTGGGGCTTGCCTGCAGGAAAGCGGCTGCCCAGCTCCGGAGCTCCACACCATTTTTTTTTTCAGAGGGGAATCTGACTCGAGTATAAGCCGAGGGCGGTTTTTTCAGCACAAAGAATGGGCTGAAAAACTCGGCTTATACTCGAGTATATACGGTAGTTCAGCAGTGCTATATACCAATATAAGCCTAGATAATGATTAGAAACCATCAAAGCTAGACAAAATCAATTCTGAAGCCTGAGTCAGGAGCAAGAACATTCCCTTCTGAGGTGAGCTTTAAAAAGCACCACAGAAGATCATTGCTTTCCATCCAAAAAATGAAATGGAATATCTTCCCAGACTAGCTTTTAATCAAGTAAGAATAGATTAATGCTCCAACCAGAAAAGGTTGGGAGAATTAAAAGAAAATAAATGTGGATTAAGTTCCCTTGATTCAATTATTTTAGGGATTAAATTGAAGTGTTGCCCTGCATGGAGTTCTATTTTGTTCTGCCTGCAATGCATACATCCATAGATTTGTATTTCCAGTTAGCAGAATAGCTGCTGAGTAAGGACTGCAAGTCATGATTTTTTTTTCCTGCTCTGATAAGCTCTGAAAAAGGCAGAAAAAAGCCAAGAATTCCCAGCATGTGGAGGTTGTAGGGAAGTTTATACCTTTGCAAGCATAAAGAATCAGAGCCTAGGTCACACAAAGGAGAACTTGGAGGCCAGCACTTGCTCATCGTTGCATTGGTCTCATCCCATTTGTAGACATCATTAGAAGAGGCCAACAGGCCACTGAGAATTCCAGCACTTGAGGGGCTGCCATAAAGAAGGAGGAGTCAAATTGTTCTCCAAAGCAGCAGAAGGCAGGACAAGAAACAATGGTTGGAAACTAATCTAGACAGTCACTTATCTGAAATAGTATAGGTTCTCCTGCTTGAGCAGGGAGCTGGACTAGAAGGCCTCCAAGGTCCCTTCCAGCTCCTACATTCTATTCTAATAAAGAAATACAAACATGATGTTTACCTCAGAAAGCCCTTCAATAAGAAAAACCACTGCTTTGAGACCAGATAGGCAGTCTCAGACTATTATTTTAGCTTATTCAGTTTTATATAATGACTGGTACCTAGGTCATTTTATATTGGTTTTCCATTAAATCTTAACACATTGTTAATTCTGTTGATGAATAGAAGCAGTCATAAGCAGCAGCAGCAGCAGTAGCACTGAAATTACGCTCTCTGGTTCTACATTGTACTTTAATCTCTCTGTTCCATGGTTTGTTGGTTTTGTGAGGTACCTTAAGATTTTAAAATGGCATTAAGTACTTCAAGGAATGAGGATGTGGCTAAGCATTTAGAATCAGTTTGTGGGGTTTTCTCCCCCCTCCATCTGTTAAAATAAACCTATCTGAAAAGGAGGGGGGAACCCTAACATTTTATACTGGAAAACACTGAGATAAACCTAGCAAACAACAAAATAATATAGATACAAAATGTGTCACTGAGGTTCATGATGTATATTTGAAGATTTGGTGTTTTACATCATCTAATCTCAGATATTTTTAATGTATACAGTGGACTGTGAACCATAATTTACTTATTTATAAACATATTGTTTTGGATTTTCAGCTAATTCTTCACAAATGTTCTGAACAAATATCTTGATGAGTAGGCAGCAGCTTCTGTAACTGTTGTCCTTTGGTCAAATCTCAATGGCAAAAGTACCACCGGTCGACTGGTTGGAGAGAAAAAAAATAGGGGAAAGTATATAAAATGTCAGCACAACCTGTTTCAAGCTATAGTAACTATTGTGGCTTCACAGAAGTAAATTATTCAGAGGCAATTTCTCTGAAAAATGACAGAAGTAGGGAAAAGCCTGAGCAAAAATACTTGATTGAATATTTTTTTAAAAAAATTGAAGTGGACATGCTTTTAGCTGAACAGCCTTTGGCAGCACATGACCTTTTGCATTTCAGAAAGACATTCCTTTGACAATGTATGGAAAAACTCTTTCCATGAATACTAAGGACACAGAGAGAAAGCATCTTTAAGTGAAGGGATCATAAACAGAGATGGTAAATATATAGGCTGAGCTTCTGTGAAGTCATAGGGATTTCAATGTGGGAAGTTTTATATCTATGGTTTTCTAAATGCTTAATACTGTAGCACTATAAGGCAACAGAATGTACATTTCACTTTCAAAATAGTTTCCAGAATAGCAATCATGCTAAATTGCCACAGTATAATCAAAGTTATAAATCAGATTTTAAACCTTGTGAACTTATGCTCTTGTAATTAATTAGCCTTTAAAATACCCACTTCTTTCTTAATAAAAAGCCCCCACAAGATATCTTAGTGGACATAAAAACTAATACTGCAATCTAAATTGTGTTCTATTTTTTGTTTGGCATAGACATAATGGATAAATATCTTACTCTGGCTTACAATTAGCCAGATTTAGTATCCCAACCAAACGACTGGCTGTTTCTTTCCTTAGAGCTGTTTTGCAATGCACAGAAAACTATAAGGTACAAATTTATTCAGCATATTCAGGTTAATATGCAAAATAGGCATTGGCAATCTTGTCATTCCCCAACACAAAAATACAAATATTCATATTTCACTCCAAATTAAGATAATTTACCTTCAGCTGGTAGTTGATTACAGGTCCCACAAGGAGGTAGCTGAAACAGACATTTCATTCAGAATTTTTACTTAAATTCAGAACTGCCTATAAATCAGTATCAAATATTTTATAATAAATATTTAAAAAATCAAATTTTGATAGTTTTGGAAATATCTTTGCTGGCTGTATGCTAGCTGGAAGGAGCTGGCTGGAGAATAAAAGTCTAAAACTTAACTTTTATGACTGAAAAATTGGCTCTAGTTTATTAGGCTGTGAGTTTTCTTCTGCTTCTGTTTCCAATGTTAGTGAGAAAAAGGGGTATTAAGTTTATTGCAAACCAAATCTAAGTAAAATCAATTAAACATTATTTTGCATTTCTGTTAATAAAGTTCCTTATTTTTTGAAACAGATGAACAAAATCAGCATCGTCAGCCTGTAGAAAAGATCAGAGAGGCAACTAAATTGTAAACCACCCAGGGTCACTTGGTTGAGTTAAATAGGTATAGAAACTAAATGAATAAACACAATAAATTAATAAATTAAACTGACTTAAAAAGCAGTTTGGAGGAAAAGAAAACCTCATAGCAAAGAAAAAGCACACTTTTATCTATTATGCTCTCACTTAACTAATGTCCTGATTAGCAAAGATCTGAATTTATGACTGCAGTGAAACGTAATTTTTAAGGCTTTGTCCTTGCACTTACAATTCTCACAATGTCCTCATGGCCACATGATCAAGATTTTGGCCCTTTGCAACTGGTGGGCATTTACAAGTTGCACAAAGTTCAGTGGCCATTGGCATGCTTTATTCTGACAAGCAAAGTTAAAGGAGAAGCCAGCAGTAAAATTGCAAGCTGTGATCATGTGATGCCTCACTTAAGGATCATGGGTTGACTCACTTAACGACCAAATGTGAACAGACATCAAAGATCCATCACAGTCACATGATCCCCCGCTTGGCAATGGAGTTACTGGTTCCAATTGTGGTAATTAAGCAAGGATTATCTGTAAAGTGGAATACTAAGATACACACTAGAGCAGGGGTCCCCAAACTTGGCAACTTTAAGACTTGTGGACTTGAACTCCCAGAATACTCCAGCCAGGAGTTGAAGTCTACAAGTCTTAAAGTTACCAAGTTTGGGGACCCCTGCTCTAGATTCTCATGGGACTAAATTTTGCAACCAATATTATAGAGGAAGATGATAAGGCTATAAATATTGATTGATCACAATAAGAATAGCTGATCTTCAGAAATGGCACTGTGATCCCTACAATAAGTGGGAGGAACGCTTCTGACTTCAGGCCTGGCATGTGAGCTTTCTCCAGCCATTGTGGAGTCTCTGGGAACAGAATGTTGTTGGAACTAGACCTTGGATCTGATCTGGCATTTTCCTTTCTTAGTTTGCACACAGAATACACACAGCCTTTCCCAGTAGATGTTCCAAGACTGCTTACCGCTGTCACAGTGGCTGCTGCGGCATTTTGACTGCAACAAAAAGGACTATCTTTCAAAGTTGTATTTGTGCTGGGAAACAAAAATAAAAACAAATGAAAACAAATAACCAGGTGTTTCTCCAATGCATTGAAACATACTTTCAAAATGAGACATATTTAGGGAATAAAATAGGATATAAATTCCACAAGATATTAAAGGATTAATTTTATTAAGAGGTTAACATTCATTTAATTCATCTCTCCAAGGCACTTCTGAAAGAAACAGTATAACAACTTACCAACAAATCTCTCCTGCATCTGCTTTTTTAATTATTAGAGCACTCCAGTGGTCATGAGTGCTTTTAATCGTATCAATTGCAAAGTCCTGGGATTGAAAAGAGGAAACAAATTCAGTCTCTCCTCAGCAACCTGATATAACATACATATATACATACATGCACAAACATAAATTTTATTATCATTGTTATACTGCACAATAGGGTTTTGAACTGGGACATTAACAGTGCAGTGAAGTATTTCTGGCTACTTAATTTGAAAAAAAAAGTTTGGTTTTTGTGTGTGTGTAGTCATCACATCTTCTGTAGTTAAAGAATAATTTCTGAATGCGGTTTTGAACAAAAACATGCTTTCGTGCACTTTTGTTATTTCATGCACTTTTGGACATGCTTTCATGCACTTTTGGTATTGTTTGCATTAACAAGAAAACATCAGCAGCTTCAAACAGTGGCCAGCATTAGACAAATATATATATACATACCCTATCTTTAAATTCTCCATTAAATGCAAATTGGTTCTCTGGCTTCCCATCAGGTACTTTGTATCGTCTAAACCAGTTCACAGTTGCTTCCAGGTACCCAGGCTTAATTCTTCTGACATCATCAATATCTTAAATTTTTAAAAGGCATACATTCAGAACCTATTCAAGTTTTGTTTTAAGTGACCCAACATATTTTATTCTTAGTTTTTCCTGGGGAATGTCTTGCAGAAGAAATGCAATTATTCCAGTAAAAATCAGCCTTTATTCCATCAAGAATTCTACTGTACATCGATGGCATTAATTAGGGACATTTCAAATTTAAAGAGTAGGAAGCCAAAAGGAAATCAGATCAACATAGTACTCAAAAATGAAGTTCAACGTTGCACGATAGCTACTTATATACAGATACAGGTAGTCTTCAACTTAGGATCACGACTGAGCTCAAAATTTATGTTGCTAAGTGAGACATTTGTTAAATGAGTTTCAATCCATTTTACAAGTTTTCTTGCCACATTTGTTAAATGAATCACTGCAGGTAATAAGTTAGTAACTTGATTGTTAAGTGAACCTGGCTTCCTCATTGACTTTGCTTGTCAGAAAGTAGCAAAAGGTAATCACATGATCCATGGACATTGCAACCGTCATAAGAATGAGTCGGCTGTCAAGCATCTAAATATAAGTCATGTGACCATGAAGATGCTACAAATGGTCTTAAGTCATTTTTATTTCAGTGCTGTTGTAATTTTGAATGGTTACTAAGTGAACTGTTTTTAAGTTGAAGATTACCTGTAATCCTTAACAACGGAATGGCACGAAGAATATAACACCAGTCCTATTCTGTATCAGATACATACTTTCCATATGTGGAATTTCAAAACTGGAAATGATAAGGTATGAATAACGTGTCGGAAATCTCATGTCAAAGCTACTTACTATTCATATTAGCAGCTTCAGGGTCCTTAATATTGATTGCAATGATCTTCCAGTCGGTTTCACCCTCATCAATCAATGCCAGCGTACCCAAAACTTTCACTTGAATTATGTCGCCTCTGTTGCACACCTGTTTGAATAAATTTACTCATTGGGTATGATTCAGAATCGCACAGCTGGTCCTACTAAGCTAGAACAGGTGAAGTAACAATATTTTCTCTTCTGCCTGACTGCTTGGAAACATGAAATTTGTGGAATGAATTCATATTTCACTAAATCAGCAGCCTATTCAGAGGCTGATTTTGGACAATAATTTCTGTAGACATGCTTTTCTCAAGTGAAGAGAAAAGTCTTACTTTATTTTCAGCGAGAAAATGAGATAGAGAGGTACTTTTCATTGCGTATTACATTCTGCCAAGAAATGCCTTCACAATAATATCTTTGAGCCAATACTATATAAGCATAATGTCTGGGCACTTACCAGATTTGCTTTCCACATAGTATTTAAATATTTAGGCCATGCATAGAAATGGGCATATGTTTGCATTCCATGACTTTTTAGTTTTAACACTGTAGCTGCACCAAAATATATAATGCTGTATTGAAAGATTAGGACTTTCTACATCTGGTAGGCTCTCTCTTAACTTATAAAAAAATTATTAAAATGCACTAATTTGGGCATGCCCTGAAGGCAATGGAGCAGTTTGTAACTGCTTGTGAGCCCAAAATCCAGTTTGAGGTTGCAGCTTCAAGATATTGTATTAAAATGACTTCTGGCTTGAGCTTCTTCGGCGATGGACTGAAATCACGATCATCTGCAGTTTTGATCCGTGCTTGCTGCTGGAGCACCCCGAGCCGCCCAGATTTGGGGCTGAAGCCACGAATAATAAGGGGGAGCCATCAATGGGGCTGAGGAGAGCCGTATCTCTCCTCCTCAGCTGGCCATCACTCCCTTTCCCAAAGGCGGTTGCAGCGGTGGTCAGAAATGGCCACCTCAAAGAAGAACCTGACCGAACAAGATTGTGCAGGAGGAAGTTTAAAGAAGAAAGTTTGACTGATCGGGTTGAATGGAGAACATCTATTTAAGGTACCTGGAACCTGAATTTTAAAGACTAATACTATTCCTAAAAAAGATTTTAATCTGCGAAAGAGAAAGGGAAAGGAAACGGAACTGGCTTTTTTTCCTCTCACATCGACAGTTTTAATTGACTTGGAACATTAAGAAGAAGAGATTCGAATAAGAAATTGATACTAATCCATTTTGACATTAATAGGCTATTTCAAGCTGAAAATAAAGTTTCAAAGGGATAAAAGATTCTTGGATAATTTAAAAATTTTCTTTAAAAAAAGAAAGAAAGCAGCGGAGGGAAAAAGGAAAAAAGAGGGTGGAATTTGGAAAATGGAGGAGACCACCTGGAACTTAAAAAAAAAAAATTCAATAGTGGAATTTTAACAAGGCTTGTAAAAGATACATTGTAGTTGAAACGTTGTTACAAGAGAACAAAGCCCCTGGAAAGAGAAAGTGAGAAAAGAAGCAAGAAACAGCTCTGGATTATTGGATGATTTCTGGAACTTTGGATGGAGGATCCTAATGAAATAAAATAAAATCAATTGGGGGACACTTAAAATTTTTTAAAAGGCATCACTCCTTAAAGAGTTAAAAATGAGACTTAAAGAACAAAAAGAAGAAGCACAAGATGGAAGAGGATCTTTTGGCTTCGTATTTCAATTTTTAGAAATGGCGATCTTGAACTATGAAAAACAACAAGAAACACTGGCAGAACAAGAAGGGTGGGACAACAAAGAAGCCATCTTTAATGACCAAGCAATTTTAAGCAGGGTAAAAAAGGGAAAGGGGAGAAAGCATTGAAACAACAACCAAAAAAAGAATAATTTGAATCAGGAAGAAGCAGAAGGGAGGATCACAGAAAGGATAATTAGATAGAAAAGGGAATAAAAAGGAGAGTGAGAAGAAGAGAGGGAAGAGGGAAAGGAAAAGAAGCTACAAAAGACAGAAACAAGATATAGAGGTACAGGAAAAATATACAAGAATTAAAGGTATAAACCTATTTAAAAGACACAGAGACAATGGTTAAAAGAGAGGATTCTGCAAGGGTGCATGGGATAGCATTGTTATATAATATGTTAGATGATTAAAGTGACAGAAAAAAATTATATTGATGTGTAGTGGAATATTTGTTTGTAAAGAGAATAAGGCTCTCAATGATTTAAAAAGAACGTTTACAAAAAACTGAAAAGAAATAGAAGATTTTTATCAGTTGATAAGATGAACTTGAATAAGAATAATAACTTTATTGACTACTGTTAATTACTATTGTTTGGTTTTTTATTTAAAGACAGTAATAAGTAAAATATGAAATATAGATGATTAAAGTGAAAGACAATTGATATTATTCGGTAATGTTTGTTAAAAGAAATAGAAATGTAAAAGATTGTTATTAATATTAATGGCAGAGCTGTACTTGAATAGAATAATTATTCCATTTACTATTGTTGTACATATATACACAGATATATATACTTTTTTCTTTTAAAAATTTAATGTGCATTTTAAGGGAATGTACCAAGCAGAATTTGATTTAAAATAGGTATGTGTTATAAAATAGAGGTTAGAAAATGAATGTTATAACTGTAAAGAAGTAACTTAAATTTTTAAATAAGATTTGAAAAAAGATATAAAGGTGTTACACTCCAGTCTAGTAACTACAGGGAGAAATTTGTTTTATGAGAAAAAATAATATGAAATTGTAAACAGGACAGACGAAAGTATAAAAACATTGATTAGAAAGATTTTAAAAATTAGAAAAATATACATAATTGAATTAAGAAAGGAATAAGATAATTTAAAATAAGGCTATAGGAAGTAAAGAAAGGGGAAAGCTATTGGAAAAATTGCAAAAATAGTTATAAGATGTGGATTAGAATGTATAAGATAAATATGTATTGAGTATGGCTATATGGAGAGGTGATAACCTGAGGCCACGCTGTTCTCAAAAAGAGATATTTTATTTGTATTTGTATGTTTTGTGAAAACTTAAATAAAACTTTTATAAAAAAAAGATATTGTATTAAAACAACAGAATCTGGGGGTTGTCAAAAATGTCGTGTTTTGCTTTTGTTTTGGAGGGAGCAATTGTTCGAGATGAGAAAAGGGATACAATTGAATCAAATGGTTTAACCACTGAAGTAACAGGACACAGGATGGATAAGCCCTTATTATTTCAAAGTATCCCTGCCATTTTGAAATATAATCCCTCCCATCCCTCACACCAGTAGAATGTGTTACAAAATGTTAAAATTGTGTTGCAAGTTCCAGGTAGTTTGTAGGTATTTTGTCCTAGGCCTTCCCCAAAAGCACTAAGATAATTCTGAGTCCCAGCAAAACCTCTTTTATTACATTAATGTGAATTTATTTCATTCACAATCAGCCAGCGGCTTGGCAAACAGTCTTGCAAAGGTATACTGATTAGATTATCAATCCTGGAAAGCTGCCCAGTAAATAGTTCCACACTCAGTGCTGGCAGGGAAGGACTAGGTTATAAAGACAAACCTCCATGAGGCTGGAACGAACGAACGAGTCGTTTCCTGCAAAAGCCCCCTCCCCTTTTGCTTCTCTTTTAATCCTGATGGGAGGAGCCATTCATCATTCACCTGTGGCCTTACTCCCATGTCGACCCTAAGTTCTTAATTGTGCCTTCCTTTTGGCAGCTCTGCGCATGCTGGGAACCAGTTCCAGAAGTGTCCCCACCTCACTGCTGTCCAAGCCCAAAGGCAACTGATAACTGCCAGCGTGCCCTGGCTCCATCTCTGCCTCTGATGCAGAGCCCCCATCCCAGCCTTCCTCAGCCTCCAAGAATGGCCCATGTCCCTCCCCAACCTCCTCACTACACTCCGACTCTGCTGCCAGCTCTGCCAGCCACCGGCAGGCCACAACAGTAGGCAGAATGGTAAGTGGTTACTGCCAAATGGAATAAAACAAGTGGGGAACAGCCTTGGGGTATCTGCTACTGGGGATGGGGAGTGTGTGTGAGTAGCTGGGAAGACATAAGGAGAGGTGCTGGGAGAATGTGTGGATGGGTGAGACTTATCTGAGCAACTTGCAACTTTCCCTGATGCTTTCCCCATTGACTTTGCTGGCAAGCTGGCAGGGAAGGCCGTTTATTATTGATCATGTATTCACAGGATGCTGCAATCATCTTAAATGCGGAGCCGATTGCTGACTGCCAAGATCGTGATCATGTGACTGCCGAAGTGCCGGAATAGCTGGAACTTCAAGGATTGGTTGTAACAATCACTTGTTCAGTGCCATTGTAACTTCAAATGGTTGCTGAACAAGTGGTTGTTAACCAAGAACTCCTCTACATGTAAAAATTAGCCACTGTCATTGTCTGCATATTTATAATAACACCTAAATGAACAGCCTGATTGCAAATATCTCCATAGTAGCTTACTGGTTAACATTTCAAAGATGGTTAGCAAACCCCAAATTTCTACCCGAAAAGGGTTTTGTTACCTTATCTCCAATTTCACAAACATCGATTGGATCATTGTCTCCACAACAGTTGGTATTTTCATCTTTATGCATTGGATCTTCCCACGTCTACAAAATAAATATTGTTTCCTTTAAGTGCTTGCTGCGCAGCCTTCCTTCCAGCTCAGCAGGGGCTGCTCAATTAAAATTTAAAGCTGTACCATATTAAAATATTTTGCTCTTTACATATTCTATAAAGGAATTTAAAACTGTTCTTTGTCCACTGACAACCATACAGAATTGGGGAGTTGGTAGTTGTGATGTTTTAGCTGGAAGAACAAGAAAACAAGGAATTCGAAACCTTTCATAAGATATAATGGACCCCCCCCCCCGCCAAAAGGGACTTAAGACCCAGATTCAAAGTTCTGATGTCATCCCCACCACACACACACACTAGAGGTGGTATTCAGCAGGTTCTGACCAGTTCTGGAGAACCGATAGAGGAAATTTTGGGAAGTTTGGAGAACTGGCAAATATCATCTCTAAACTGGCCCCGCCCCATCTATTCTCTGCCTCCCGAGTCCCAGGCGATTGGCTGTGTCTTCTTTTGTTGCCCTGCATAGGAGAATGGAGCTGGAAAGCAGGTTAGTGGGGTGGGGAGGGAAAGGGATTTTGCAGTATCCTTCCCTCAGGAGTAGGGAGGGAATGGAGATTTTATAGTATCCTTCCCTTGCCACGCCCACCAAGCCATGCCCAGAAAACTGGTAGCAAAAAAAATTGTATCCCACCACTTACACACACACACACACACACAGTGTGACATGATGTATTGAGCACTCGGCAACTGGCTTGCATTTACGCCCCTTTGCAGTGCGTTGGGATCACATATTGTGATTTATGACTATTTTGCCAGAAACCGGTGTTTGTTACCATTTCCACAAAACAGGGGCATAATGAACAAGTTCAAGTTTTTCGACAGGATAATGCAAGTATTGTTCATGAACATACAAAGGGCGAAACAATTCACTATAGAAGCCCAGGCACTTCACATGTAATCTCAGCTACTTCAATGTAAAGAGGTTATCTCACACTCAATGTGATTGCGGGGGCCACACTCGTTAACAGGAAGTTGTAGTTCAGGACTGCTTTAATAGAAATTGACCCAACTTCCTTCCAGTTGAGAAACAGTGTTATGAAAATCTGAGAGAGATGGCTATGGAATGCTTTGTATTTCACATAAAAGCACATGCTAGCCATCTGGAGCACCAGGGATACCAGCTTGGGGAATACAAGGGATATCAGGGGAAAAAAATCCTTATTGAGATGGACACAAAGCAAGTTATGTGCCGCTTTCTATTGAAAAGCAAACTTATTATCAAGACAGTTTTGAAATCTAAGACAGAAGTTAACAGTAAAAAAAAATCACAAAGCCAACAAGTCAAAAGGAAAAGCTCATTATTTTTCCCCATAAATAATAGAATAACAGAAAGATCAGTCAGAAGGAAACTGACAGAAAAAACAATAAAATACTCAATTTTAATGTATATTAGGTTACTAGACTTTGGATACAGTGGAAACGAAATCTATCCACAGTATTTCTGTCTGTGCACGCATAGGTTCGTGGTTAAAATACCTAAGATATACATGCATAAAATGTTGTGCTCTGATGGACACCCCTTTCCCTCTTCTCAGACTGTTAAATGGATTATTATTAAATTGTATTTTAATAATAATCCATTAAATGAATTGGATAATATGCTTTAATCCAATTCATTTAATATGCTTTAATCCAACTCATTTAATATGCTTTAATCCAACTCATTTAATAGATTTTTAAATTATTAAGATACAACAGTTGTACTACAGCAATAAATGTTAAGAGTTTGATATAGCTTCCATGGATAAATTTAAAAAACAGCATCGATTGAAATAAACATAAAACCAGAATTGATTCATGGAACATTCTTATTCTTATTATCATTATCAACACTGGTTCAATTCATTCAATCTATGCTGGCTTTATGAGAGCTCTCTCTGTTTTTAAGGCTTCCTATGCTTTAATAGCGCCATTCTTTCTGTTGTTAAATCAGGCAGCTTGCTTGTTTACAATCTAAGGTGTTTCCTTCTTCCTCCAGAGAGTTTGCCCACAGTTGTCTATGCAGTGGTACAAAGCTGCCCTTCATTAGAGTTGCTTGTTACTTGGATTCATAAAAAAGACAAGGTAATATTAGAATACCTGTGGAATAGCGCCATAGTTCCAGATATATCCCTTATGGGGAAATACATTAGCAACGTAACGTAGTTTTCCTTTCTTCACATCTTGTTTAATTGGATTGAGAGCATCCTTAGTTGAAATCTAAAACAGAATTTACTTAGTTTAGTACCCAAATTGTTAAAAATATTTTAAGAAAAAATGTAACTTTTTTCGTAGAAGTTTAATTTAATATTTCCATCAAGATAAATATCCAGATTGATAGGAACCAATCACACACACACACACACACAGAGAGAGAGAGAGAGAGAGAGAGAGAGAGAGAGAGAGAGAGAGAGAGAGAGAGAGAAAGAAAGAAAGAAAGAAAGAAAGAAAGAAAGAAAGAAAGAAAGAAAGAAAGAAAGAAAGAAAGAAAGAAAAAGAAACAGAGAGAGTCTCATTGGAAAAGTTTCAATATAAGTATACACAGGACTTCAGCTTTAAAACACTTACTAGGCTATATGCTATGAATAGCAGGCAATTTGAAATTTAATAAAGTTAGTCCTCGACTTATTATCAAAACTTCTGAGCCCAACATTTCTGTTGTTAAGCAAGACAGTTATGCGAGTTTTGTCTCATTATATGACCTTTCTTGCCACAGTTGTTAAGTGAAACCACTGCAGCTGTTAAGTTAGTAACATGGTTGTTAAATGAACCTGGCTTTCCCATTGACACTGCTTGTCAGAAGATTGCAAAAGGGGATCATGTGGCCCAAGGATATGGCAACTGTCATAAATGAGTCAGTTGTCAAGTATCTGAATGTTGATCATGTGACCACGAGGATGCTGAGACAGTCGTAAGTATGAAAAGAAGTTGGTAAGGGGTTTTTTCAATCATTGTAACTCTGAATTGTTGCAAGTCGAGGACTTAGTGGAGTCTTAGTGGACAACCAGCTAAATATGAGCCAACAGTGTGCAGCAGCAGCCAAAAAAGCTAATGTAATTCTAGGTTGCATTAATAGAGGGATACAATTGAGATCAAGTGAGGTACTAATACCACTCTATAAAGCCTTAGTAAAACCACACTTAGAGTACTGCATCCAGTTTTGGTCACAGCATTATAAAAAAAATGTTGAAACTCTAGAAAAAGTGCAGAGAAGAGCAACCAGGATGATTAGGGGACTGGAGACTTATGAATACAGGAACTGGGCTTGGCTAGTCTAGTGAAGAAAAGGACCAGGGGAGACATGATAGCGGTCTTCCAATATTTGAGGGGCTGCCACAGAGAGGAAGGAGTCAAGCTATTTTCCAAAGCACCCGAAGGCCAGACAAGAAATAATGGATGGAAACTGAACAAGGAGAGATTTAACCTGGAAATAAGGAGAAACTTTCTGACACTGAGAACAATCAACCAATGGAACAGCTTGCCCTCGGAAGTTGTGGGAACTTCATCACTGGAAGCTTTGAAGAAGAGACTGGACCGCCATTTGTCAGAAATGGTGTAGGGTCTCTTGCTTAGGTGGGGGGTTGGACTAGATGACCTACAAGGTCCCTTCCAACTCTGATAATCTGTTAACTGACTACCTCTAACGTAAACTAACTTTGATGAAGCAATTAATGAAGTCATTGATTACAGCACTCCCATTGAATTACCTCCATCTTTGCATTGGTCCATCGAGGTATTTCCACAACCATGTTGAAGATGTGCTGGAAAGAACATAAATTCAGCAAAATACATATAAAATATAACAATGAGAAAAGTGCTGTCAGTCGTCCTTCCTGAATTGTCGCCCAGCAACTATCCTTCCCTGGAGCTCCCTGAAATGTCTCCATTCCCATGAATATGATAATTATGCTTTTTACCCCTTCCTGCCCCCAAATTTTGCCCAGAGTGTAGCTATTATCCAAATATTAAACTGGCCCTATTATAAATCTCAGTTGGAACGAGATGCTCATTTTTCTTACATAGGGAATGAGAAGAAATCTTTAACTTTTAAGAAAAAATAGAAGAATTTTTTTTCATGGGGTTTGTTTTATTAATTAAGGGAGATGGTTCCCTGGATATTCAGACACAAAATTTTATTGACACTGCAGCACTGGGGACAATCCCAAAATCTTCCCATTTGCTAAAGCGACAGCAAATTATCTTTCAAACACTAGAGAAGCTAACAATACATTATTGGAATACAGAACATATGGATTATGCACATCTGGTACCACTTCCTACTTATCAGTTTATTCTTGCATTATTCCAGTGCCCATTAAAAGGATTTAAGCAGTCCCGAACCCTAATCCTGGTTTTCCATAAGCTTAAGGACAAGAGAGCAGATCAGCTTACTTACAACCAGCTTAGATAACTAATTTTTTTTTTCAGGGATTAAGTTATTTAAAAGACCTTTTAACTGTCTAGGTCTATCCATTTATGACAGAAGCTCAGTTCTTGCTGTTAAGAATGCTGTTAATTCTTGCTGGACAAAAATAATTCAAAAAACCATGAGAAGAATCACGATCAAATTCTGCAAGTCAGAAAAGTTAAGTAATTTTAGCAAAATTTCAGAAGCAACAAAAGGTATTTAACATTTGTTTATATAAAATTTCAGATCATTTTTACATGGTTCAATGAAGCAATATGCATTTGGAATATAATGATGGAAACAATCCAGGTAGGAATAAATCTAAAATGTCTCCAATACCAGAATGAATGCTTTACAATACTTTTATAAAAAGTTTATAAAGACAACATGAATATTGGAAAGTGCTAGAAATCATAATGTATGCTTTTGTTCTAAGTAGAATTTTGAATTCTGCATCCTATTTTCTGCATTTCACCCCACTCATGCAACAGAATGTTACTACAAAGCTCTTATAAGCTGCATTAAGGTTATGACCTTGCAATTCCAACTTTAAAGCTGGCTATTCTTGTTTATTCTTAGAATTCATCTTTGCTTTAAGCTGCTGTCTTTGCATGCAGATTCTCAATCTTCCAAACACTTGCATTCTTTTCTCACATCTGTTTTCCTATTTATTTTTAGTTAAATTGGCTGTTGACATTTGAGGCATTTACATTTTTGAAATATAAATGCAAATTCTGATGATCTCAACTGCTTGTCCATGCGGTTTTGCTGCCTAACCTGGAGGCCGTGTGTTCATAAGAACTTTTCTTGTTCTATCTGAAGCCCAAGTATTTAACTTGACACTTTCACTGAACCAATAAAACATAATGTGTGAGGCTTATTTGTTGAGTTCCTGTAGCAGCTGGAATAAAAGCTACAGAAAGTTCCAACGCAGCATAGATCAGGCCTGTAGCTAGTCTAGCCGTCTGGCACAGTGTTTTAAGCCAGCCAGGGACACCATTTAATCAAGCTGGGAGATGAAAGAAATTAAGGGTATTCTCCCTTCCCCCATTCCAAAGCTCTTCTACATACAAGCTTGAAACCAGCTCATTCCAAACTAAATGTCTGATGGACAAAGACATTATATTCAAACGCTATTCTGTTTTGTAAGCTAATTACAATAATATCCCAGTTCACTTGGGTTAAAGTATGGATTAGAAAAAGCACAATATATGGCAAACCAGAGACAGAAAAGATGAAAACGGAACCCTACAGTATATGATGCAGTTTATTGGATATTATGACATTTGAAGCAGCTAACATTAAGGGTAAAGGTTCCCCTTGCACATACGTCCTAGTCCTTTCCGACTCTAGGGAGTGATGCTCATCTCCGTTTCAAAGCCGAAGAGCCAGCGCTGTCCGAAGATGTCTCTGTGGTCATGTGGCCAGCATGACTAAATGCCAAAAGCACACAGAAAACTGTTACCTTCCCAGCAAAGTGGTCCCTATTTTTCTACTTGCATTTTTACATGCTTTCCAACTGCTAGGTTGGCAGAAGCTGAGACAAGTAACGGGAGCTCACTCCATTACACGGTGCTAGGGATTCGAACTGCCAACCTTTTTGATCGACAAGCTCAGCATCCTAGCCACTGAGCCACTGTGTCCCTGTACCTAACATTAGATATGTTTTTAAACTATGGATACGAATCCTCCTGATATTCAGATGGCCCTAATCTTGTTAGCCTTTCATTAAGGACCTGGCTGTTTTCTCAGATGGGAAGATTAGATAAGCTGTACTGCTACTATGTTTTTTTTTTCCTTCAGGAAAAGGGGTTGTAAGAGTTGATAAGGACTTGATGACATATATTTAATCAATCAGGTTATTATTTATTCTAGGTGCTTCAGTTACATGTTTTGGGGTTTTGAGAGGGTGTTTTTAATCCTTGTACACCATTCAGAGTATTAAGACAGGCATCAATGTAAATCGTATCAATAAACTTATTAGGATGAGAAAAATCCCAAAACTTGTAGGGAAATGCTTCTTATATACCCAACCCTAATTTTGGAAATCAAATTAGCAACAAAGTTTTCATTTGGTCTGCATTATGCGGAAGAAGTTGAACTAAAAGCGAGGAAACATTAGTCCACTTTAATAAGTGTGGGAAGATAGAATTATTTCATATTTTTCTCCCTTGGAAGCAATTTCTACAGTAAAACAGGCAAACTTCAATCTATGACTAAAATAACCATTTATAACCAGCAGAATAAGATTTCCTGCTGCAATTCTGCTTCAGAATTTATTTTACTCTACACCAGAACACTTAATTCAGACTCCTCTTCACTTCAAGCAATGAAGGTAAATAAAATTACAGGTAGCTCCTAACTTAGGACCACAACTGAGTGCAAAATTTCTGTTGCTAAGTGAGACAGTTGTTAAGTGAGTTTTGCCCCATTTTACAACATTTCTTGCCACAGTTGTTAAGTGAATCACTGCAGTTGTTAAATTAATAACAGGGTTCTTAAGTGGATCTGGCTTTCCCATTGTCTTGGCTTGTCAAAAAAAAAATCCACAAAAAGTGATCACATGACCCTGGGATACCGCAGCCATCATAAATATCAACCAGTTGCCCAGAGGTGGTATTCAGCAGGTTATGACTAGTTCTGGAGAACCAGTAGCGGAAATTTTGAGTAGTTTGGAGAACCGGCAAATACCATCTCTGACTGGAGATTTTACAGAATTTTTCCCCTGCCACACCCACCAAACCATGCCCACAGAACCGGCAATAAAAAAAGTTGAATTCCACCACTGTTAGGATCACATGACATGGGGATGCTACAATGGTCATAACTGGGGGGGGGAATCACTTTTTTCAGTGACGCTGCTGTATATTGAGGTATATAGGGGTATAGCAGTTGCCTTGTATGGCAAATACAAAGGTTAGATTGTGATTAAAATATATACAATCTCCGAAGATCAGCTGGGAGCAAACCAGTTCGCTTTGAAGATCAAGATATTTCCTCCCCTCCCCCCCCACTGATTAGCTATTTTCCAAAGATCAGCTGTGCTGCACAATTTAGATTAGCTAGAAAGCAGGAAATCGTCAGATGGTCAGATTTCTTACTTTCTAGTGAATCTAAATCGTGGGCACAGCTGATTCCTCCCCCCCTCGCTGTTGTACTGCTTCTCCCTGAGGCCCAGTAGGCAAAAAATATATATTTTTTTTATCCTACTGGGCCTCAGAAACCTGGCCCATTTTTTGTTCACAGGCTTCCCTGAGGCCCAGTTTTTTTTTGGGGGGGGGGGGAACCACGCCCACCCTGTCACATGACCACCTAGCCATGACCACAGAACTGGTAGTTTAAAAATTTGCATCCCACACCTGTACACAATGCAAGCAATTTGTTTCCTTTAAGATGAATTAATTAATATCTAGCACTTAAGCACATAGTTCAGAGGAACAAGTGAAAGGATTGAAAAGGAACCATGTACATTACCTTGTCAGCATCTGCATATATTGGAATGTCATGGAAAGGAGAAATGTACTGTCCTTTATCATTTTCTGGAAAGGAAAGAAGATGCCTATGATTTTTATGAAATAAATTCAACACTAAAAGGACCTTAATAGGACATTTATGACAAGAGACAATTTCTGTTCTATCAGTAGAACAGATCCCCTTGGTAAACTGCTCCAGGTTGGTAAAATCTCATTTGGAGGATTCTGCCCATCTGTAGAAAGAAGGCAAAAGAGACGATGCCAACACTCCATTACAGACACAATGGATTCGAGTTAATATGATGAGCATCTCTAGGAAGACAAATTTATAGACTTGACAGTTTCTGCAGTCAGTTTGCATTCCAATTAAGTCAAAACAGAAGTCTTACACAGAATTCCCATCTGCTTCCTCTCAAATTATTCACTGTAATAAGAGGAAAATAGCACTTATGATCAAGTCTGTAAAAATCCTTAAGGATATCCATAACTTCTGACTGCCAGATGTTCTGCTCAGATGACTCCCAGGGATAATGTTGATTTACATGCCCCTAAGTTACTATTAGATTTTTATCATGTGTTTGTGGTGAGAGAGAAATGGGGGAGGGAGAGGGAGAGAGAGGGGGGGATTTAAGAGGGCATCTCATGGCCAGACTCTATTTTACAACCTTTTTGCTACAATTGTTAACCAAATCACTACAGTCATTAAATGAGACACCCCATGACTGTAACTTGCAACCTTCCCTGCTGGGTTCTCCAATTGACATTGGATGTCAGAAGCCAGCTGCTGGGAAGATGGAAAATGTCAATCACGTGTCTGCAGGTTCCTACAAGTGTGTGAGTTGGTTACCAAGCACCCAGATCACAACCATGTGAC
Source organism: Hydrophis major (assembly GCA_033807585.1). Taxonomy (NCBI): domain Eukaryota; kingdom Metazoa; phylum Chordata; class Lepidosauria; order Squamata; family Elapidae; genus Hydrophis; species Hydrophis major. The sequence continues at coordinate 94,306,371 of CM066331.1, forward strand.
TCTGGAGAGACTGTGACAGTTGTGCAAGGACCACTTATAAGTCATTTAAGATGTCTGGTACTCCTATGTGACTTTTTATTTTGGTAGTAATTTTCCACTTGTTTGCTGATAGTCAAAGTTCATTCAGAATGCCAATTCTGGGCCCTATTTACAGAATTGCCTATCACACCACACCAATTGCTGCAGGTAACCTTTGGATAATCTCACCAGACATTTCCTGTATGCTGAACATGGAAATTCTTGCAGTGGATCATTGCTAAGAAGAAAATTGACTTAAAGGATTATACAGAAGGCGGTTTCAACTTTACAGCTAGTACAGTCAGACTTTAAACTCGTTGGTAGAATGTAGGAGGAAATGGGCAAAGATAAAAATCTCTGCCAACTAGAAGGCAACTAGAGAGAATGCTTAAAAAAAAACTATGAGAAAAGTAATACTTAAGCCATTATACTACAAATATCTGGACCAACTTATATTTTTCTTTTCGTCTCAAACTGAGCAGTTTCTGGTGACTTTACAGATGCTCCCACATAGTTTCTTGGCAGTATTTAGTATTTAGTTGGTGCTTCTTTCCAGGGTGCTTTTTAAAAACTTCCCCAAGTGTAGACTCCATTCATCCCAATCTCTATTCCATGACCCTTTCCAAATGAACCACAGGCGATTCATTTGATCATACAAGTCAAACAAAGCCAGGGAGGGAGGAGGAAGGCTTTATCTATCCTAAACCCTGCTGTAATACTTCACCGTGCTTGTCAAAGAGAAAGGCCATAATTGAGCAACACAGCTTAGCAAGATTTTAAAAATCGCTTGAGGATGTGGAGATGTCGGTTTTAGAAAAGTGTCACCCAGATCATTCATATGCTATTTAAATTCTTGCTAAATCGTGTTGCTAAGTGCAAAGACCAAGCCTTTGCTCTTGGGAACAAATTTAAAGAGCATTACAATGGAATATTTTACTGGAGGGTTACCTAATTTTTCTGGTTTGAACTAACCAGAAAGATCGTGTTGTTAGTTGTCAAACAATAAACATTCTATTATTTGGACAACAGCAATGCATAAATTTATAATACAGTTGCTAGACAGTTTTCATTTGTTGACCATTTACCTGGTTTAAAGAGACCTTTTTTGGAGCTCATTATCTTTTTAGTTTATATCCCCACCCCAATTTAGTATTTGCAAACATACCCAATTTACTTAACCCTAATAGTTTACATAATCCAAAACTAGCATTTCACAACAGATATTTCATCCAAGCATTATACCAGTACTTCACTGAAGTGATTTCCCCTTTTCTACACCCAAAATTCCCTCCAATGAAATCATTCTGTAGTCCCATCTCCTATTGCTGAGTGGTCAAGTTTCATTTCACCTCTTGGTAATTTTTCAAAATAGCCAGATGCCTATCCCATTTCAATTCTTTTTACTAACTGAAAGCACAGCAGTACAAATATATTGCTATACCATTTTGGAATTTAAGCCCTTCATAAAATAATCTATGTGAACAGTAAGTACAGCAGGTGGCTCCTTTTAGCCAAACTTTGGCTGATCTCAAAAAAAAAAAAAAAAAAAACAACACCTAATCAGGATCAGACTTGGTTGGATCAGGATTGTGGGCTATAACTTGAACAATAAAGGCAAGCCAATTCTGTAGTGCTGAAATAAGTGGGGAGTGGAACTTGTTTCGAAAGAGACTGTTTTATGGTACAATGTACGTAATCTCTCTGCATGGATAGTAATAGAGGTCAGTGACATTTTTACAGTTCCAAAATTGAAGAGACAACCCCAAGAGACAATTTTCAAACAGTTATTTAAGCAGAGAGAGAGAGAGAGAGGAAGGGTAGCTTTAAAAATTTGAAGAACTGAAAGTAACATTGCGATTGCAACAGATATACTGTACTGTCAAAGACATACATCCAATTTCCTCCCCTTCACAATTTCCTCAGCCTGTTCTGTCCTAGAGAACATACATCACTCCGATTTTTCCCACACTTGTATTGGCTTCTCTTCTTAAATAAATCATACTAAACACACAGGCATATGAAAGAAAACTTTCACCCAGCCCCATCCATGTTTGGGATACATTAACAAAGTCGAAGCCCAGAATGATCCTTGGAGGGAAGATTTCTGCTATCATCCTTTTCTAAACTGAAGAAGCTGAAGTTACGAGATAAATTACAGATAAGCCCAAACCCACCAGGGACGGGGTTGAGATGCTTGAGTAGGAGGGGCGGGGGCTGGACTAGACGACCTCCAAGGTCCCTTCCAGCTCTAATTCTATTATAAAATATTGAGGTATGAACGCGTTTCCCATCCCTACTCCCTACTTAAAAACTGCAACTAAGCTCCAGTGGACTCAACCTGGCTTCTTTCTGAGGATGCGTAGTTTGGGATGACCCAGAAACTTTTGGTGGTTTCTTTTTCAGGAGGCACGCCCAGCTTCTTGGAAAGACGCTCCCGGATCCGGGAGACCTGCCAGGTCAGCAACGGTTGCAGCCGTCCCAGAGGAAAGCGACACTTATCTCCCGCTTGAAGCCCCGGTCCACGCCCTTAACAGCCGCGGGCGCCACGCAAACGGACCCCCTACTACTGCCTTATCTCATGCAGCCTGCATGCATTCATTGACCGTGTCAAAGGACGGCTGACACTGGAAGGATCCCCCCAAGGCTGGCTGCACCCCAGTTACGCGCCCCACCAGCCGCCTCCGGGGAAGGGAGCGGCTCTCCCGCCAAGGACTCACTGAAGAAGAGCTTGTAGTCGACGCTGTTGAGAATGCCCCGCTCCTCCACTCGGTAAGCAGCCATGGTGCTTCAGGCGGACCGGCTCCTGAAATGAACCACAAGGAAAAGGCAAACACACCGCGCAGCCGCTCAGCGCGGGCCCTGATTTGTCCGACTGGTTCCTCCCCCTTTTCGGCCCCGCCCCCTCGCTGCATGGAACAAGTCCTGCCTGCTGCATGCCGCCAGGGATTTTTCATCATCCAGTCTCCACGCTGGTGCCGTACTGCGCAGGCTCCGTAGCTTTCTCTTTTCAAAGCGGTTTCTCCGCCATCACCTGTTCGCCTATAGAAGCACGAAAAGACAGACTGCCCCCCCCACCATTCGCTTCCGACTTCCATGTATGGAAGGCTGAGCTTATCCTTTGGTCCAATTTCAACATGCAGAAGGGTGGGGCAATTATCATCCAGCATTGACTGGGTATTGTGTGATATATTTTGAAGAGATAGTTACTCGTAGATGTCCCTAAGGTCTTTTTTCAAGAAGCAACTGGCCTGAGCAGGGGGTTGGACTAGAAGACCTCTAAGGTCCCTTTCAACTCTGTTATTCTGTTCTTTCTTGTTTTTCCGTGAAGATGTTTCACTTCTCATCCAAGGAACTTCTTCTGTTCGGATTCAGTCAAAGTTCTGACTTAGTCAGAACTGAAGAAGCTTCTTGAATGAGAAGTGAAATGTCTTCAGAGAAAATCCAAGAAAATCCAGTTGCCTCTTGAAAAATCACCTTTGGGACAACTATGATTGAGAATCTCCATCGGTACTTACTCATGGATCTTATTTTATCCTTCCTTCCCCGCAACAAAATATAGGCCTGGTAAATTATTAGGGACATACATAACTGTACTTGCAATTCATAAACCATTGTGATGGGCCATCTGCTAAAACAAAGCCAGGTCATGGCACACACTTCAAAGTAAATTAGGAAGCCTATAATTGTGGAGTCTGTCTGGCAAGAACAAAGAATTATTAGCCACAGGAGAGATGCATGTGTAACAATCCTGGCTAATTAGAAAGCTGATAAAAGTAACAGGAGTTAGCCAACTTGCAGACCTCAGCCAACAGGGATAGAGATGGCATGCAGCAAATCAAATGTGTATTAGATAACTCCTAGGGCATTCATTAGCCAAGACTTGAGAATAGGGACAGCTAGAGACCAATAGAACAAAATGTAGAATTATTACTAAAATGTTTATTAGATGGTATTTCTTATTATCTCATTTTGTCCCACCTTCTACTTTAGTGAAAATGTATAAAACTTACTCGTTTGTTCTTGGCTCTTGGCATTTTGACCAGGAGCCATTTTCCTTGGAGTACTCCAATAAAAAGCAATCAGAAAACCTGCACCTCGTGTCTGGCATCTATCATTGGCTTTGGCACAAGGCTCAAACCCGAATTGGGGACAACAATTGTTTCTCAACTTCTGAACTTTAAGATGTTTGGACTTCAACTCTCAGAATTCACGTACTAGAATGCTGTCAAGGGAATTCTGGAAGTTGAAGTCTACACATATTAAAGTTCAGAAGTTGAGAAACATTCATGAATTAAATCACACATGGACCTATGCCCTATTTAAAGTTTGAGCTTCTTTTAACCCCAGGTCATAAAACACTTATTTTTTAATTGGCCATAATGGTACTGTTTCTGATTAGTTAGAATTTGTTATTAATTCTTACTATGTTATTACTGTATTGATTTGACTAATGATTCTCATCAACTTTGTTCAGTTTCTTATTTGAAGTTAATATTACTTCTTAAATTTAAACTGCTAATATGATTTCTTGTATATGTTTCCGTGCCATTTTACTTGAAAAAATAAGGTATTCATTTCTTTGCCTTTTTTCCTCTTGTCTTAACCAGACTGGTAGTCTTTGACTTACAACAGTTCATTTAACAGACCATTTGAAGTTACTGTAAGGCCCAAACTCTCTCCCTATATTTCAGAAGGAATTCTTTATTGTGAAAAGGAAGTTATCCAGGTATTAGTCAAAGCAGGGTCTAATATGCCTCCAGGCATGCAGCATAGATAAAGGGAGTTAGAACCCCTCCCCTTATTCTGATGTGGATTTCATAAATATAAAGAAGCAACATGTTAATTCCCCCTCCCCCTTTTCTGGGGATGTAGTTGAGAAAAGTTTCCCAGGAAGTTTCTTTTGGAGCTGGAATTTTTATGGCCCCTTCTCCTCTTGCTATCTGTTGTGGTTAGCTGGCAGCAGGTGCAGATGGTAGAGGAGAGCGAGGACTCAGATGAGGGGCCAGGACCATTAAGGAGTGGACTGCTGCCTTCAGAGATTGTGGGGGCTGGCAGCAGCGATGAGGAGGTTCCCGAGAAGCCTGTGCCAAGTGTGCGTGCATGCAGGGTTGCTCATAGGAAAGAACAGCTGCAGCAGCGCGGGCAATTCGGGAGTAAGACTGCAAGGTAATGGCCCCTCCCTCAAGAGGATAAAAGACAAGTTTGAAGAAGCATTCTTTGCAGAAGGCAAAGATGCTCTGAAACTCAGCCTCGTGGACATTATAGTTAGTATTTGAAAACTCTTGTAAACTATTTCTTATCTGTGGGTTTTTGGCAGCCTTGAAAAACAACTTGGCAAGGATCTTTCTTGTCAGAGCTAATTAGTTGGAAGCAGCCTTTTATCTGTGAAGAAACAGAATTTGTGAATTAAACCTTAAAAGGTGGGGGCTGCTGCCTTTGTCTTGTGTTTGCTCTCTTGGAACCCGGTTGGGTCAGAACACTATCTCTCCAAGAGGTGACAATTTTCCAGGCATCCCTAGTTGTATATCATGTGCAAGTTATACAGATTCAATACAAGATTTAAGATATTCAGGTTACATCAAAAAGGATTACTTGTACCAACTCCCCCCCGCCTTTCTTCTTCCATTGGAGAATGGCAGATACACAGATCTGACAGTTACAATGGCACTGGAAAAAAGTGACTTATGACCATTTTTCACACTTACAACCATTCAGCATCCCCAATGGTCACGTGATCAAAACTGACATGCTTGGGAACTGACTCATATTTATGACCATTGTAGTCTACCGGGATCATGTGATCACCTTTTACTGACTACCAAAATCATTGGGAAAACCTGATCCACTTAACAACCTCATTGCTAATTTAACAATTGCAGTGATTTACTCAACAACTTTGGCAAGAAAGGTCGTAAAATGGAGCAAAATTCAACTGAACAAATGTCTCACTTAGCAACAAAAAATGTTGGGCTCAATTGTGGTCGTAAGTCGAGGACGGCCTATAAAAGCTCTTTTCAAAAAGAATGGAGCAGGACTTCCAGGATGCAATCCCAGCTGCTCTGCCATTTTTGACACACAGACAGACAGACACACATCGACACACAGAATCGGTGGAGGAGAAGGAGGCGATGTGGGAGTGAGGGCCAGCATCAAGGCAACCTGAGTGCTCCAAGGTGGAAGAGGGAGTGGAGCTATCAGAGAGGGAGGCAGAGGCAGAGCCTGGGCTGTCCGTCAACCCTCAGATGGAAAGCCAACAGCTCCCAGGTCTGGGGGTGGCTGATGAGGAAGAGGAGGAACAGCTGGGTCCAGTGCCTGAGACTTGGATGCACAGAAAGCAGAGAAGAGGAGAGCAGTGGAAATCTATGGGCTGGTCCTTGGGATGGAAGAGCCACCACTGCTAGTGAAGCCCCTACCCTAGCTCTGGGGATAAAAGGCAGGGGACGGAGATGAATAGGTGTGGAAGACAACTATTCATCTCCCTGCAGGGGAAACAGAGAGACAGGACTTTTTGCTGGGACTAATAAAGGAATCACTGATTTAACTACAAAGGGTTTGTCGTATTTGGGAGCCGGGTCAGATCAGAAAGAGAAGGGGAGAGGAGGATCTGGGTTGCTGCAATGCAAGGAGACTTGTCTCAACTAGTAGTTCCTAAATGGGCCCATTAAAATCATTGATCCATGTGTAGTTGAGATTTGTTTACATCATTTTACAGTCAATCACATTTTGGTTGTGATGGGACCATTTAGCCTTGGACTTCCATTCTAGTTCATAACGGTGGCTGAATATTTTGCAAGTCACAATCCAACAACCAATCTAGAAAGTTAGTGTGTTGTGGTGGTTAAAATGTAATAGAGCCAGGACTTCCGGTTTGAAGGGCTTCAGCGACAGACAGAAATCCGCAATCGTGTGCGGTTTTGGTCTGGGCTCACCGCTGGAGCGCCCTGAGCCGGCTGGTTTCAGGGCTAAGCCACCCCGTAGAGGTGGTGAAGAGGGGGGAGACCGCCAGCAGAGTCGAGGAGAGCCGCATCTCTCCTCCTCACCTGGCCATTACTCCCTTTCCCAAAGGCAGTTGCAGCGGTGGTCAGAAATGGCCACCACAAAGAAGAACTCGACCAGAAAAGAATGTGCAGGAGGAAGATAAGAAGTGAAAGTTTTGGCTGACCGGGTTAAATTATAAAAGCAACAACCAAGGAATTTAAACTTATAAAAAATAACATCGCTCCCAAAGAGTCGGAAGCAAAGGAAAGGGAAAAGGGAAAGGTTTGGCTTTTTTTCTTCTTCTTCTCTCTCCTTCCCTATACTGACAACTAAGAGACTTAAATAAGAAATCAGAAAAATCCGCTTTGTCATTAATAGGCAACTAAGCTGATAATAAAACAAAATGACAAAGGGATAATAAAGATTTCTGGACATTAAAAACTTTCTTTTTCATAAGCAGGAAGGGAGAGAAAATGAATAAGGGCAGGATCTGGAAGAGGGAGGAGACTGCCTGGAATTAAAAAGAATCTACAGTAAAACTTCAACAAGACTTCTAAAAGATACATTTTAACTGAAACTTTGTAATTAAACAGTAGAACTCCAGGAAGAGAAAGTGAAAAAAAAAGAACAAAAAGGAACAGCTTGCGTGTATTTGGATTATTTGGTGATCTTTGGATTTTTGGTTATTATATTTGAATGACTAAATTCAATCGTGTGGTTGTTTAAAAATTTATACAATGGCACCACTTCTGGATGAATTGAAAATGGAACTTAAAAAGTACAAAGAAGATGCACAAGAAGGGAAGGGTTCTTTTGGCTTCGTCTTTCAATTCTTAGAAATGGAGATTTGGAATTATGAGAAACAACAAGAAACGACTGCAAAACAAGAAGACTGGGACAAAGAAGAAGCCATCTTTAATGAACAATTAATTCTATGTGGGGAAGAAAAAGGAAAGGGGGGAAAGAGAATGGAGAATTTAAGACTTAAAAAAACAACCAAAGAAAAGAAAAATAATTCGAAAAATAAGTATAATACTGGAAAGCAACAGAAAAGGGGAATACAGAAGAGAGAAATAGAGGTAGAGAGACAAGGGGGTAAAAACGGGAGAGAGAAGAAGAGAGGGAAGAAGGAAGGGAAAAGAAGTTACAAAGGACCGGAGCAAGATATAGAGAAACAGGACCTATTTAGAGTTAATGGTGAAAATCTAACTGAAAAAGGGATTCTGTAAAGGTACATGAGATTGTATTGTTATATTAGTAATAGAAATAACTTTAGAAAATTGGAAACAACGTATGATTAAAATGAAGGATAAAATAGTGTAGTTTAGTGAAATGTTTGTGAATAAAATAAGTGAAATAAAATAAATGAGAAAACTGAATTAGGAAGGAACGGGAACATTTCAATTAGTTAATGTTTTATAAAATATAAGTGAAGGGGGAGGAATTAACTATGGAAAGCTTATAATTGTTCCCATAGAAGTATGATATTTAATTGAAAAGTAATGTTAAAGATGTTAAGACTTTAATGAATATTAACATTAATGATAGAATTGAATTGGAATGGAATGTTGTTTTAATTATATACATTTATAATTTTTTCTTTTTTTAAGAATACAGTGTATATTTGAAGAAAGTACCAAGCAGAATCCGAATGGAAGTTATGTATTATATTGAATGTTACAACTTTAGGGAAAAGATACAAAGGCGTCATACTCCAATCAGTAAGTACAGGAGAAATTTTGTTTAATGAGAAAAGATAATAGATAATTGAAATAGGACAGACAAAAAAATATAAATATAATGATTTGAATTGAGATGAAATAATTAAAATAAAATTGAGAAAATTAAAAGATGGGAGAAGCTATGCAGAAAATGTAAAATAGTAATAAGACATGGAATAGAATATAAACATGAGCATGAACCTGAATTTGTGTCTGTACGAAGAAATGTAACCCGGGATTATGCTGCTTTCCAAAAAGATGTTTTATTTGTATTTTTTTTTCTCTTTGTGAAAACTCAAATAAAATTTACAAAAAAAACAAACAAACTGTAATAGAGCCAAGGGGATCTGGGTAAGTGCCATATATATGGCATTGTTTCCTTAATATTCCCAAAATTTCCCTTAAACAGAAATTGAAGAATAAGGTCAAAGTGAAACTTCTACTATCTACCTAGTCAGACTACTGACTTATCTTATTCAGGGATGTCTACCTCAATGCCAGACCTCAGTGTTTTCCAGCCTACTTTGAGATGGACTGATTATGCCTCTTCAAATTAGTGTCAAGTCTTAGCTATTGCATAGTAGATTTTCTGTAGGACCATTTGTCCCCATGCTGAATCGTTAGAATACCTTTGTTGACCAGAGGAGCCTCAATTCATTTCCAGAGTGGGATTCCATGAGCCTGGTTGTACAATTTGCATAATATGAAGCTATCATTCAGAACAGCGGACCCCAAATTTCCCAGCTTTGTGGATCAGTGGTGGCGGCGGCGGGAGAGGAGAGGAGATTATTTCAGGCGAGTGTGTGGGCCAAGCATGCACACCATGTGCACAAATAGAGTTTTCCGTTTGCATGCACTTGCCTGCCATTCATGCAAGTGGAGCACTGCTTGCAAGGCCCAGTTCCAAATGATTTGGAACCGTGGTGGTATTCTACCAGTTCGGCCCTGTTTGGCCGAGCTCTGAAGATCATCTGGGAGCAAACCGGTTTGCTCTGATGATCAGCTGCTAGGCCCATTCATTCACCCTGGCTCCAAGCTGTCCTTTATTTCCTGCTTTTGAAGCTCAGCTGCCATGGATTGGCGTGCATCAGCTGTTGAAGATACAGGGAGAGTGCAGGAGCGTAGGAAAAGGTCAGTAGGAAAGCTTCCATGTGCGTGTGAAGCATACATTTGCCGCATGCGCAAAGCACACCCACCAAGCCACACCCACTGAACTGGTGGTAAAACAATTTGAATCCCGCCACTGGTTTGGAACCCTGATTTAGAAGCACCCATCATGGTTCTGTTGTTGTTGTGATACCCTGTTGCCTGGACTGCCTGGACTAGTACCGGCCATTTTGGGGGGGCAAGATTACAGAGATGGCTTGCCATGGCCTTCTTCCTTGGGCTGACAGAGAGTGAATGGCCCAAGGTGACCTGGCTGACTTTGTGCCTAGGCACTAGAACTCACAGCCTCCAGGTTTCTAGATTTGTTGCCTTAACCACTAAACCCCTGGTGTAGTCTCAGAAAAATTAGTGGAATTATTGCGGAGCTGATTTTGAGCAACAACTGAACGACTTAGTCTCTTTATGAATATGGTGCAAAGTTTATTATTTGCAGTGAAGTAGCACAGCCAAGTGGAATCCATTGGATGAGGTATTTGCGTTATCAACGTATATTCATAATAAACCTCCTCCCAACTATACCAGAGAGGCAGGGAAGGGGAAAGATGCTGTGGCAGACTGAAACACACTAGAAGCATTCATCTTTCCCATATTATGTAACCAAGAGTGGGGATTTGAAGATGACAACATCTCCCACACCTCACATCCTTTGCTTTGTATCAACAATGGCAAAGCATTTGATCTTCATAATTTGCTTAAGGTTTAACCATGTTTCTGAAATGACTATGAACATACAGTGGTACCTTGATACTCAACTGCTTTGAAACTCATCCAATTTGGTACCCAATGCATTTTTGAAAGAAAAAAAAGAATTCCTAATACTCATCTTTTGTTTGGCACACAATGCACAAGCTAGAACAGTGATGGTGAACCTTTTTGTTGTGGTGTGCTGAAAGCGTGTTCATGCCGGTATCCAATGTGACCCTTCCCCCCTGTGCATGCGTACGCAACCCCCCTGGCCCTTTACCTGCACTGCACATGCACGCACCTCCCACTGATTTTCAGCCCATTTGAGGCCTTTTCAGGGCTGCCAACGTTGAGTGATAGTTCAGAGTGAGACACTGCGAGGGAGCGAAGCGACCGAGGGGGGGATGGTGTGGAAGGGGGGTGTCCCCCCTTCCACGGTAGGGAGCTTTGACAATTTTACATTTTAAATGGTGCAATCTGATGCATACTTTAGTCATGATTTGGACATATACATACATACATACATGCAAGCAGCACCAATGTACTTGAACCGGATTTGTAAGATATTAATAATGCAGTTCACTGACCATCTTGGCCGGAAAGGGTCCACATTCTTGGGTCTCTGCCCATCTGCTCCGTCCCTTTGGGCTGCTCCGGCTCTCCTCCTCCTCCAGGGTCCCTGGCTGAGAGGGGCGTCCCAAGTGCCTGGGATCCGGCCCCTCCAGGCTGCCTCTTCAGGGCCACAGAAGCCTCCCTCACATGGCCCTGGGGGTGGAGGGGGCCTTGCCAGGGTTCCCGGCCTTGGAGCTGGGCAGAAACGGCCCTTCCCAGCCCTCTCCCACCCTCTGGGCCTCCCACCTGCGGAGGGGAGGGGGATCCAGGCTGAGTCTTGGACCCACCAGCCTCACAGTCCAGCTGAAGGGTCGGAAAGGGCCAGGCAGGCAGATGGACACACACACACACACACACAGAATGGGGGGGGGAGGCTGGTGTCCTTCACTCCCCAAACGCCCCCCTCCCAGTCTGTGCATGGGACCCCCAGCAATGCTGCCATCAGCTGCTCCCCTGCAGGGAAGTCCTGGATTGTCTGGGGGAGGAGAGGAGAGGACAGTGGCCACTCCCCCCCCTTTGCTTGGCATTTGTGGGGAGACCCCTCAAGGCGAGATTCCTTCCCGGGGGCTCCCAAAGAGCATCCAAACGTTCCTGGCATCAAGTGGGGAAAGAAGCCTAAAAAGAGAGAAACTCCTGCACCGGCTGCGATTGGGGCTCGGAGGGGACAGGAACCCCCCCTCCTTGCGAGCCCCCCCCGCCCCGCTCCAGCCTGCCCTCTGGCGGGACCCCCTTCCTGGAGAGGCTCCTCCCTACCAGACCCTCTTGCAGCCTCTTGGACCCAGGGGAGGCTCGGGGGGGCGCATATCTAGGTGCAAAGGGCGGGGGGAGGGACACAATGTACCCGGGAAGGAGCCCTCCCCCCCTCTTCCCCCTCCCTCTCCAGGGACTTCCCATCAGGCTGGGGAGCGAGAGAAGCCGAGGCGCGCAAGAGGCAGACGCGCATGCTCAGTCCCTTTCTTCAGGCTCGCAGGCCGCCTGCGGAGGGCGCCCCCTGGTGGTCCTGGCCAGCCACGGCAGCTCCCCTTGCGAGAGGGAGGCCGGAGAGGGACGCGCCTTTGCGCCCCAATCCCAGCGGCCTTGAGACCAGACGGGTGCGGGGAGGGGATGATGGGACACGGAGGAGCTCAGCTCTTGAGAAAGGCCCAGGGATGCCCTGTAGTCGTACTTCATGGGGGATAGAGAGTTCGTCTCTCTCATCTCCGCCTGCCAGAGCAGAGTGCAGCGCAAGGGATAAGCCCAGAGAGTTGTGACATCCTAGAGCGGAAACGAACAACCGCTTCCTGCAGCGTGGAATTCTCTCCTCACCCCGGTACAGAAATCAATGCGGGCAACGTCCTCTCGCGCATGCTCTGTTCTCCCTCTGAAGCCGCCCAGGATCGGAGGCTTCACTTCTCGAAACTTTGGGCTTGGGCATATCGATATTCGGAATATCAGAGAATGTAGAGATATATTTATTTTTGTACATTCCATTTTGGGGGTTTAGCGTGAGATTTCGTTTATCAGAGTGAGATAGTCAAAATTGGTTGAATTGCGTGAGTCTCACTCTGATTGCGTGAGAGTTGGCAGCACTGCCTTTTTCAGCCTCCCAGAGGCTCGAGGGAAGCCTCTTCAGCCTTTGGAGGCCAAAAAACAGGCCTTCCGGAAATACCAGAAGTGCCCATTTTCAGCCTCCAGAGAGCCTCTGGAGCCTGCAGGGGGCGTCATTTTCTCCCTCCCAGGGACTCACAGGAAGTCTCTGCAGCTTTTGGAGGCCAAAAACCAGGACCATTTTGGCACTTCTGGTATTTCCAGAAATATCGGAAGTGCTGAAATGGGCCCATTTTTCAGCCTCCAAAGGGGCTTGTGTGCCCGCACAAATGGCTCTGCGTGCCACCGTGGCACGCGTGCCATAAGTTCACCATCCTGGAGCTAGAACATGTTGGTGTTGGCTGCCTTGTTGTGCCACGCTGTATAATTCCTTGTGAGAAAAATTTGTTTGGTACTCATAATTTTTGGTACTCATCATGCCTCCCAGAACCAATTAGTGATAAGTACAGAGGTACCACTGTATTCTGAAAATATATTGCATCTAGTAAAGTCAACTCATCATTTCAAAGATGTTTGAGATACGCTCAGATGTCCCAAGCAGGGATGCTAACGGTTTTGGGAGAGCAACTTTTACTGTCCAAATCCTCCACCTTCAGCCCGCAGTGAACTGGCTGCCCATTTTTGGCAAGAAACAATCCTGCTTTCAAAATCCTGCTTTCTCCAGAATCCGAGGGCTGCACCGAATCAGAGCCTTGAACTTCAACGAATATCTGATTGCGTGCTCTAGAAAGAGGCCTGCTGTGGTTGTGATCAGAATACGTTTCTTGATGTTCCTTCTTTGCTGAGCAAAAGTGGATTTTGAAAGCAGCTTGGAATCCCCTCCGAAAGTTTTCATTGAAATACCCATAGATGATTGGATTGATGCTACTGTTAAAGAAAGCCAGCCAGTGGGCAAATGGGAAAAAATAAACCGTGATGAGGCTAAGCTGATGGTAATTCAGGCTCCCATAATCGGTCATCAGCATTAAAGTCCAAAGGGGCAGCCAAGAGATACTGAAGAACAAGGCCACAATAATTAGCATATTGATCACTTTTATTTTCCTCTTGGAGATCCTTCTTCCCTTGCTGTCCTCTGATTGGGAGCCTCTAATAGGTGAGGAGGACTTGAAGAGTTTCAAGGCGATTCGAGCATACATGATCACAATTGCGATGAGAGGGCCAAGATAAATGTGTGAGAAGAGGACAGTGGTGTAGATCTTGCGCATTTTGGGGTCTGGCCAGGCTTCCCAGCAGGAGTAAAAAGGATAGGAATTATTGTAAGCATCCAGCATGAAGTGGTTTTCATCTCGAGTGACAGTCAAGGTAACTGCGGAGGGACACATTATGATGAAGGCTAAGACCCAAATGATGATGATGATGATCAGAGCTATCTGTAGAGTTAGTTTTTGTCTGAAAGGATACACAATGCAGCGGAACCTGGAAGAAAAGAAAGAACACTCTACTCAAATATTGGAAATGCTATTTGAAACAAGCCTTCTTTTGAGATTTGTTGTAATATCTACTCAACCATCTACAGGGAAGTGTTTTCCCATCTATTGGGAATCTTTAGATCGCTGCCTGATGTGTTAATTATAACATGCAACCCACAAACATTATTAAAAAGGAATATTTGTTCCAACTCGATAACAAGCTCCCATCAGCAAAGAATAGGTACATTAAGGAAAGAAAAGAAAAAACACACCAAAAGATTTAGAGAGACCTGGGCTCAGATTCTTCTTCTGCTGTAAACTATCAATTTTTATTACTCAACCCAGCCTAGCTTGCAGGAATTGCTGTGATTGCATAATCCCAATATAAAAAAATAATCATATAATAAAATTTGTCAGAAAAGGTGCTGACAATATCTTCCTGGATTTAAATTTATATATTGTTAAGCAACCAGACTTGAAATTCTAGACGTAGAAAACCTTGAATTATGCCGTCTTCGGTCTGATCTAAGTATAGTATATAAAATCATACATTGCAATGACTTACCTGTCAATGAATACTTCAGCTTTAACCATAACAATACAAGAGCACACAATAGATACAAACTCAAGGTTAACCGTACCAAACTTGATTGCAGGAAATACGACTTCAGCAACAGAGTGGTCAATGTCTGGAATACTCTACTTGACTCTGTGGTTTCTTTCCCCAAACCCCAAAAACTTTAACCTTAGACTGTCTACTATTGACCTCACCCCTTTCCTAAGGGGTCTGTAGGGGACGTGCATAAGCGCACCAACGTGCCTATTGTCCCTGTCCTATTGTTTCTTTTATTTTTCTTATATGTACCCATTTCATGTATTCATAACTATGTATATACTTACACCTATTATCTTGTAAGTGATTGACAAATCAAATAAATAAAAATAAATAAATAAATAAATAAAAAAGGTGCTGACTATATCTTCCTGGTTTTAAATTTATATATTGTTAAGCAACATCCCACCACCGAGAAGGTTCATCCTATATAAAGAGAGAGCACTTATTAACATAAACTCATGATAGAAATTTTATAAAACTCACAATTTAATTTACCAAAGTCATCAATATATGGGGTTCATAAGAGCTAGGATCCAGAGCAGTGGTGGAATTCAAAAATTTTTTACTACCAGGTCTGTGGGCGTGGCTTGGCTTAGTGGGCATGGCTTAGTGAGTGTGGCAGGGGAAGGATACTGCAAAATCTCCATTCCCTCCCTATCCCACTAACCTGCTTTCCAGCTCCGTTCTCCTATGCAGGGCAGCAAAAGAAGATCCAGCCAATCAGCTAGGACTCGGGAGGAAGAGAATAGATGGGGGCGGGGCTAGTCAGAGGCGGTATTTGCTGGTTCTCCGAACTACCCAAAATTTCCACTACCGGTTCCCCAGAACTGGTCAGAACCTGCTGAATACCATCTCTGATCCGGAGTTAACTTTAACAGAAAGAATTGTTATAAAAAGAGATGCATAAATAATACTTAACATTGGCTAAATCATTTTTTTTTAAGTATTAACCCATCCTTTTGGAATTAAGAAGCTATTATGTTCTTTGCTTCAGGCAGCCAAAAGAGGCAGGGCTGGGTTTGGAGCAAGTTGGGAGAACAAAAGCTGGAAGAGAAAGGTTAACCAAGAGAACAAATTTCAGATCAGTAGAATGGCAGGTGATTTGCTAGTTTCATTTTCAGATCGAAGGGAAAGAACAGAAAATTAGTGAGGCAAACTTACCTCTCCACTGCAATGGCCACCAGAGTGAACACGGAAGCTGAGATGGACATGCCTTGGACCAACCCACTCATTTTACACATAAAAGTATCAAATGGCCAGCCTGGAACAATAAGCAGAGCATCCTGATAATATCCTAGTCCTAATATCCTTACATCCTAGTCTGACTCCAGCTGTCAAGATGTTGTCTTGTTTAAGAATTGCTGATGGACCATCTAATTCATGTACATTAGAATGAACACTTGTATATACCTGCACATGAGTGTGGTTGTTGAAGAGGTATTAACAAATTCTGCAAATTGAATGTTTGTGGCTTTAGTAGACGTATGTGTTGTGCTGTTTTTAGTAATATTGTTTTCCTTGTTGATTGAGAGCTGCTCAAAGTTTGACATAAAATGCATAGCTTCATGAATTGTTTCAAATAAATAAGTAGGTAAATAAGTAAGTAAGTAAGTAAGTATGTACGTACGTAAGTAAGTAAGCAAGCAAATAAATAAATACATACATACATCAATACACAAATAAATAAATAAATAACTGGTATCGTCCACAAAAGCTGGATTTCAATTTCCCAAATTCCCAGAATGAGAAATTTGGGACTGATCTCACCTAGGAGGCATCAGATCAAGGAATGCATAAATAATATAAGCAAAATATAGAACACTTAAATCAGTTAAAAACATTTTACTTAAAAAGGGATAATCAAACCATTTTTGTACCAGATTGGCAATTCTGATTACAGGGGTGTTTGCAAGGGTGGTGAAGAAGCTGCCATCTTTATTTTTTGATTACCACTCAACCCCCCTCATGGACACTCCAGACTAGTTATTACTATTTCATTATGAACAATAACAAAGCATCACAAACCTATATCAACTATGCTGATTAGAAAGCTCCATTCTATTGCAAAATTACAGCAATTGCAATTTTTTGCAGTCTCCACTAGGGGTCTCCATGCCCCACATGATCACAGTCAGCCACTGTACCTGTGCCACAGCACTATTCTTCTTGAAGCCTGTTTTAAAAAGTTGAGCGTATTTGTTTATTTATTAAATTTATTTGTCGCTCATCATGTTTTCAAGCAATTCTGGACAGTTTGTAGCATTCAGAGGAGAATGCAGAAAATGTTTAGCCTTGGATATGAGAGATGGAGCTAAAATAAAGATCACATTTTGTTAAAACACAATTTTTTCTGTTTCAACTTACAAAAAAGGAACAACAAGGCAATAAAAAAATACATTTTAAGGAATTTGAATTGTGGGGCAGAACTTTTTAGGGCTCTACTTTGCTGTGAGAGTCTTGGAACCATATAAGGAAAAGTGGATACATTTGGTTGTATAAAGAGAGTTATTTTATTGTGCTTTTTAGAATTGACAGATTTGCTGGAAATGGGCATCGTTTCTAGTTTTTAAAGACTTTTTTATGTGGACTTTATTATTTTTATAAATAACTCAAAGTGGCAAACAAACCTCATACTCTTTTCTCCTCTCATTCTCTTTACCACAACAGAGCTGTGTGTGAAGTGAGTCAGGCTGAGAGACAGTGACTGGCCCAAAGTCACCCAGTTGTTTTCATTTAAATATTAAAATAATATTTACATTTGCCTAAGATGGGATTAAAATCTACAGACTCCTGGTTTCTAGCCTGAGGCCTTCACTGCTAGACCAAACGAACTTTCTTATTTCTTATTAGCAAATAGAAAAATATGAATGGGATGAAATGCCTGTTCCCCAGTTGTCCCATCTGTGCAATTTCTTTATTATTTTGTCTTATTCAATTGCAGATGGCTACATCTTTGTTAGGTAATTATTATCATTCTGCCTTTCTTAAGCTGAACAATGTAGATAAGTCCTCAACAAATCCGCAGAGGAAAAATATATTCATCATTGACTTCTTCTGGGATTTCGCCCCACCCAGTGGTGGGATTCAGACAGTTTGCACCAGTTCAGGCGAACTGGTTGTTAAATCACACACCACCTCCCTGCTGTCAAAGTTGATTCTGGGTGCAGCGCTGCGACGCACTGCAATGGAGAAACGGGAAATGGAGCAGCTGGAGTGAGGGAAGGAATCCGCTTTCCCTCTTTCCTTGCTTTTCCTCCTTCCCTCATGCCAGCTGCTCCATTTCCCATTTCTCCACTGCAGCGCAACACCCAGGATCCACTTTGATAGAGGGGAAGGGGGTTATTTAACAACGGGTTCACCCAGGATTAGGTTGATAATTGTGGGAGCTCTTTCCTCATGTGCAGTGGAGCTGGAGGACGGGGATGGGCCACACTTCTCACAACAGCCAACCTGACCCTGGGCAAACTGGTTGTTAAACTATTTGAATCCCACCACTGCCTCCATCCCAGTTTCGCAGACAAGCCTACAGTCAGATTTCCTGAGGTTTTAAGTTTTAAGTTTCTGGGTGTTATCATAAAAGAGGACCTAACATGGGGCACTCACATTGCAGCACTGGTCAAAAGGGCCCAGCAGAAATTATACTACCTGGGACTTCTCAGGAAACAACAACCGAATGAAAAACCGCTGGTGACCTTCTACCGCTGCACCATAGAGAGAGTGTTTTAACTTACTGCACCTGTGTATGATTTGCCAATTGCACAGTGGCAGATAGGACAGCACTCCAGAGGGTTAACATCATTGCTCAGAAGATCATGGGTTGCCCTCTCCCCTCTTTGAAAGAGCTTTATAGCTCCCTTAAGAAAATTCAAAGCTTTCTCAAAGATCCATCTCATCCTAGAAACCCATTTTTTGAACTATTACCATCTGGCAGATGGTACAGGACAATAAAAACAAGGACAAACAGGCTGAAAAACAGCTTCTGTCCCAGGGCAGTAACTATTGAATTCTACTGCATAGTGCAATATGAATGCAACATCAGGTTTTTAATTCAGTTGTATAGAATGTGAAGGATGTGTGTTTGTGTTTTATTTTTATAGTCATAATGTACACTGAATTTAATTTCATTGTATGAGGTGTAATAACAATAAACTAAACTAAACTGAGGTGATTTACCCACACTAAGCCTAGCCCTGCTTGGCATCATTCAAGATCAGGAAAGGTCAGCAAGATGAGACCACCTGCTATCATAATACATAAATACAAGAAAACCAAACGCTTAAAATCAAGACAGAAAATGTAGCTATTTGACGGGAATATATGGCAAAAATAACATCATTGTGGGTTCTTGGGGTGTTTTTTTGTCAACTCGTAAATAATTCCTGTGCCTGTTTCCGAGCTGACATTAAGAAGGGGGTGAAAGGCCTGAGGGAGCAGTGCGGCAGATGAAGGCCAGAAGCACATTCCACGCTTATCTTGTGGAGATTATAGCCTAGACTACTGGGTTTTCTGTGAACCTGCTTTATTGGAGAGTCTTATCTGTGACACACCCATGGGGCTGGGAAACAGGGTCATAGGTGATAGTAAATTATATGTCTCAGAGTTGGCTTCATACGGATTAGTGCCGGACATGTTGTTCCTAATAAATATTTTGGATTCTTTTGAAGCTTGGCTTGAGGCTCATGATTTAATTAGGGCAATCCTCAGAACCCTGGCATTTTTATTTATTTATTTATTAAATTGGTACGGCCACCCCCTTATAAGAAGCGACTCTGGGCTGAGTACAATAATCAAACAAAAACAATTAAAATGCAGTTGTTATAAATATATTTTAAAAAATCATTGTTAACATTTAAATATATTAAAAGCAAAATATGCTATGTGATTAAAATTAGAATGTGCTGGATGGATTGTCAAACTTAGCTCTGAAGAGCTAATCAACATTCAGAAGCATAAATATGCTTCTAAGATGTCCAACTTTTTACATAACAAGAAAGGATATGTTTTGACTCGCTCAAAATTTTCCTGCCTGCACTGAATAATGCATGAAAAATTCTGATTTATTTTAAAGTGCCAGTCTGCTGCATAAGTGCAACTCCCTGGTTACTTGTTACAAAAGAGCAAGATTAATAGCTACTGGGGGCAAAAACATTCTTAAAAATACTTTCCATCTTTCTATATTGATTGGTGTATCTCAGAACTCCTTCATAGCCATACTGTGGAGAAAAAATAAACATATCTTCAGTTCTGCTCAGGTGTAGGTAAACTGAGGAGAAGAAGTATATCCTCAGCTCCGCTAATTACTCATGCAGAAATATGGAATTGTAATTTAATATAATTTTTTAATCAGCGATCTATTTGACAGGCAGAGAGAAACATGAGAGGTGTTCAGTATAAGGGTATGGATTTTCATGATCAATACAGGTAGTTCTTCTTGACTTACAAAGTCTTCATTTGATAACAGTTCAAAGTTGCAAAGACATTGAAAAAAAGTGATTTATGACCATTTTTTCACACGTATGACCATTGCAGCATCCCCATGGTCATGTGATTTGTATTTATGACGGTTGCAGTGCCTAAGAGTCATGTGACTCCCCTTTGCAAACTTCTGACAAAAAAAAGTCCATGGGGAAGCCAGATTCACTATATTATGAACTTAACAACGGCAATGATTCATTTAACAAATGCGGCAAGAAAAGTCATCACCTGAGGAAAAACTCACTTAACAAATTTCTCACTTAGCAACATATATTTTGGTCTCAATTGTGGCTGTAAGTTGAGGACTACCTGTTATCTGCTGGGCAGGGTTGGGTTTCAGGTTTGTGGTCTAGACAGATGATTTTCTGATGTTTCACCAGTCAGGGGTGGGATTCAAAAAATTTAGCAACCGTTTCTCTGCCCGGTTGCTGGGTGGGCGTGGCCATAGTGGGCATGGCCTAGTTGGCCTCCTGCATCATGGCAGGGGCGCTGTTTTCACCCTCCCTGGGCTCTGAAGGCTTTTGTTGAGCTTACGGGAGGGTGAAACGGGCCCATTTCTGGCCTTCCAGAGCCTCCAGGAGGCCCATTTTTCACCCTCCCTGAGCCTCTACATGGGCCCTGCACTTATCTGGGATCCAAAATGGGTCACGGGACTCCTGGGAGGGGCCGGGTGGGTTGGGCAGGGGCTATCCAGGGGTGGTATTTGCCAGTTCACCAAACCAGCCATAAAATTAACAACCAGTTTGCCCAAACTGGGGTGAACTGGTAGCAACCCAACCCTGACCATGGTAGCATCTTCAAAGGCCAATTATTCTGCTACGCAGACCACAAGCAACTGAGGAGGGACTGACTGGACTTCTGTCTTTGAAGCCAGGACATTTGAAGATGTCCCCCATTTGAGAGATGTTCACTGTCATGATATTATCTGGCTTTGTCTTCGCTGCTTTCCAGATTATTGTACCCAACAGCCCTGCCCTATGTTTTAAACCTAAGCCCCACCAAACAGCTTCCCTTGTTTGGAGCAGGTGAAATTTGTAGGCTGCCTTATTCAAGGAAAACTCTAAGCGTTATCTATAGCATGATAATTCCACATATCAATTTAAAGCTGTCAGTAAACCATGCCCTGAAGAATTTCTGAGAAGAGATAAAATAAGTTGCTCTGTTAGAATGAGAATTTATGTTAATGAAGGAGAAGAAATTTCATGTTTCATCTATTTCCATATGTTATTTGCAATGTTTGCATTTTAACCTTTCCTTATTATTTATTTTAGGTCATCCTAAGGGATTGAAAGCAAATGAATTATCTGTCATCCCACTACCTTTTCTTATACTTCCCTAATAAATATCATGCATGGTGAAGCATAAAATATATTGTTTAGGATTTAAAGATTCGCTTAGGTTGCATTTTAGCCCAAAGATGCAAAACCTTGGCCTTTGAGTGTTGGAGATGAAGCCAGGACAAAAACTAAATTTAATTTAATGTATATTTAAACTTAAGCTGAATTTATTTTAACTTCAGCTAGTAAGACTGTGGGTAGGCAGCTCCTTTGTATCTGGAGATTTATGTCTATGGTTCTGGATGGGGTAGCAATGCCCCAGACAAACCCACTCTGTAACTGGGTGGGTCTTCCTGGACTCAAGATTCCTGCTCAAGGGGTCTCTCCTCCTGGTCCCCCCACACCAACTTTTGGTTGTGCACTAGTTATGCCTTTCTTGGATCCTAATGACCCATTAATGACCCATTTCCTGGATGGGCTATTAATACTACAATGTGTTCTACATGAGGCTACCTTTGAAGAATGTCTGGAAGCTCAACTGGTGCAGAAACCAGTGTCAAAAAAGCAGTTTTGGGTGCCACCAGGGAGGTTGATATAACACCTCTGCCTCACAAGCTGCATTGGATACCCATTTGTGTTCAGATTCCAGTTCCATGGGTGGGTTATCACCTTTCAAGAACTTCATGGTGTTGGACCAGAATACCTGAGGAACTCTTTCATTCCAGTTACATCAGCCTATTCCACATGGCCAAGCAGGGAGGGCATATTGCACATCCTATTGGTCAGGGAGTTTTGACTGGCGGGATCTAGGAGGAGGGCCTTCTCAGCTGCTGTCCCCACCTTATGGAATACCTGACCCTCCCACCCCTTTGAGATGAGTTAAGCTCTCATTCTTCTGGTTTTCCAATTGACTTTGCCAATTAGCATGGCAATCTAAAAGTATGATACAGCTCTGGGGGTGGCGGATAGCCTGAAAATTTTCCCTATTAATTCCTGTCAGGCACAACTAACCAGGCCCACACGTGAAGCTTCAAAATTACTGATTTGTTGCTCAAGCCTATCTTCACAAGAGACTAGTCAGACTCATGGTTTGCATCTGGGTAAAATTAGATAAAGGTCAACAGCATGGAAGAAGGCTTGGACTTCACCCTCTTGTGGCTACGTAGAGATTAACTAACAAATATGGGAGTTTAGACATACCAGAGTCAGAGATTTTCAAGCGACACTTTTGATTTCTGTACAATCTAAATCTGATGATTTAGAAATTGTTGTAGCTCCACCTGATGAACTACAGCCTGCATTAGAGAGCAGCTCAAATCCATGTTCAGGACCCTGATGCCTCATTTAATTCTGTGGTTGTATTGACCCATAGAGAAACCCATGGATAGATACCCTAAATCAGGGGTCCCCAAGTTTGGCAATTTTAAGACTTGTGGACTTCAACTCCCAGAATTTGCTAGAGAATTTTGGGAGTTGAAGTCCACAAGTCTTAAAGTTGCCACGTTTGGAGACTTCTGCCTTAAATATTTTCTAGGTATTTTCTTAAGGTTTCATCTTTTACTGCCTGAATATCAGAAACACGTAGATAGTATATATGTATTTGTTACTGTATTTATAGCCAAACTTTTCTTTGAGAGGTCATGAGCTTACAAGAGACTCTGCTCTAATATTGTTTCAACAACAACCCTATCAGGTGAATTGAGCTGAGGCAGAAAATGTCAAATCTAAACTGTAAGATAGGGATTTAAACCTAGATCTTTCCTCAGAATATTTGTATTTGAAAGTCTGGCCAGATTTCAAACACAAATATTCTGAGGAAAGATCTAGGTTTAAATCCCTATCCTACAGTTAGATTTGACATTTTCTGTAAGTGGTCACTGGAATTTGGAAACAAAATTCAAGAATAACTTTGTAGAGTCGACAAATCTAATCAATAAACATAACCCTAGACAGAGCTAATGGCTTCTAATCATTTGGTTATATTTTTCTCATATGCAGAGTTTTCCATCGAACACCTCAAAAGGCCACTGTTTTCCAGCTCTGTGTCCTTCATTTTCACAGTTACAGTCATTGCATCATTTCAGGGAAGCAAAGTCTATAAGACTTTCATTATTAGGTAGATAAGAGCACAGTGGTCGCATGGATAGGATGCTGGCTTGACAATCCTGCATTTGAGACCTGGGTGCTGCCATGGGTGAGTTCCTGTCCTTTGTTCCAGCTATTGCCAGGGACATGAAAGGAACCCCCCCCCAACTGGGCATCTCCTGGGCCAGTGGTCTCCAACTCTGAGGCCACAGACCGGGACTGGTCTGCGGCCCACCAGAAACTGGCCTGTGCAAATGAGCGAAGCCCCATCCGTGCACACATGGAATCCAGGCAACATAAGAAACCACACACATCCCAATCCGCAGAAAAACCTACCTCTATGGAACTGATGCCTAGTGCCCAAAAGGTTGTGGGCAGTGGTGATTTCCATTTTTCTTCTACCGATTCAGAAAGCGAACTTTGCATGCACATTTCGCATGCGTGCACCGAACTCAAAGACCACCCTCTGGTGAGCTGTGCTGTTTTTTAGCTCAGCTGAGGCGCAGCAATCCATTTTGCACAAATCAGCTGAACTAAAAAGCAAGGGAATATAGGATATATAGGGGTTGGGGCTAGCCAGAGGTGGTATTTGCCAGTTCTCCAAATTACTCAATTTTTCCGCTACCGGTACGCCAGAACAGGTCTGAACTGGCTCAATACCATCTCTGGTTGGGGGCCTTTGCCATGGACAATGGTGATCTCACTGGCTAATCCTTTCAATCCAGAAGCACCTCAGTGCTTCCAACATGAGTATAATATGATTAGCTAGATCACACCATTAAGCAATATAATTTCATTGTATGCTGCGCAGAGCCATTTGCTTGTAAGATGGGCAGCTATATACATTAGATAAATAAATATCTCAGAAAGATGACAAAGTACAATTCCCTAGTCAATGTCCAAACCACACGTTCCATCACCTTTCATAATAATTCTCTGCCCTCTCCAAGGAAAATCTTCATACAATTTAATCACAAAAGTAAAAATGTTTTACTTTTTTCCCCCTCCTGAGCAAATGCAGGCAAATAATATACCTATGCTATCTCACAACTATAACCTGTGTATAAAATCGAAAACTAGTATTTGTGCCACTAGCACCTGAGCTGGCTTAAGCTATAAAATTAAGGCTGCACTTTCATATAAAATAAAATGCTTTTTGGGCAATAATTACTTTAATCGAAAATTTGCGTCACTTTATTTCATATTTTAAAAGTGTAAGACATTCAAAACAGAGCTAGTGATGCTCTCCAACATCATAAAACCTCCAAGTCCAACCTCTTGTAAATTAGTTATCAACCCTCAATATTTGAAGGGATCTTAGCATTTCTTTTCATTTGCCCCCTTTTCAATATTCTCTGAATATTCTTGGTTTTTGTTTACCTGTAATCAGGTTGTCCACCAGTGTGGTTGGCATACAAAAAATCCCCACCAAGACATCGCTGATCGCTAGGTTGAGGATAAAGAAGTTGGTGACTGTTCGCATCTGCTGGTTCTTTAGCACAATGAAGCACACCAACATGTTGCCAATCATGCACATGAAAAAGATAAAGGCATAGGCAACGATGAACATGGATGCTACTGGAGAAGAATGTTGATAGTAGGGGGAGAAGGTGGAGTTTCCCTTGTAAGTCTCGCCATGGCTTGTGTTCTTAGAGAATGGTGCGCTGCTCTTGGTGGGCTGTGGAATGACACCTGCAAGGGAGAAGAAAGACAGAATAACAGAGTTGGGCCTTGAAGATTTTCTCGTCCAACACCCTATTCAAGCAGGAGACCCTATACCATTCCAGACAAGGAGCTGTCTAGTCTCTTCTTAAAAGTCTTCAGTGATGGAGCACCCAGAGCTTCTGAAGGTTAAACCGTTCCACTGGTTTATTGTTCTCACTGTTACTGTAGAGGTCTATAGAAATTCTCAGTCATCCAGATCATAGTTGTCTCAAAGGTGCTTTTTTCAAGAGGCAACTGGACTTTCTTGTTTTTCTTGAAAGACATTTCGCTTCTCATCCAAGAAGCTTCTTCAGTTCTGACTGGATAGTGGAGAATAAAAGGATTTATACTCCTTGCAGACAGCTGGCCATTTACAGATAGACTGTATTTAAAAGACAAAGGCTGCTCTTTCGAAGACAGCAAAGTCCACCTTTTGGACAGAGAGGACCATTGGTTTGAAAGAGGCATCAAAGAGGCCAGCTATGTCCTCTCTCAACAGAGGAAAAGAGATATGAAATCATCTATCTCCAGTCTACAACACAATCCTTTCAACAGTTCCAAGAAGGCTCCACATACACTTGCATTACTCAGATGACCCTGACAACACAGATAAACCTCCAGGTGGCCTCAAAGACTCTCTAAAAGAATGCAAATGACTAGCTGTCTGCAAGGAGTATAAATCCTTCCCCACCATCCAGTCAGAGCTGAGGAAGCTTCTTAGATGAGAAGTGAAACGTCTTCAAAGAAAGCATGAAAGTTCGGTTGCTTCTTGAAAAAGCACCTTTGGGTTCTGTTAGGAAATTTTTATTTTGTTCTAGTTTGCTTCTCTCCTTGATTGTTTCTTGCCTGGTCTTCTGGTGCTTTGCAAAATAGGTTGCCTCCTTCTTTGCATCAGGCTCTCAAATATTGGAAGACTGCTATCATGTCACCCATAGTCCTTCTTTTCACTAGACTATACAAACCCAATTCCTGCAATCATTCTTCATATGTTTTAGCCTCCAGCTCCCTGATCATCTTTGTGGCCCAGATTCAAAACCAAAAGAACTACAATCCCTGTAACATGATAGCTAAAGTATGAAAATATATTAAGAATGTCCTGAATGTTAAGAAGGGCCAGGTTCAACAAAACAGAAAGCCAAATCAACGGAATCTGCAGAAACAACGTGGGCGCATCTCAGAAGGGGCCTTCCCTGGTTTCTTTAACGTTCTTCTGCTATCCGCCTTGCAGAGTAGTCCAGACAGAAACCATGGCCAGAAAGTAGATTTCTCCCTAGCCAACTTTATATCCACGAGACTTGGCCATGCCCACCTTCAGTCTGTGGGCTCAATGCCTCTTATACAACTGTTCCCCTCTCTGTGGCTTTTCCTTCTGTTCTCCCAAATGTCATTCCCCTCCATTACCGTTACATTTGTGGAATTCCATTTCCCATCATCCCTCACCGTTAGACAATCTGGCTTAGTTTACTACAATTATATTTTAATAGAACTCTGGAGAACCCGTGTCCCATTGAGTCATTATTTCAGAGATAGTTCCTCATCTAAACTGAGAAGCTAAATGACTATAGGTGGGAGCACTTCTGACTTCGTACTGGCTTTTCCATTGAGTTTCATTGGGGGAAACTAGTGGAGACTGGGGACCCTCATAAATCTTCCTTTCTCTTTCCCACTCTCCCTCCCTTTTGCTCAGTTAAAGGTCACGACAAGAAGAGTCTGTAGAGTTTATAGGAGTATCTGCAGGAGTATCTGCAGGGTGTAGAAAAAAAGATAAATAAATAGTGGCTGAGCAATGGGATTAAAGCTTTGATTGATTTTTAACGTGTGCCACATGTGCATATGAAAAACAGGTAGGGCTTCACTTGTAGCATCCTGCCCACTATCTATGACTTTGCCATACCCTGGGAGACACTCCTAATCATCTTGGTGGCTACTGATTTTTTTTTCCAAGGCAACCAAATAAACTATGGAAAATAAAGCAATTATATTCCAAGCATGAGATTTTTCTATCCTCTTATTTTAAGACCTCTGAAGAAAACGTCAGTTCATAGCATGTGATATTCTCATTTAATATGAATGTCAAGGAAAAGTCAAATTGGCTAATTCAGAGATGGTTTGTATGTCAGTGTTCCAATGAAACTCCCCATTTCATTTAGCACTCAGAACCAGAGTTCTGAGTGTTCTGAGTTCCAAGTAAGAATTTGTTGAAGAAGTCATCTTGGCACATCTGGGAAAACCCGAATCTGAAAGTTCCAGATTTTCCCTTCCCAATTGAAAACCAAAACCCATCCCCTGCACCCACCAGTCCATCACATGGTACAATCAACCATTGTTCCAGCTACTCCTCTCAAGTGCAGGATAACTTGTCCTTGACTTTTGAGAAGAATGTTGTTGAGTTTAATCTTCCTCCTCTACAGAGGTGGTATTCAGCAGGTTCTGGAGAATCGGTAGCGGAAATTTTGAGTAGTTCAGAAAACCAACAAATACCACCTCAACTGACCCCGCCCCCATCTATTCTCTGCCTCCTGAGTCCCAAATGATCAGACTGGCTGGGTCTTCTTTTGTTGCCCTGCACAGGAGAATGGAGCTGGAAAGCAGGTTAGTGGGGTGGGGAGGGAATAGGGATTTTGCAGTAACCTTCCCTTGCCACACCCACCAAGCCACACACACAGAATCAGTAGTAAAACATTTTGAATCCTACTACTGCTTCTCTCTATGAAATCTCCCTCCCAAATTCCCAGGCACAAAAATGTGGAAGCCTCAAAGCTTCTGAGTAAAATATGGCTTCCAAGGCTGATATTATAATTGCTGAAACCCTGAAATTACCAGTTCTTCATGCAGACTCTCGATAGTTAAGCTACCCTGAAGTGAAAAGGATTAAGCATAATGCCACCCGTTTAACAGAAGGAAAAATAATGTTCCCACAGCATACTGTCACTTAGAAGGTTAATGTTCTGTAGATAGAAGAATGACATGTTTGTGAGATAGATGGCTACATAAATTGGATAGATAAATAGATAAACCAATAAAATATCCCCCCAAATAGAGAATTGACCTAGGTAATTCCCACAGATTACAATTATCCCCAAAGAGACCCTATTGTGCACAGAGGTTAAATTAATTTCATTCACTTATGTTGTGGGAAATTTCTAGAGTCAGTCAATCAATTCATTTTGCATATTTAAGTCTAGTGGGGGGAAAAAATGGAAAAAAAATCCCAACCCTTCTGCAGGTTCCTAGGCCTGGCAGCACAGAATATGCCTGCCAAATTCAGTTCCTCTTGGAGATTTAGCCACATCCATTATCCCCTAAATCCATTCAATCCAAATGTACATAATTGACACCCTTGAATGTCTATGTAATTGGTGAGATTTCCTACTTTGCATCAATTTGTCTCAATTTGCATCAACTGCATAATAATATCTTTTGGAGTTTTACATTGTGCACCTCCTGTTTATGTTCTGTCTGTAATCACCGCGTAGAGATTAAACAATACAAAGGACATAAATTGCCCAGACAGATTTTTTAGAACAATGGAACAATTCAAAACAATTGTCATTTGTTTGTTACCAGATTTCTGAACAAGGGAACCATTCAGAACAATTGGTTATTTGTTCTATTAGCTACTTGATGAAATCTTAGTTTGGCCCAAGGAGATTTGAATGAAGGTCCAAAATTTAAGGTTTCGCATGGGATGTTGCATCAGTTGTGAAGACATTGTGGGTAACAACTCTGTTCACAGAATGGTGATTGTTTTTATTTGGTTACTGTGAATAGAGACTGCCAGAACCACCACTTTTGATTGTTAATCGTGTTGTGAATATCCACAGGAAGAGATTACGGTATCGACCATTGCAGTAATCGTTCTGTGTAAGCAGAACTATTTCCATTTTGGTTATTTTCAGCGAGTAGATCAAGATGCTTTGAAACACCCCTTAATAAAAGGCTATTATTCCAATCTAGCGGGGTTCTCCTACGAAGGATCATTTATTTACACCACCTCTTACCTGAATTGGAATAAGAATATATTTCTCAGGTACATGATTAACTCAAACAATCCAAGAATTATTTCTACCCTTTTAGATTTCAGAAGAGCTGGAAAACCTGGCTTTCCACCTCAAGCACTGGGTTAGGATTGGAGTTGAGCTGGAGAGAAGGGTAGTTTTGTTTTTAGCCTTGCTTTAGTGGATGATTTGAGCTACCTAGAATTGTTATATGAGATAGGTGGTCATATACTTGCTGTAAATAAGTAAATACATAAAATTATTTTCACAGGTTGACCAACAAGCTACCTCTTAACACAATAACTAAGGAGTTACTCTGCACTAAGCCATATTTTTGCATATTCCTCTGCACTTAGCCATAGTTTCTTCTAAACATGGTTTGCACAAATAGGTCGCAATGGCTGGATTCATGAGTAATACTAAAAACTATAGTCAATAAAATCAGGGCTTCAAAAATTTTAGCAACTGGTTCTTTGCTTGGTTGCTGGGTGGACGTGGCTATGGTGGGCGTGGCCTAGTTGGCCTCCTGCACCATGGCAGTGGCAGGTAATTTTCACCTTTCCTGGGCTCTGGAGGCTTTCCTTGAGTCTCCAGGAGGGCAAAAACAGTCTCCCCAGGTTCTTGGAGGCCCTCCAAAGGCCAGAAATAGGCCTGTTAATGGCCTTCCCAACTGAGTCTCCCTGCACTTACCTCAAATCCAAAATGGGCCTTGTTGGATCCTGGGCATGGGTGTAAGAACGGAGATGAGACATCGGACTGTGACTTCAACTCTTTATTTAACAAGAAAGACTGGAGCAAAAACCCTGGGCAGCAGTAGCTCTTTTATAGAGCTTGCTGCCGTTAAACAACCAATGAACTGAGTCTATCGCTTTCACAAGCGTCCAATCAGAGGCTTCCGTTAACAGCCAATCAGACTGGCCAAGCCTGACCAATCGCGACTCGCTATTCACGGGCCAATAAGAATTGCAGGATTACGAGAAGGCGGAGCTTCGTTCCGGCGATACAGCTGCGATCTCAGGGCTCTGAGATCGTAGCCGATATTTTCGCCCCTGGTCGGTCCTAACGGACCTAAACCGTCCCGTAGAGACGGTGATCGTGAAGGGCATTGTTCCAGGATCCCAGAGATATCGCAAAATCTCTGGTTTGATCCGGAAGAAGCCCTTTTGCTGGCGGCGGAGAGGCAGCCTCCATAGCTGCTGAGGTCGGGACAGCTCCGGAAAGAAAGTGATTGGAGTGAAGTGTGTCGGCTGGGTGAGAAAAACTCTTTTGTGCTGTAAATTCGCTGAGGTTGGAAAGTTCATCCGATATAAAGAAGAAAGCTGTGAGATTTTTTTTTTGACTGAAATTGTTTTGAGCGGCGTTTTTTAAAGTGATGTCAAATTGAGGCTTGGGTTGTTTTTTCTTTCTTTTCTTTATACTTTTTGGGAAAGATTTTACTGTGACTTTGTAGGTAACCGGATTGAATTTTCTCTTATATATATTTTTATGCTCCCTTTGATTTTATGCTCCCTTTGATTTTTTAACTTTCTTTAGGATAGAGGCTCCCTTTGGCTATTTTTTCTTTTTTTTCTGTATATATTATTCCTTTTTTCTGGCGGGGGGGGAGAAAGAGCATTAAGAAACTTTGTAACACTGCCAACTAGAGGCTTGAAAGTATCTTTATGTGAATTGGAGAGAATTGCAAAAAGACCTCATCTCAAGGACTTTTTAATGTGATAAGATAGAGGGAGAGCACAGCAAAATATTATTGCAGGTGCTTTCCTGGACTGTTATCAACAACACTTGAGGTTTGGCTTTGAAGCTGCTGGAGAAGAGAGTCATAACAAGAGCCTTGGATAAATAATAAAGTGCAGTGTGTTTTCTTATATATACCCCATTCGCTAGCCTTTTTCTAAATTTTAATTTTCGTAATATTTTTATTTTTGCCTTTTATTTTAAAGGGAAAGCCTCAGAGTTTTTTCTTTTTTCTTCTTTATTTTTCTTTTCTTTTTTACTGGGACTTTTTTGCTTTTCATATTTATGTTTTTGGACTACTTTGTTGTTGTGGTTGTTGTTTTTTTTTTTTTTTGGATTATTGAGACTTTTTAATTGGATTAAGGTGTGAAGAATCTGAAGGAACTTTTTGGTTTTTTTTTTCTCTTTTTGCTTTTTCTTTTTTCTTTTGCTCTTAATCAATATTATTATTTTTGGATTTGTTTGTTTTTTCCTTTCTATTTTTTCCTTTTTTATGGTGGACTATCTCGTAATTGGATTAGGGTCTAGAAGAACCTGAAGATCTTTCTTCTTCCTTTTTTCCTGTTTCTTCTTTGGTTTCGTGTTTTTTACTATTGGAGTTCTCCATTTTGGATTATAATTGGCTGCTCTACCAGTTGGATTAAAAGTCAAGAAGAATTTGAAGTTTTGGAAATATTGAAATGAGCAAGAAACCAATACCATCTGGCATTTCTGCTTCTACCTCTGCTTCCCCACCAGCTGGAGGACAACGTTTAATTCAGACAATGTTGAAGCAAGATAAGGAACAAGAAAAAGTAACTTTACAGATGATTATGCAAGGAATCCAAGATCTCAAGACAAAATCAGATATCATTGAACAAAGAACAGGAAATATTGAACAAAGAATAGAGAAGACTGATGAAAAAGTGGAAAATATTAAACAAATGATGGTTAAGTATGAGGAGAGATTCCAAAAAATTGAGGAAGAAGGAAAACAAAGAGAGAAGAAAATTGGAAATATTGACAGCAGACTAACAGCGGTTGAACAAGAAAAAGGTGGGATGTTGAGGTGGGAGATGGAAAGGTCAGAATTTTACCTCAGATTTCAAAATATAGAAGAGGAAAAAGGAGAAAATTTGGCAGCGGTAATGATAGAAATTTTGGCAGATGCTTTGGAAATTACAGAGGAAAAGATGATGGATGGAATAGATGAGATATATCGAGTCTATACAAGATATGCGATGAGAAATAAATTACCCAAGGAAGTCCATATTAGATTTACCAAAAAATCCATTAAAATGCAAATATTACAAGTAGTAAGAGAGAAAACACTGAAATACAAGGGTAAAGAGGTTGTGGTTTTAAAACAAATACCCAGAAGAGTGAGAGAGATGAGAAGAGAATATCGATTTCTGACCAAAATACTATTGGAAAACGAAGTGAATTATAGATGGCTGATTCCAGAAGGACTAGTGTTTGGGTGGCAAGAGCAGAGATATAGAATTGATTCAATTGAGAAAGCAGAACTTTTCCATGCAGAATTCTTTGGAGGAAGAAGAGAGGAAGCAGAGAAAGAGGCTTTATCAATTGAGTTTCAAGATGAACAACTGGAGACTGAAAAAGAGAAAGGAGCAGCAGGGGGACAGATGGATAATAAAGAACAGCGTGAAGTGAGATCCACGAGAGCTGTTAGACCTAAATATAAAGCATAATCATGGAGGAAAAAAAACTGATTACAATGAATATAAATGGACTTAATTCAGCTGTTAATAGAAGGAAAACTTTTCATAAATTAGAGAAATTAAAATTTGATATAATTTGTTTACAAGAAGTTCACATTAAAAAACAACATGAACAATTGTTATTACAGCCAAAATTGGGGAAAATATTTACCTCTTTGACTCAATGTAAGAAAAGAGGTGTGGTTTTATACATTAAAGAGGCTATTCCAGCAAAATTGATTTACACGGATGAAGATGGAAGAGTATTAATGGTAGAAATAATGGACAATAATATAAAAATACTCTTGATTGCAATTTATGCTCCGAATGATAAACAAGAAGAGTTTTATAAAAAGCTACACATGAAAATAATTGGACTGGACTATGTTAATATAATTATGATGGGAGATTTTAATGGAATTGTGGACAATAAACTGGACTATATAGCAACAACAACAAAGCAAAATAGAAAGGCTCTCCCAAGGTCCTTTTTTAAAATGACAGATGAATTAACTTTAAAAGATATTTGGAGAGAAAGAAATGTTAAAGCTAAACAATATACTTTTTATTCAAATAGACATTTATCATGGTCCAGATTAGATATGATTTGGATCTCAACAGAACTAATATCTAATATTAAAGAAACAAATATTGAAACAAGTACTTGGGCAGATCGTAGCCCAATGACAATTAAATGGAAGGGACAAAAAAAAAGATCGAGATGGACATTAAATAATACTATTTTAAAGGAGAAAGATTTTACACAATGGATGGAGAAGGAATTGGCTTTTTTCTTCAGAGAAAATAAAAAAGAAGATACTTCAACGCAAAATGTGTGGGATACAATGAAGGCATACGCTAGAGGTTTGATAATAGATTATACAAGAAAAAAGAATATTAGGAAAAGGCAAGCTTCTAAGGCCTTGGAAGATGAGTATAAAATTCTTGAAAAAGAATTACAGAAAATGCCACAGAAAAAGGATATTAAATTGAAGCTGGATGTAATCAAACATAAAATGGAATTAATAGAGAAAGAAGAACTGGCACAGAAAATTAGAAACTCTAAACAGAATTATTTTGAAGATGCAAATAAACCAGGTAGATGGCTAGCATATAAATTGAGAAAAGAGAAGGAATCAAGAAAAATATTGAAGTTAATAGATGAACAAGGCCAAGTTTGTTATGGGAATCAGGAGAAAAAAGAAATTATTCGAGATTTTTATGGGCAACTATATAAACAAGAGAATATTGATGAAGAAAAAGTCAAACAGTATTTACAGGAAGCTAATTTACCAAAGATACCTAAAGAGACTGAAGAAATGCTAGAAAGCAATATAACAATGATGGAACTAAATGGAGCATTTAAGAGACAAAATAATGGGAAAGCTCCGGGTCCAGATGGGCTTCCAGTAGAATTTTATAAAACATTTCAAGAATTATTGAGCATCCCATTGTTAGAAGTTATGAATGAAGTTATGTTAAAAAAGATGATACCTAAAACATGGTCAGAGGCTTATATTACACTCATACCAAAGGAAGAGACTGACCCATTGCAAATTAAGAATTATAGACCTATTTCTTTATTGAATGCAGACTATAAAATCTTTGCTTCAATCTTAGCAGAAAGACTTAAAAAATATTTAAATAATTTTATTCACTCAGATCAAAATGGATTTCTGCCAAAGAGACAAATTAGAGACAATATGAGAGTAATCTTGGACACTTTGGAATACTATGAGGCTCATCCTGAAAAGCAAATGGCTTTGATATTCCTAGATGCTCAAAAAGCATTTGACAACGTGAACTGGAGATTTATGTTATTATTATTGGAGCAGATGGGTTTCGCTAAAAAATTTATTCAAGCAATAGAAGCTATATATAATAAACAGACAGCAAGGGTAATGATGGAGGGGGAACTTACAGATTTTATTAATATAAGGAAAGGCACAAGACAAGGATGCCCCCTATCTCCTTTGCTATTTGTGTTGACCTTGGAAGTGTTGAATAGAAATATTAGGGATGATAAAAGCATAAAAGGAATGAAAATTAAGAAGGAAGAATTTAAGCTACAAGCTTTTGCTGATGACTTAGCTTTTATTTTGGAAGATCCGCTAGAAACAGCTCCAAAGTTACTGGAAAGGATAGAGGCATATGGAGAGGTGGCTGGTTTGAAAATAAATAAAGACAAAACAAAGATTTTGACAAAGAATATGCTATTGAGACAGAGAGAAGAATTGGCAGATCTTTTGAAAATTCAAGTTACAAATAAGGTTAAGTATCTGGGGATATATTTGACAACAAGATGTAGCACATTAAAGGAGAATAATTATATTAAACTTAAACAACAGATAACTACAGATTTGAAGAAGTGGGAAAACTTGCAATTGTCATTAATAGGGAGAATTTCAACAATTAAGATGAATATCTTACCTAGAATTTTATTTTTGTTTCAAACAATACCAATTAGGCTTGGAAAAGACTATTTTGAAGATTTAAATAAAATTATGTTGAAGTTTATATGGCAAGGTAAAAAAGCGAGAATAAAGCTAAAGCTTTTGCAAGATGCTAGAATTAGAGGAGGTTTTGGTCTGCCTAATTGGGAATTGTATTATCAAGCTGCAAGTTTGATGTGGGTTAAAGAATGGATAACATTAATGAAACATAGGTTGTTGACATTAGAAGGGCATGACTTGCTGTTGGGTTGGCATGCTTTTTTATGGTATAAGGGAACTAAAACACAGGGTTATTTTAGAAGACATTATGTACGGGAGTCTTTGTGGTTAAATTGAGGGGAGTCTTTGTGGTTAAATTGAGAGAAGATAAAAAGACAATGTTATTTGAAAATTCCAGTTTGGTTATCGACCATTGAAGCATTTTCCTATCCTATAATCTACAAGAAGGAACAAACAGTTAGATATGGGGAACTTTTGGATGAAAAGGGTGAACTTAAATCGATTCAAAACTTAGAGGAACAAGGTATAAGGATGAATTGGTTTTCATATGCACAAATACATTCAAGGTATGATGAAGATTCTAAAACGGAGGGGTTTTATGATAAACAGACTGATTTAGATAAGATCTTGATGGGTACTGATGAGAAGGTGATTAAAAAACTATATGGTTATTTACTGGGAATGAAATTAGAGGAAGAACAAGTCAAGGAAACTATGATTGTTTGGGGGAAGAATTTTGGATATGGGATTGATTTAGAGAAATGGCAGAAATTGTGGTCTCAAAATTATAAAATGACAATGTCAACAGCATATAAAGAAAACTTGTATAAGATGTTTTACAGGTGGCACTTTCCTCCGACAAGAATAGCAAGAATGTTTAAGAACAAATCTGAAAAATGCTGGAAATGTCATCAGATACCCGGCTCGTATTACCATATGTGGTGGACTTGTGAGGATGCTAGAAAATATTGGACTATAATTCGCATGTGGTTGGAAAAAATGATAAAGAAACATATAGATTTGAAACCAGAGATCTTCTTATTGGGAATTTTACCTGATATATATAGTAAAGATTTGAAATACCTGATTGTAAATGTATTAACAGCGGCCAGGATTGTATTTGCTAAAAATTGGAAGAATGAGAAAATACCATTACAGGAAGAAATTATTAAGAAAATATTGGAATGTGCTGAGATGAGCAGATTGACATTTGAAATTAGAGAGCAAGAGGATAAACAATTTTACGAAATTTGGGATCTTTTTTATAAATGGCTAGATGATAAAATACGATAATAGAATATTTAGAATGCTAGATAGTAAGGAATATCTTTATTTTGCTATTATTTTGCTATTTGATATTATATTTATAAAGGATTTTTTAGGATTGATTTGATATGACTAGATGATTTGTTATAGAGTAAACTGGTTTAAAGTATTGTTAGCTCATTAAGCATGAATGATTAAAAATATAGTCAAAAACTTCTTTTTTTAGTGATATTAGGATATATAAGTTTGGATTGACAATATGAGTTGTTATGTAACATAATTGTAATTGAGACTACAGAATGAATGCACAAAAATGATGAACCAACTGACACACTGGATGTACATATAAGAGTTGATGTTTTTATGTTTTGTTTGTCTTGTTTGTTTGTAGAAAATTAATAAAAACTTTTTCAAAAAAAAAAAAAAAATTGCAGGATTACAAGCCTGTTGTAAGACGAAGCTGGTTGTATTGCTGCGATGGTTTAATCCATAACAGGCCTCATGGGAACTCTTGGGAGGGGAAGGGAGGGTGGGTGAGACCAGCCAAGGTAGGATTTGCCGGTTCACCAAACCGGCCATAAAATTAGCTACGGGTTCGCTCAAACCAGGGAGATCCGGTAGCAGCCCGCCCCTGAATACAATTCAGCACAGAGGTTGGAATCATACAACAGGCTAAGCACAAGCCAAACTCAACATATTAGGACTTAACACAAAGTATGCATTCGGCCTCTGGAAAAAAAAATTATCCAGCCCCATTGGAGACAGAAGGCAAAGGCAACTGGTTTGTGGTTTGCTGGAAGCCTGTGCAGACAGCAGCAGAACTGGACAGTGGGGAAGAAAAAGGATCAGTCTGGGAGTCTGGAGAGGAGTTGGATGAGGGTCCTGCGTCTGATGTGGAGATGGGGCCAGGACCATCTGGGAGAGGTGTGCTGACTCTGGAGCCTTCGGAGCCTGGCTGCAG
This sequence comes from Hydrophis major, assembly GCA_033807585.1. Lineage (NCBI taxonomy): Eukaryota > Metazoa > Chordata > Lepidosauria > Squamata > Elapidae > Hydrophis > Hydrophis major. The sequence goes on from CM066331.1 coordinate 94,343,816, forward strand.
TGAGGCAGAGAACCCAGGGGAGCCTGTTCCCAGTGTGCATGTGCGCAGAGCTGCTAGAAGGGGAGAGCAGCTGAAACAAAAGGGGCGACTTGGGAATAAGGCTGGGAGGTGATGGCCCCTCCCATAAGGGATAAAGGACAGGCAAAGATGATGAAAACTTTGCAGGAAGCAAAGTCATTCGTTCAGTTCTGATCCATTCTTGAAGCTCTTTGTACTTTGGTTGGCTTTTTTTTCCAGTTCATTTGATACTTCTGTTATTGGCAGCAGTTCACAGGAAAGCAAGGTGGTTGCTTATCTCGAGGGACTGTTTGAGATTCATTATGGGCTGGGAATGAAAATAATTCCTAGCATTGCAATAAAACAAAATTTGTTTATAAAATAAGCATATGCATAATTACGGTCTCGGAAGCCTTGGTCAGAACAATTGGTCCGATTTGTCTTGAGCCACCAGCTTTACTATTCAGGTTCTCTTGGTTTTCCCTTTGTCACTGTAATGATCTTACTTGGTTTTCTGGAATCACTGAAGCCACTTTAGTGGAGAATTGATAGCATATATGCTCCCTTCTATGACCTGTCCAAGGTTTTAATTGTGAGTTCTTATATATCTCATAGAGTTGCAAGTTCAACCATAGCAAGATTGCGAATTCTGCACAAAGCAGCTGCATAATGATAAAAAATGCAGAGCAATAAATGGTATTGGATATAAGGCACACATAATACCACAACTATGTGAGCTGCATTGGCTACTGGTGTATTTCTGGGTGCAATTTAAGGTGCTGGTCATCACTTTTAAAGGCCTGCATAGCTCAGGATTGGGTTATGTCTTTTTTCAAAGAGTCTGTACTTGTTCAATTCAGTTTAGCACACTGGGCATGCTGCAGATCCTCTCAGCCAAAGAGTGTCAGCTGGTGGGGGCCAGAAAGGAAGCCTTCTGCTCTGTGGAATCTTCTCCCATCAGAGATTATAATGGCCTCCATCTTGTTGACCTTTCAGAAGGCTTTAAAAACTTGGCTGGATACCTGGGCCTGGGATTCCAAGATATTATGGACCCTGTTTCTTGGCTCTACTGTTAACGGATCAATTATCTCAGTTGTCATATATATTTATTTTGGATTGTTTTAAAGTTGTTTTAACTGTTGAACTGTAAGCTGCCCATAGCCATTTGACTGAGATGAGAAGCCATAGAAATTAATTAAAGAAATCAAATATTCTATCAATTCTTCACTACAGCATCTTCAGAAAAAGCAGAGACCTAGGAACAGGAGAATATGATGTTATTTTCACATTCAGTGTCACAACCTATTATGACCTATCAGCTGCCAGCAGAGCTAGAAGCAGAGCCAGATGAAGAGGTTGAGGGGGAGCCTGGGCCGGCTTTGGAGCCTTTGGAAGGCTCTGATGAAGAAGCAGTATCAAGAGGCAGATGCCAAACCAGGGCCTTCCATCCTCCCCCCAGATAGAGTGGCAGCTGCCTTCGGAGACTGAGCTGAATGAGCGGGAGGAACATATGGGGTCTATCCCAGATGCAGGCATGCGTAGAGAGGAAACGAGAGGAGAGCAAAGGAAATCAATAAGCCAGATCTCAGGGAAAAGCAGATATAGATGCTAGCCAGCCCTTTCCTGGTTGGGAAATAAATAGGAGGGGTTTGGGAGTGGCCAGTTGTCACAGACAACCATTCGTTTTCCAATGTACATCAATCATGTCGGATTCCTTTTCCAGAACCAGGTTTGTCAGTACTAATTGATCTGTATTTGAGGTGCCAATGGAATTTCCTTGCTGGGAAATAATAGGGAATGAATTTGCCTCAGCCAACGTGAACAGGGATTATTTCTGCTCGGCTAATCCTTGAAAGGACTTTTTATCTTCACTTCTCATGTGAACAGAGATTGTTTCATGCTCTATTTTAGAAGGGGAAAAGACTTCCATTTGTGACTACTTACTTTTGGTTTTGTTGATCCAATGTGAACAAAGACTGTTCCTGCCCTGACTTAAATAAAAAAGGGTTATGTTACTTGTGAGTAAGCAATTTTTCATTGCTTGCCAAGGCTGGGTCAGAACACAACCCACAGATGTCCACAGATCCATAACTAGTGAAAGAATCGATTGCATCAATACTACATAACACACCCAACTTAGCAAATACATTAAGGCAGAGGTGGGTTGCTGCTGATTCACACTGGTTCTGGTGAACTAGTAGTTAAGATTAGGCACAGTTCGACAAATCCCATCACTGGCTGGCCCTGTCCCCACCCTTTTTTCACCCTGTTTTTTGGCCATTTTCAGGCCATTTTTCAGGGTGTTTTCAGGGAGGTTTTGGGGCTGTTTCCTGGGACAAAAATGGCCTGAAAATGGTCCAGAAAACAGCCTGAAAACAGGCCAAAGAAAACAGCTTGAAAACGGCCCCAAAAACAGGCCAAAAAATGGGTGGGGCCAGCCAGTGCTGGGATTAGTCCCAACCAGCTGAATCTTACCTCTTCCTTTGAGGTGAGTGACTGGGAAGTGGTGCTGGATGTGATGAGTGACATCACCCACCAACCAGCCATGCCTATGTAGCCAGAGAACCGGTTGTTAACAAATTTGCAGCCCACTACTGCACTAAGGTTGAAATACCAAGAGTCATGAATCCCATCACCCTCTGCCACAGTACCTGGTTTCAGTTGGATGAACAAATCAGAAGAATATCTATGGGATCGCTACTCATAGGACTCATAACAGAGGCTATAATGTAGTGTCAAAAAACTATAGCACTCCCATGGATACAGCTAAATGTATGATCCATTATGTTGACAACTCTCTTCATACTCTACATAAATGACCTCTGTGATCATATTAAGAAGCAACTGCATTCTCTTCGCTGATGTTGTCCAATATCACAGTTGTCCAATATCACAGACAATACTGCTACCCTTCAAAAAGACCTCGACTATGTATCAGAATGGTCAAAAAAATAGCAACTTCAAATCTCAACAAATAAATGCTCTGTCTTACATATTGACAAAAAAATCAGAAAATAAAATACAAGCTGAATAGTCAAGACCTTGTTGATGATCCAAGCTCTGTAAAGGACCTTGGAATACTCATCTCTAATGATCTAAGTGTTAGAGCCCACTATAACCACACAGCCAAAAAGGCATTAAGAGTTGTTAACCTGGATTCTGGTTTGAGTTCCTTCGGCGACAGACAGCAATCCGTGATTGTGCGTGGTTTCGGTCTGGGCTTGCTGCTGGAGTGCCCCAAGCCGGCTGATATTGGGGGCTAAGCCACCCCGTAGAAGTGGTGAAGAGGGGAGAGACTGCCAGCAGGGTTGAGGAGAGCCACATCTCTCCTCCTCAGCTGGCCATTACTCCCTTTCCCGAAGGCGGTTGCAGCGGTGGTCAGAAATGGCCACCTCAAAGAAGAACCTGACCGGAAAAGAATGTGCAGGAGGAAGATAAGAAGTGAAAGTTTTGGCTGACTGGGTTAAATTGTAAAAGCAACAACTAAGATACCCTGGAATTTAAACTTACAAAAAAATAACATTGCTCCCAAAGAAGAGTCTGAAGCAGCAAAGAAAAGTGAAAAGGGAAAGGTTTGGGTTTTTCTTCTTCTTTCCCTTTCCCTATACTGACAACTAAGAGACTTAAATAAGAAATCAGAAAAATCTGCTTTGACATCAACAGGCAATTAAGCTAAAATAAAACAAAATGTCAAAGGGATAATAAAGAATTCTGGACACTAATTCTTTTTTTTTTTTTTATAATCAGGAAAGGAGAGAAAAAGAATAAAAGGGCAGAATCTGGAAAGAGGGAGGAGACTGCCTGGAATTAAAAGGAATCTACAGTAAAACTTCAACAAGACTTCTAAAAGATACATTTGAACTGAAACTTTGTAATTAAACAGTAGAACCCCAGGAAGAGAAAGTGAAAGAAAAGAGCAAAAAGAAACAGCTTGCGTGTATTTGGATTACTTGGTGATCTTTGGATTATTGGTTATTGTATTTGAATGACTAAAATTAATCAGGTGGTTGTTTAAAAATTTATACAATGGCACCACTTCTGGATGAATTGAAAATAGAACTTAAAAAGTACAAAGAAGATGCACAAGAAGGGAGGGGTTCTTTTGGCTTCGTTTTTCAATTCTTAGAAATGGAGATTTGGAACTATGAGAAACAACAAGAAACGTCTGCAAAACAAGAAGACTGGGACAAAGAAGAAGCCATATTTAATGAACAAGTAATCCTATGTGGGGAAGAAAAAGGAAAGGGGGGAAAAGAGAATGGAGAATTTAAGACTTAAAAAAACAAGCAAAGAAAAAATAATAATTTGAAAAATAGGTATAATACTGGAAAGCAACAGAAGAGGGGAATACAGTAGAGAGAAATAGACATAGAGAGACAAGGGGGTAAAAAGGGGAGAGAGAAGAAGAGAGGGAAGAAGGAAAGGAAAAGAAGTTATAAAGGACAGAAACAAAATATAGAGAAATAGGACCTATTTAGAGATAATGGGTGAAAATTTAACTGAAAAAGGGATTCTGTAAAGGTACATAAGATTGTATTATTATATTAGTAATAGAAATAACTTTAGAAAATTGGAAACAATGTATGATTAAAATGAGGGATAAAATAGGTGGTGAATTTAATGTAGTGAAATGTTTGTGAATAAAATAAGTGAAATAAAATAAATGATAAAATTGAATGAGGAAGGGATGGGAACATTTTAATTAGTTAATGTTTTATAAAATATAAGTAACGGGGGGAATTAATTATGGAAAGCTTATAATTGTTCCCATAGAAGTATGATATTTAATTGAAAAGTAATGTTAAAGAAGTTAAGATTTTAATGAATATTAATATTAATGATAGAATTGAATTGATAGAATAGAATTGAATGGAATGTGTTGTTTTAATTACATATATTTATAATTTTTTTCTTTTTTTAAGAATATAGTGCATATTTTAAGAATGTACCAAGCAGAATCCAAATGGAAGTTATGTATTATATTGAATGTTATAACTTTAAGGTATATATTGAAGCCTAAATAAGAGTTAAATGGATAAACTTAAAAGATATAAAGGCGTCATACTCCAATCGGCAACTACAGGAGAAAATTTGTTTAATGAGAAAAGATAATAGATAATTGAAACAGAACAGACAAAAAGTATAAATATAATGATTTGAATTGAGATGAGATAATTAAAATAAAATTGAGAAAATTAAAAGATGGGAGAAGCTATGCAGAAAATGTAAAACAGTAATAAGACATGGAATAGAACATAAAAATGAGCATGAAATTGAATTTGTGTCTGTACGAAGAAATGTAACCCGGGATTATGCTACTTTCAAAAAAGATGTTTTATTTGTATTTTTTTGTGAAAACTCAAATAAAATTTGCCAAAAAAAAAAGAAAAAGTGTTGTTAACCTAATCCTACATAGGATTATTTTTCTCTGGTAATATCACAGTACTAACTACAGCATACAAAACATTTGCTAGACCAATACTCAAATACAGCTCATCAGTCTGGAACCCACATTATACATCTGATATTAGCACAGTTGAGAAAGTCCAGAAATATTTTCAAAGAAGAGTTCTCCTCTACTCGTTGCAGAATAACTTATGCCACCAGACTTGAAATTCTAGACCTAGAAAACCTTGAATTATGCCGTCTTCAGTCTGATCTAAGAATGGTATATAAAACCATACATTGCAATGACTTACCTGTCAAAGAATACTTCAGCTTCAACCATAACAACACAAGAGCACACAATAGATACAAACTCAAGGTTAACTGCACCAAACTTGATTGCAGGAAATACAACTTCAGCAACAGAGTGGTCAATGTCTGGAATACTCTACCTGACTCTGTGATTTCTTCCCCAAACCCCAAAAACTTTAACCTTACACGGTCTACTATTGACCTCACCCCTTTCCTAAGAGGTCTCTAGGGGGTGTGCATAAGTGCACCAATGTACCTACTGTCCATGTCCTATTGTTTCTTTTATTTTTCTTACATGTACCCTTTTCATGTATTCATAATTATGTATATATATACCTGTTATCTTGTAAGCAATTGACAAATCAAATAAATAAATAAATAAACTTCTACATGATAATAAGGAACAACTAGAAAAAAAGAACTGAAACCATCACCTTTGGAGAAATAAAAATCACAAGGGAAGAAGAAAACAACATTATGCATGCCTTGTATTAACCCCTAGATACACCCTCCTCAATACAGGACACAATGACAAATGGGAATCCAAGTCTACCAGAAAGTAACCTGTAGTATCTTAGGTAACATATTTCGTTGGTTTATCAAAATATCAAATATAAAACATACAATGAAAAATAAAGAGAATGAAGAGAAAGGGAGAAAAGAGAAAAGGGCAGAGAAGAGGGAAAAAGAATAAAAAGGCATTGACTTCCAACTCCTTTTGGTACAGTAGAATAAGATAATAACATAAAACTTCCACTTTTTACTTTTATTTAATAATATATACCAGCCATTTCTATAACATCGAACCTATCTAATTGGCAAAACCCAAAGGTGGCAACCTGTAGTATCCTAGTACTCCACTACCAAAGTAACAACCCAACCTCTTACATGAGGAGCTATGTAAGAAGCACAAACACACTGCGACAAACTGGAATCAGAGGAAACAGACTACTTATGCAACACCTTGGATACCAACACTATTTTATCAAAAAGTGCCTCAACACAACCAGTACAATGTGTGCAAAGAATAACAATTGACTGCCAGAACAACACAGCATCATTGTAGCACACAAACTAACTAAAGCTCTTCAAAACATTTTAAACAAACAAAACGACCCAGTAGCCCAAGAAAGAAAAAACAGGGTACATGTACAATATATGGCAGAAGTTCTGCAACAGCCACAGCTAGAAGACTACAGAACACATCCTTAAACACCAACTGCTTTGAGAAGACATGATGAAAACTCTTTAATTTCACAACGCATGGACAGATTCAGCCACAGTTCCAACTAGGAACCTATTAGTAGCTTAGACTAAGCCAAATCCAAAAAAACTATAGAATTCATGGAAGTTTGTCATCGAGGTCCTTAGAAACTCCAAGCTAGTTGTAGGGCTTTGCTGCAAATCCCTCATCTTATTTTTGGCCTGCATGAATAGCCTACCATTGCAGAAAACAAAAATTGTGGGTTGCTTAGCACACTAGACTAGAGTAAAAGGAGATTCGGTATACTAGACTGAACTACAAGGTGTTTGGGGTCATTTATAGTTATTGTGGGAATTTGACTATTGCGTCAACATGCTATGTTAAGGAGGACATCACTTCCAACCTTAAAAAGGATTTATTTCTTTGGGTATAACAAGTCGTGTGGACATAGGAACTATGGAGAGTAAATGTAAAGATGGAAATTTTCTTTGGACTTTAGGCTGAAAATTGCTCCCACGGATGATGTCATTAGAAGAATGGAGAAATTACTGGGAGGAGAGAGTGGCATATGCCATTTTTAAGGATGAGAATTAAAGTATCTCTTAAAATACACACAAATTGGATCAGTGGTGGCAAAATGGGCATATTTGGGCTACATGATTTCAGACTGATTTGGGGGAGTTGCTGAAAAATTGATTTTGCCACCATATGCTAGCAGTACAATTTCAAACACCACCATAGTATATAGATTGCCACCTCTTGTTTTAACAAGTGTTTTAAGTCTTCATTTCCTTCTTGGACAACTGAAATCCTAAGAAGATCTGGCACCTCTGAAACTGTCTCAATTTGGGGGAAAAAGCTACAGGAACATCTAAAATTAGAGGATGTAGGAACTATTTGGCTATCCGAAGTAAGAGAAAACATTTATTTAAACAGAAAAAAATGAACCTAATGAAAGATGCATGTTCTCATCAAGGTGGGAAGATTAAGTGGTGAAGCAGATGCAAGAATATCATTTCTCAGGCTTGACAGAGCCATTATATAAACAGTGAGAAGATGCTTCCCAATCTCAAGATTGGGAAGAGAGTAGCCAAAATTCCATTGACACAAGGCAGGAGGAAAATGCTTTGAATTTACAGTTTGGAGCAGATATATACAAAAGGACGATTTTTTTTGTGCTCTGTAATAAAATTGTATACATGTGCTTATGCTATTAGCAAGTCCCTGAGTACAACATTAAGAATATAAAGAGTCAAGATTTATTGTCCAGTAGATGGCAAGAAACAGAGATCATCAGGCAGATAGGAAGGGAAATGCTATGCACACACACATACACGCAAAAAACAATAACAATAGTTTTATATTTTGGAATTTCTCAGAATTTATAGTTATACCCTAATAATAAAATGAACATAGAATGGACTTTCTTTCCCCCTCTGCTATTTCCTGCAACAGATGTTGGAAAGGTGATAGAGGGAGGCAGCAGGGACTACAGTAATTTTAACAGACGTTCATAGGGAATGCTTCAAGCCATCTACCCCAAATAACCCATCCTATTTCCTGGAAGTTCAATGGACTGGTAGAAAACAATACTGCAAATTTATCCTGGAATGGCCATTGTTAAAAGCAACCTAATCAGCCCTGGAAAGTGTATGAATTAGAAATTGTATAAAATACCATAACTTAATTTAATTTTAATTTTAAATTGGTGGGATATACCTGTAAATATATCAAGTATTCAGAAAAAATGGGTTCCAAAAGCAAGAAAACAAACACTGGTGGATTATTTTCACTTATACACACACTCTCTCTCTCTCTCTGTCTCACTACAACAATTAAGCATATTTTCCACATGGAAAAACAAAATGTAAGAAAGAAGTTATTTGGGATTGCTGCTCTCTGATCTCAGGTAACTCCTTGATTTTACAGATTTTGAATTAGTCACTTGAGAAAACAAAATGCCAGGATTTTAGCAGGCTTTCAATCAAACTATAAACAAACAGTTTTCCAAGAAAAGATGACCCTACCTTCTTCGTTTTCCATGTTGTTGTTAATTCACAGTTTCTTCTCCAATGATACCCGTTGAACAGATGGTTCAGCAATGAGTTGAGATCTGCTCCATGTTTCCTTTTAAAGGCGTACTCTCTATTTACACAGAGGCAAGAAAATCAGATTATTTATTTCCAGGAAAACTAGCCTGAGACAGTTCTTCTGAGAGCTTGCTGATGGCTTGCTGAGATACTGTTTCCTTCTACACTTTTTATTTTCCCCTAAAATGACCTTTGGGTTTACATTCCAGAATGAATGAAAATAGCACGCATCTCTTCCTTTCTGTTTCTAAAAGCAGGTGGCTGGCAAACAGGCTTATTAAAGAAAACTGAAACCCTTAGTTGGAACTGAAGGGAAAGAGAGAAAGAGATTTTCAATTTATTTTCCTCCCCTATTTAAAGGGAGGTGAGAGACATTCTTGCATAGGCAGGGATGCTTTTTGGCCAGGGTTGTGTTGAAATCCTTGCCAGCCCCCAACTTCAAGGCAATAGGTCAAGGTTGGGTCTCTTCTATATCTTTGATCTCCTTCGGAGGAACAACTCCAAGTTGTTGGTGTTTATCCACAGCAATGCAGCAGGCAGAAATCTCACCTTCCTGCTGTTTGAAGCACAGACAGCCAACTACCTTTTGCTCAGTGTCTGCTATCTCCCCCCACCTGAGCTTCTGAACCTCTCTCTCTCCTCTGTCTTCTTAGCCAGGAGGCAAACTGGTGGAAGCGGCTTTTCTTTTTTTTTTGAAACAAATTTTTATTAATTTTAAAGATAAAACAACACATCATTAACCATTAAATACATAAACACATAAAACCTCTTAACATTGTAAATCCTTACAAGTCAAACAAAACATTATTTTTATACAGCATAATTCCAATTTATCCCATCTCCATATAGACACACAAATATATTTCAGCAAATTTCTCATTATTTCTCTTTACTCCTATTCAATTTCATTTCTCTTCCATATTTATCCATTTTATAGTCATCATATTCTTTTCTTTCTGGCTTGTTTAAATTATTCTCGTCTAACATTCCTCCAAGGTTTTATTGATTCTTTTTTCCTTTTTTTTTTTTTATAAAAAACAAATTTTGTTAGTTTTACCATAACCACAATACACAAACATACAAACACAAAACATAAACAAAACTAAAAGATCTTTTCTGAAGGTTGTCCGTTCCCGGGTTAAAACTCTTTACACAGACACAAATTCAAACATCATATTCAACCCATATCTCCTTCCATATCTTATTACCATTTTCTTTTTTATATATATATATAAAAACCATTTTTATCAGTTTTATAAAAACAATGCACAAAGAATCAAGGCATAGCAGCTTATAAATTCTTTTCTAAGAAAAAATAATAAAAAAAGACCAATAAGGCATAACATTTCCAGATTATAATATCAATATTTCATATAATATTAACTTCATATCTTGTCCCTACTTCTCTTTTCCATCCAAATTATTTATTAATTAAAATTTTATTGCCTTTTATCAATATACAAAATCAAAAAAAAAAAAAAGCATATATATCCTTCCATATCTTATTACCATTTTCAACAACATTCTTTGTCTGTTCTATTTCCAATTATCCATTCATCTTTTTTTTCTTTTACTATACTTCTCCTGTACACCAATTGGAGTAACATCTATAATTCATTACCCTAACTTAGAAATACTACATATAGCAATCTTTCTTGGGATTCTGTTTAAAAGATTCTAAAATTACATAATAAATTTTATATTCTAAATATACATATAAAAACACACTCTTATATACCCTCCAGAATCCCTCTTTTAATCTAAATTAAATTCACCCATTGTCTCTAAATAAACTTTTTTTCTTTAAGTCTTGCTTCCCCCCATTAAGGCTTCTCCTCCCCCCCCTTTCTCTCTTGCTTATTCTTCTCCTTACCCTTTCTACCCCTTTGCTTTTTCTCTTCGCTTTTCTTGCTCCTTTTCCTTTGCTTTCTAACCTTGCCTCCATCTTTTCGCTCATTTTTCTCTCTTTTGGTTGTTTTTATAATTCTTAAAATCCCCTTTTTCTTATCCTTTTTCTCCTCCTCTCCGGAAGGGACCCATTGTTCATCAAAGATGGCTTCTTCTTCCTCTTCTTCCTTGTCCCAGTCCTTCTGCTGCGTAATCAACTTTTCAAAAGAACATAACGCCATTTCTAAGAATTGAAACAAAGCGCCCAAAGTATCTTCTTTTTTATATTTTTGATATTCAATCTCTAGTTCATCCACAGACGATGCCATTATAAAAAGGGAAACTTTTTCCAAAACAACCACAAGTATTTTTAATCAAAGACAATCAAAAGCAATTTAAAAAAAAGTTCCAAAAGTTAATACTTTTCTTCCTTCTTCTCTTTCTCTTTCTGAATTAATTTTTAATCAAAGAGGTCCTATTACGATATATCTTCTTTTGGGATCCACAAAGACGTTCTAGACAATCTCCTCCTTTTTCAGCTTCTGCTCCAATTTTTTTTCTCCCTTCCCACTTGCAATGACAATTTTAAATAATCAAAAAACCATACCTCCAGCAGAGATTTTCCAATTTCTTAAATTTTTCAATGTCCAAAAATCCCTTTGTCTCTTAGCTTCAGCTTTCAAAGCAATCCACTTTCAATGTCTAATATATCCAAATATTTCTGCTTTTTCTGTGGGGTGGGAGAGTAAAAAAAAAAAAAAATTCCCTTTAACAGCTTCTCCGCCGCTTTTCGCTCTTCTTAGGGATACAATGTATCCTCCAGCAATTCAAGCAGCTCAATTCCAGGCAATTTAAAAGGTGTTACTTGACCCGGCTCAGACAGAACTTTCACTCTTCACACTTCCTCCAGCACAGTTCTTACCCGGTTGCTGGCTTCTTCGTGGCGGCCATTGCTGACCGCCGCTCCACCGCCTTGGGAAAAAGGGGTTTTCCCGGAGAAGGGGGGGGTCTGCGATACCCCCACCTCCCTATCCGACTCCCCTCTCTCTTCAGCTGTCCCTACAGGGCAGCCATATCCCCCTGACCCATCTGGATCGGGGGTACCTCGACGGCTAGCACAGCAGGAATCGCGAGCTGTCGCGAATTCCTGCTGCCCCGAAGCCACGCGAAACCGGAAGTCTGGAAGCGGCTTTTCTTGTTGGTCGGAGTCAGTTTGTACGTAGAAAAAGGGGAAGACAGGATGGTCTGAAAAGGAGGAGGGGGTACACCTCTCCCCACTACCATGGTTACAACATTGGTTGACTGATCAGGCAAATTACAGATAAATAAACCACCCACCCCTTTGCTGAGAATGTTCATTTATCAAACGGACCAAGTGAAGAATTTTCAAGGCAGAGTCTATAGCAGGGTTCTCCAAACTTGGCAACTTTAAGATAGAGCTTAATGGCTGCAGAATTCTGGAAGTTGAAGTGCACAAGTCTTAAAGTTGCCAAGTTTGGAGACTTCTGTTGTATAGTATCCCAAGAAAGTCTAATCTTAACCCTTGCTCTTAAAGGTTTGGATGTCCGTGATTTATTATCCACTGTTTCATATACCGTGTTAGTCTTTCTAATTATGTATTACTTATGTATGTAGCAGCATTCTAAATATTACTGAACTACAGTTCCCAGCTTCCCTTACCACTGGCCACCCTGACTACTCAACCCTTGGGGAGGTTGCATTCTTCAGCATGACTGGCTGGGGAATTCTGGGACTTGAAGTCCACATATCTTAAAGTTGGCAAGATTGCAAAATGTTGAACTTTGGTGATTCTCAAGAGACGGTGTAGGACAGATGTGGGCAATTATCAGAAGCATGATCTGCTGAGTTTGTATTACTGCAGGAAGAAAAAACTGAGTGCTGCCATCAGTAAGGCAGGATAGCGCCCCTAAAGCTCCATCCATGGTCCATGCTCAAAGGCACATCTGATTACTACTGTAGAATATTGAGAGTCTCCAATTAGGGCTTCGTAGATTTAGAACAGTATTGAAACATTTAACATAGAATTAGAGATTTCACAAAAATTCATTCTTGGGGATGTTTTTTGCACTTGGGACAGAGGACAATGTCAACCCAGGAAGTCCTGTTGCTAGAAGAAGGACCAGCCATGAAAAGAATGAGGAGTTTGTAGAAAGGATGCAGAGGAGAGTAATGAAGAAGGGATTGGAAGCTAAAACCTATGAGGAATGGTTGCAGGAATTGCCTAGGTCATGTTTAATGAAAAGAAGGACAAGGGCTGATGCGATAGCAGTGTTCCGATATCTAAGGGGCTGCCTCAAAGAAGAAGAACTCAACCTATTTTCCAAACCACCTGGAGACAGGACAAGAAATAATGGATGGAAACTAAATGAGAAGAGAATTAATCAAGGACTAAGGAGAAATGTCTTAATGGTGAGAACAATCATCGGAATAGCTTGCCTTCAAGCTTGCCTTGTGGGTGCTCCATCACTGGAAGCCTTTAAGAAGAGATTGGACAACCATTTGTCTGAAATGGTATAGGCCAGTCTCCTGCTTGAGCAGGGATTGGACTAGAATTCCTCCCAGGGTCACTTCCAGAAGTGGTATTCAGCAGGTTCTGACCAGTTCTGGAGAACCGGTAGTGGAAATTTTGAGTAGTTTGGAGAACTGGCAAATGACACCTCTGAGTGGCCACGCCCCCATCTATTCTCTGCCTCCCGAGTCCCACCTGATTGGCTGGGTCTTCTTTGGTTGCCCCGAACAGGAGAGCAGAGCTGGAAAGCAAATTAGTGGAGAGGGGAGGAAATGGGGATTTGGGAGCATCCTTCCCCCGGGAGCGGGGAAGGAATGGAGATTTTACAGTATCCTTCCGCTGCCATGCCCACCAAGCCACGCCCACAGAACCGGTAGTAAAAAAATTATGAATCCTACCACCTGTCACTTCCAAATCTGTTATCCTGAGGCAACTCTAACATCCTGCCAGCCCATAGCTTTTTCCATGACCTCCTCCAACAAGCACCCTTCCTGATCTCGTGGAATTAGCCAGAGATTATGCCAGCAGATCATATTATGAGTGTTTGGGGTAGACATTTAGTGCCTTCGGCATGTTTGTAGTCTATTCCCCCCCCCCTCACTGTAGTGACTGGAGTCCTGGTTTCCAGTTGTTAAGAAAATTACCTGGCTTTGGAAAGAGCTAACATGCTGCTATTTCACATTGTAGTTCACAGTGAGTTTCATATTCAGTGGCGTGATGGGCAGTTTCTCATCGTTCAGATTTTCAGCATGTGACCAGGCAACATGTGGGGAGGAAGGAAAAGGAAAGAGGTTCTCACAGTCACCTTCATTTTCTTTTTATAATGAGTACAGCACAGACCCCAAGTTATGACCCCAATTGTGCTCAACATTTCTGTTGCTAAGCGAGGTAGTTGTTAAGCAAATTTTATGACCTTTCTCCCCACAGTTCTTAAGTGAATCACTGCAGTTGTTAAGTTAGTAACCTGGTTGTTAAGTGAATGAGGCTTCCCATTGACTTTGTTTGTCAGAAGGTTGCAAAAGGGAATCACATGACCAACTGATTGAAGTGTCCTGGGGTCTGAATTTTGCTCACTTGGCCATGGAGGTGCCGCAAGGGGACTAAGTGTGAAAAATGGTTCATAAATCACTTTTTTCAGTGACGTTGTAAATTTGAAGGATCACTAAACGAATGGTTGTAAGTCAAGGGCTACCTGTGGAGGATAGGGATGTCTATAAGTGGGACAACAGATAACAGATAGTTGGAAGGGACCTTATAGGTCATCTAGTCCAATCTCCCCACCCAAGCAGGAGACCCTACACCAATTCTGACAAATGGCAGTCCAAGCTCTTCTTGAAAATCTCAAGTGATGAAACTCCCACAACTTCTGAAGGCAATTTCTGTTCCGTTGGTTGATTGTTCTCACTGTCAGAAAGACTCTTGAATGTTACAATTTCTACCCATCTGTTGGTTTGCTAGAGGAAGTATTACCTGCCTTAGAAGGTTCCTAGATAAACTTACAAAAAAATAACATCGCTCCCAAAGAAGAGTCGGAAGCAGCGAAGGAAAGTGAAAAGGGAAAAGTTTGGGTTTTTTTTTCCTTCTCTCCTTTTCCCTATACTGACAACTAAGAGACTTAAATAAGAAATCGGAAAAATCAGCTTTGATATCAACAGACAATTAAGCTGAAAATAAAACAAAATATAAAAGGGATAATAAAGATTTCTGGACACTAATTATTATTTTTTTATAATCAGGAAAGGAGAGAAAAAGAATAAAAGGGCAGAATCTGGAAAGAGGGAGGAGACTGCCTGGAATTAAAAGGAATCTACAGTAAAACTTCAACAAGACTTCTAAAAGATACATTTTAAGTGAAACTTTGTAACTAAACAGTAGAACCCCAGGAAGAGAAATTGAAAAAAAAAAAGAGAAAAAAGAAACAGCTTGCGTGTATTTGGATTACTTGGTGATCTTTGGATTCTTGGTTATTGCATTTGAATGACTAAAATTAATCGGGTGGTTGTTTTAAAATTTATACAATGGCACCACTTCTGGATGAATTGAAAATGGAACTTAAAAAGTATAAAGAAGATGCACAAGAAGGGAGGGGTTCTTTTGGCTTTGTTTTTCAAATCTTAGAAATGGAGATTTGGAACTATGAGAAACAACAAGAAAAGACTGCAAAACAAGAAGACTAGGACAAAGAAGAAGCCATCTTTAATGAACAAACAACTTTATGTGGGGAAGAAAAGGGAAAGGGGGGAAGAGAATGGAGTATTTAAGACTTAAAACAAACAACCAAAGAAAGAAAAATAATTCAAAAATAAGTATAATACTGGAAAGCAACAGAAGAGGGGAATACAGAAGAGAGAAATAGACGTAGAGAGACAAGGGGGTAAAAGGGGGATAGAGAAGAAGAGGGAAGAAGGAAAGGTAAAGAAGTTACAAAGGACCGAAACAAGAAACAGAAACAGGGCCTATTTAGAGATAATGGGTGAAAATTTAACTGAAAAAGGGATTCTGTAAAGGTACATAAGATTGTATTGTTATATTAGTAATAGAAATAACTTTAGAAAATTGGAAACAATGTATGATTAAAATGAGGGATAAAATAATTAGTGTAATTTAGTGAAATGTTTGTTAATAAAATAAGTGAAATAAAATAAATGAGAAAATTGAATTAGGGAGGGATGGGAACATTTTAATTAGTTAATGTTTTATAAAATATAAGTGAAGGGGGGGATTAATTAATGGAAAGCATATAATTGTTCCCATACAAATATGATATTTAATTGAAAAGTAATGTTATAGAAGTTAAGATTTTAATGAATATTAATATTAATGATAGAATTGAATTGGAATGGAATGTTATTTTAATTACATACATTTATAATTTTTTTCTTTTTTTAAGAATACAGTGTGTATTTTAAGAATGTACCAAGCAGAATCTGAATGGAAGTTATGTATTATATTGAATGTTATAATTTTAGGGTATATATTGAAGTCTAAATAAGAATTAAATGGATAAACTTAAAAGATATAAAGGCGTCATACTCCAATCAGTAACTACAGGAGAAACTTCGTTTAATGAGAAAAGATAATAGATAATTGAAACAGGACAGACAAAAAATATAAATATAATGATTTGAACTGAGATGAGATAATTAAAATAAAATTAAGAAAATTAAAAGAGGGGAGAAGCTATGCAGAAAATGTAAAACTGTAATAAGATATGGAATAGAATATAAAAATGAGCATGAAATTGAATTTGTGTCTGTACAAAGAAATGTAACCCGGGATTACGCTACTTTCAAAAAAGATGTTTTATTTGTATTTATTTGTGAAAACTCAAATAAAATTTACAAAAAAAGAAGGTTCCTAGTGTAGTCCCAGTATTCTGGATTCAGCAGATAAAAGATACAGATAGAAGATACAAACAGATAAAAGATACAGCTAGAAGATCCTTCAAACTCTTGTGAAGGAGGCATCAACAGTGCCACATGGAAATGTCTTTATGAAGACCTCCCTTTTTAAAGACAAAGAATCCTCTGATTCTTTGATTTCCTCAGAATTCCAGGTACTTGTCTAGCTTAGATGATGTGCACCAGAGGTGGTATTCAGCAGCTTCTGACCAATTCTGGACAACTGGTAGTGGAAATTTTAAAATTGAGTTTGGAGAACCGGCAAATCCCACCTCTGACTGGAGATTTTTCAATATCCCTCTCCTGCCATGCCCACCAAGCCACACCCACAGAACCGGTAGTAGAAAAATTTGAATCCCAGATGATGGGCATCTATGGAGGACAGCCTCAGCAAGCATTTTCTGGAGCTCCAGAAAAAGGTCCATTGTTATTCAAGAGGCCACTATTCAGTATTTCTTATTTCAGTATTTATGAGCCTCTGTGGCACAGTGATTAGAGTGCAGTATTGCAAGCTACTTCTGCAGCCAGCTGCCTACAATTTGGCAGTTCAAATCCCACCAGGCTCAAAGTTGACTCAGCCTTCCATCCTTCCGAGGTGGGTAAAATGAGGAACTCAGATTGTTGAGGGCAATAGGCCGACTCTGTAAACCGCTTAGAGAGGGTTGTAAAGCACTATAAAGTGATATATAAGTCTAAGTGCTATTGCTATTTCAGCTTTAGGAACATCGCATTCAATTGGATGCTGCCTGACAAACTCTGTAGCCACCTGCTATTTAAGTTCAAGAGTTGGGGTTGTACTCCATTTTAAAGAAATCTAATCTGGAAAGGTTATTTATTACTTGTTCTCTAGTCAAGTTTGTCCCTTGTGGTACAAGTGGATGATGGCTTTTCCTTCACCTTTCTATTTCAGTCTCCACTCTCTTTTTTCTGGTTTTTTTTCCCCCTTGCCTTACCTATTCTGAAGTTGCCAATCCTTTGATACAAGAGCTCATTTCTTGACATTCTTTGAAGCTTGACGCATAGCACTGATGCCAGTGAAACATCAAACAAGCAGAACCTTCACTCACTATTGCTTAATGGTGTACGGTCCAGGAAGGTTAACTCATTGTATTTCTGTTTATTTTAATGTACTCATTAAATGTACTCATTGTATTTCTGTTTATTTTAATACCTTCAGGCTCCTAGACCTAAATATAACTTTCAATGTATGTATCTATCTATCAAATATATACATAAAATAAATAATAAGTAAATAAGTAAATAAATAAGTAAATAAATAAAATAAATCCACAAGTGACACTCTTAAAATGGGTCTAAGTCATGTCTCCTTTGGTTAGGTCCAAAGAACCAAGAAAAACACATGAAAATGTTTCTGAGTAGTTTCTTTATTGTTGTTCGCCTATAGACAGAATCTTGCCAGACTAAAGCAATTATCAGCATGATTATAGATATAAACTGAATTGCTAGGGAAGGTCCATTGTCCTTGCCCTCTTCCTGCTCACTGGACATTCCAAGCTCTACTTTCTCTTCACCTTTTGAGAAAGAGTCCTTCCCTTCTGCAATTCTAGACTAAAAGCTAAGAAGACCCTAGAACTAAGGAGAAATTTCCTAGCAGTGAGAACAATTAACCAGTGGAATGGCTTGCCTTTCAAGAAGTCGTGGGTCGTTGGCGGTTTTTAAGAAGAGATTGGATACCCATTTGTCTGAAATGGAATAGGGACTCCTGCTTGTGCAGGAGGTTGGACTAAAAGACCGCCAGGGTCCCTTCCAGGGGTGGGATTCTACTGGTTCTGCCCGGTTCTATAGAACCCCTTGTTAACCTTTTAAGCAGTTCGGAGAACTAGTAGTTAGAAGCAATCTCCTTTTGGTTTTTTTCCACCCTTATTACATTCTTGGCAGAAAGCCTAGACTTCCTGTCTCTGGAGCTTCTGGGGTTTGGCTTTCTTAAAGGGAAAGGGTTGTTTTAAGATTTTCACACTGCTGTTGGGAGGAAATACTTCCCTGGACAATCAGCACTTTGAAGAAATAATTGAATAATGAAGCAGAGCTTTTAGTGACAGGGAACCAAGATGAGTGACATTCATCAAAGCTTCTTGGCTAGCTAGAAAGATTAACATTCAAAGGTGAGTTTACATAACCTTTCTAAGTTTTGGTCTAAAACTGGTTTTTGGTGAAGGTTAATTCTGTGCTTGCTGAAGGTTTAATCCTGTGTTTATTGATGGGATAATTTTCCCTATTCAGCTTCAACAAGCAACAGCTACTGTTGTGATTTAATTATTTGTATTGTGTTTGAATTTTTTCCTGCCTCAAGGTTTCTTTTTCTATCTGAGGAGGGGATCTTCCTTATTGCTTTAGTACTATCTGGCACTGTCCTTTTGGGATATACTTCCAAGAGGCAGGATGCAAGCTTGGCACTGATTTTTTTTTACTGCTTTCCTGGGGGGCATGTGACCTTTCCTTAAATATGGATGATTTCCTTAGGATATCTTGTGAGGTGAGTGAGACCAGCTGGTATCTTTAAGTGGTGCAAATGGATGTAAGGATTGGTTTTCCTGAGGGTGCTTTTTCTGGAGAGCTTAAATAACCTCTCTGCTGAAGGGTTTCACTTTATGAGCAAGAGTTGGCTGTTTGATAGTTATCACTGCATTTTAACTATTTTCATTCCTCAAGGTGCTCTGGCACCCTGCCTGATTTGTAACTCTGGCTTGCAGGTATTTTTAATCTAATGATTGGTATTTAGGGCAGCTTTTTGCAAGCAAAGAAGCTTTTTGTATTTTTGTACAGGTAATCCTTGACTTACAACAGTTCATTTAGTGACCATTCAAAGTTACAACGGCACTGAAAAAAGTGACTTATGACCATTTCTCACACTTATGACCGTTGCAGCATCCCCACTGTCATGCCAGGTGAGGAGAAGCGCCCCTTGACATGAGTGATGTCGAGTTGGCCATGACCACCCAATCACATGACCACCAAGCCACACCCACCAACTAAGCCACACCCACAGAACCAGTTGTTAAAAAAACTGAATTTCACCCCTGGTCCCTTCCAACTCGGTTATTCCGTTATTCTGTTAAACATTCCACTTCATGTTTCTCCCCCTCCCCCATAAGGCAGTCTGTAATTATAAAGCATGAATTATATACTGTTTAATTCACAACTAGTCCTGAGATGCTCACACTCCTTTCATGTGCCAACACATGCCCACAGCAAGGATAACCAATTTCCTACATATGCGCTGCTTCTAAATTGACAGTTTTTCCAATTCATCATATGCGAGAGGTGTGCTTTGTGCTTCTTGTTGACGCACAGCAAATCAACCCTCCAAAGACAGCAATGTTCGGATCACCTAACTTCACGAAAACCCATGCCAAACATTTCCATTTTTTTTTCAGACGGAGATGCAGTAACATACTAGAAGTGGGAAGACCCCAATTTTAACCTCCTCTTAGGACTGGCAACCATCTGGGTAGTTATTCCACCTCAGCTCTAACCAGTGTCATGCTCTCCGACATATCAATCGACTAACATTCATAGACACACACATATGTCCCATCATGTTTGGCTAAGCTTTGCTGTGCTAAGAGGTAAGCACAGAGCAAAACCTCTTTCCACAGAAGCCGTTTCACAGAAGGAACAGGAAACTGCCAACAGGTTGAGGATCTTCTGCTGTGTTACGCCCCTGTCGGAATCTGATTCAGAGGGGGAGGCCGAGCAACGGACAGGGAGTGGGAGTGTGGCTCCATTGGCTGTGAAGGGCAAAGCCCGGCTGGGCAGAGCAAGGGAGAGGTAGAGCAAGGGAGAGGGAATTTGGAGGAAGACCCAGGCCCATCCTCTCTTCATCCTAGGGCAGTGGTGGCTAACTTTTTTGGGCTCCTGTGCCAAAAATTGTGTGTATGCTTGCATGCTCACACTCATGTGCCAGCACCCAGAAGGCAATGCCCCCCCCTTGCCTCCTACACATGTGTATGTAATCCCACCCCTCCCCCCTTACCTGCACCTCACAGCTGATTTTTAGCCTGTTTGAGGCTTTTTTCGGCCTCCCAAAGGCTTGAGGAAGGCTTCTGCAGGCTTTGCAGGTCGAAAACTAGGCCTGTTTCATCACTTCTGGTATTTTCGGAAAAACAGGAAGTGATGAAATGAGGCTAGTTTTCGGCCTGCAAAACCTGCAGAAGCTGGGAGGCTGAAAAAGGCCTCAAACTGGCTGAAAATCAGCTGTGAGGCACGTGCATGCCCAGTGAGGTAGGTGTGCCTGCAGTTCACGTGCCAGCACAAATGGCTCTGCATGTCACCTGTGGCACGCATGCCATAGATTTGCCATCACGGTCCTAGGGCATGCAAGGAGGAACAGAGAAGAGAGTAATGTGGGTTGCGTAGCTTACCGGGAAGGAAAGGGCCCTGATTCCCTTCATTAGTCGCAGCTGGGAACACAGTGTTTAAAAAGGGAAGCTGCGTGCAGCAAGTTGTTGGGAGCAAATCGTGAATTATCTGGTATCATTGAGGCTTATCTGTGTTCCTGCCATCTTCCCAACTGTGTGTGTTTTGCTGTGCTTTCAATTCCTTCTCCTGCCCTGTCAAGTTAATTACTACAGTGTGGTTTGTTTGGATTTTTAATTACAGTTTGTAAGTACTTTGTTTTTGGACTCAATTTCCTCCATTTAAAGACTGTCCCTGGGAGAGTTTTCCTCCAGTTGAAGGTAACCTGGACATTGGGGGCAAAGTTGGAGATAATAAAGGGACTCTTCTTGCTTATTTGACTATGTTGTCTTTGTGCCATGCCCTGGGTCATCACATGCTGTTGTGGGGTGGGGGTTTGAAAAACCACCAAAGATTTGATATGAATCCAAGGAAAACAGCTTTATTATAGCATTTCTGCAGAAACAGGTTCCTACCCTGGCAGATGGGAGGAACCCAGAGCAAAGTTTGCATTCTATTTTATACCCTAACCTACCCATCCTATGATAGCTTGGTTTACAATCTACCTATTGAATTTCAGTATACAATTCATCACCAAATATGGGACATCAGGAAGTTAGATGTTCCCTAACACGTACACATTTTCCCAGATTTTCCCAGAGCACAACGTGTGATTGTTCAATGTTTCAATGTCCCTTTTGCAGTAGAAAAGTATCAACTTGCAGTTTTGAAGTTTGAGCCAAAGTTACGCAATACACAATGGATTTTATTCATGTTTTCCTCTTACAACTGTTTTGAACAGCAAAAGCCATGGATTCCAAAAAGACATTTTTAAAAGAAAGGCTGTTTCCGCTTTCTCACCCTCCCACCCTCCCTCTCTAGTTGTTATTTTTGGGCAGACAATGTCTTACCTATTGTATTATGACATTTTGACAGATTACAATATCTCTTGGCTGCTACTTGTATTTTATTTATTTTCTGCATTGTGTTTTAATTGTTTTTATGTCTAGATTCTAAGTCATCCAGGTCCTGGTTGTCTCAAAAGGCAACTGGACTTTATTTTTCATTGAAGATGTTTTGCTTCTCATCCAAGAAGCTTCTTCAGTTCTGACTGAATGGTGGAAGAAGGAAAGATTTATATTTTCTGCAGTCATCTGGTCATTCACATTCTTTCTGAGTCGCTGAGGCCACTTGGAAGTTTATCTCTGACCTCAAGTCATCTGAATAGTACAAATGGATATGGAACCTTCTTGGAACTGCACAGATAAATACAATTGATGATTTCCCTCGGTATATGGTACAGAAATAATATCTATAACATAGATATTACATTATTCTATTAACTTTCTCACTTTATATTTTTAAAGTAATAATATATATGATATATAATATGCATTGCTATATTTATTTGTAAGGATATATAAAGGTTTTGTTATGTCTTTTTGGGTTTTGTATATTGATAAAAGGCAATAGAATTTTAATTAACAAGAAATAATTTGGATGACTATGTTCTATTGGTTTTCTTCTTTTATTATTTTTTCTTAGAAAAGAATTTATAAGCTGTTATGCCTTGATTCTTTGTGCATTGTTTTTATAAAATTGATAAAATTGGTTTATAAAAAAAAGAAAAGAAAAAGAAAATGATAATAAGATATGGAAGGATATATAAAGTGAATATGGTGTTTGAATTTGTGTCTGTGTGAAGAGTTTCAACCCGGATATGGAACTTTCTTGGAATTGCACAGATAAATGCAATTGACGATTTCCCTTGGTATATGGTACAGAAATAATATCTATAACATAGATATTACATTATTCTATTAACTTTCTCACTTTATATTTTTAAAGTAATAATATATATGATATATAATATGCATTGCTATATTTATTTGTAATACACGATATATGTTTTTTATATGCATGACATACTTTTATTTTTATTATTTGGGAAATGGTCTCAGTTTTAAACAGAAACAATAATTGCTGGAGAAGCTGTCCACCAGTCACAATTTATAAGTAGTTAAAATGCTTTCTATCATATCAGCTTCTAGCAATCCTATAATCAGACATAAAACCTTTTAAAATTCTTTAAAGCCAATCTGCAGTTTTACTAATAAAAGAAATACTGCAATAGTCATTGTTTCTCTGTCTTATAAAAGATTTTTGTGTTCTAATTAACCATCAAGGCCAAACTAATAGGCAGTGGTTTGTATAGTTTAAAAGATGGACAAGCTATGGTTTATTTTTGGGGCTCTAATGAGCCTTGATAAAATCTTTGGTGATGGATATAGTCTCATCTAATTAGTCCTCCAACAATAAAGAAAATCATCTTTCTCATGCTTTTGAGTTTCCCAGCTCTGAGATAGTGTATGTTTTTAGTAATTGTTTCACAGTGTTTTCACACACCTTTTCTCTCCCTCTCCCCTTCTCCCTCTCCTTCTTTCCTTCTCCCTCCCCTTCTGCCCTTCTCCTCCTCTCTTTCCCCTTCTCCCTTTCTCTCTCCATCTCCCTCTCCTTCTCCCTCTCTCTCCCCTTCTCCCTCTCTCCTTCTCCCTCTCCTTCTCTCTTTCTCCTTCTGCTTATCGAGATGGGGTGGACCGGTTGCTTTTGTGGTGTGGAGACAATAATTTGGTCCTCAACACCAATAAGACCAAGTAGCTTATAGTGAGCTATAGAAGGAACAGATCAGACATCCAGCCCTTGCTTATCAATGGAGACGGAGTAGAGCAAGTGACCAGTTTTAAGTTTCTGGGTGTTACCCTAAAAGAGGACCTGACCTGGGGTGCCCACATTGCAACTGTCGTGTCCTCGAAAATGATGCCAGGAGTCGGTGACTTCAAATCATGCTCTTTTATTAAAGTAGGAACCGAACTGGCGCTTTGCAAAAGGTTTGCGGCTTTTATTCCTTTAGCCGCGGCGGCCGCGGCCAATGACACCACTTTGAATCTCCCGCGATTCGAATAGACCAATCGCGGGAGATTCTTAGCGAGCCAATCGGCGCGGCTCGCCTGACCAATCAGAGTGCCCCGCGCTTTGGCCAATCAAAGCGCGGGGATCTCAAGAATGCTAATGAGGGGACAGAACAGCAAACCTGGTCAAAAGGGCCCAGCAGAGATTATACAACCTGAGACTTCTTAGAAAACAACAACTGAATGAAAAACTGCTGGTGACCTTCAACTGCTGCACCATAGAGAGTATCTTAACTTACTGCATCTCTGTATGGTTTGCCAGTTGCATAGTGGCAGATAGGACAGCACTCCAGAGAGTTAATGTCATTGCCCAGAAGATCATTGGTTGCCCTTTTCCCTCTTTGGAAGAGCTTTATAGCTCCCACTGCCTTAAGAAAGATCCATCTCATACTGGGAACCCTTTGTTTAAACTATTACCATCTGGCAGACGATACAGAATAATAAAAAAAAGAGCAAAGAAGCTGAAAAACAGCTTATATCCCAGGGCAGCAGCTCTTTTGCATTCTGCTGAATAGTGCAGTGTTGGTGTGGTGTCGGGGGTTTCTGGTTCAATGTGTGAAGGGGGAAGGATGTGTGTTTGTGTTTATTTTCATGATCATAGTCATGACGTGTGCTGAAAATGGTGTTTGATTTTGTTGTATGAGGTGCAATGACAATAAAGTAAACTAACTAACTAACTCCCTCCCTTCTCCCCTTCTCATTCTCCCCTTCTCCCTCTCTTCTTTTCCCTCTCCTTCTCCCTTTCTCCTTCTTTCTCCCCTTCTCCTTCTCTCCTCCTTCTCCCTCCCTCTCTTCCTCTCCTTCTCCCTTTATCTCCCCTTCTCCCTCTCCCTCTTTCTCTCTCCCTCTCTCCTTCTCCCTTTCTCCTTCTTTCTCCCATTCTCCTTCTCTCCTCCTTCTCCCTCCCTCTCTCCCTCTTCTTCTCCCTTTATCTCCCCTTCTCCGTCTTTCTCTCTCCCTCTCTCCTTTTCCCTTTCTCCTTCTCTCTCCCCTTCTCTCTCCCCTTCTCCCTCCCATATACACCCACACCATTGAACCTGGACCATTTGTCCACTGGATGGTCTGGTTGCCATAACCAACCACATCAGGAACAACTCCAGGTGCTCAGTTCCAGTCTGCCCGTCAACCTGACACTACCTTCTCAACCAGGCAGGTGCTTCTTTCAGCCTTTAGATGGAAAGACTAAAGAACGGCAGCCGGATTCTCTCTTCCCATCTCTCCTGCTGACCAGAGACTATAAATGGGGAGAGGCCACCCCGGGTTGCCAGTGGCCCTGTACCCCTTTTTGGATTCTGGGCACTGACAGTCAGCTGGACAGGACAGCTGATCTGGAGCCTGGGCAGGAGGTGAGTCCTGAGGGGTCTCTTTGGTGGTTCCTGATCTAAATGGGCTGGGGGGTCTTGTCCAACCTGAGAAAGTCCAGCCCTTCCTGGCATTACCTCCTTGTGAGTTTGTGGACTGAGAATTATTCCCCCCCACCCACCCTTAGTGATTGACTGTTGAGTGAAGTGATATTTATAAGATTTTACATACCTGGCCATGCCTGGCCCTGTTTGTTTGTTTGCCTGTTTGTAGAATTTATTATCCGCCCATCTTACCACAGGGTAACTCAGTGATATATAAGTTAAGTTAAACAGCCCTGGATGCTACCATTTCCACTCATAAGGAAACTGGTCAGATCTCCCCATTTGCCCCTTTAAAAGGTACCTTCTCCATTGCTCATATGAAAAGGCAACCTCATCAACAGATGAGTTAGAAATGATCAGACATTCTTTCTTATCCTTCCTTCCTTCCTTCCTTTCCCTTCCCTTCCCTTCCCTTCCCTTGCCTCCCTTTCCTTTCCTTTCCTTTCCTTTCCTTTCCTTTCCTTTCCTTTCCTTTCCTTTCCTTTCCTTTCCTTTCCTTTCCTTTCCTTTCCTTTCCTTTCCTTTCCTTTCCTTTCTTTTCCTTTTCCTTTTCCTTTTCCTTTCTTTACTTTTTTTTTCTTTCCTCCCTCAATGTCAAGCTGAAACCACAGTAAATTCGAAAGCCTCATTTTTATTCCATGGACTTGTCAAAGCACCAACTGCGTACCAGTTCCCCTGGTATCTGTAGCAGGGGATCATTCATGCTTTGAAAAAGCAGCATGATGTTTCAGACAGGGGAAGAAAAAAAAAACACCTCCTTGCATGGTGGATGAGAGGAAAGCTGCTTGTTGTCACAGATGGTGGGCATGGCTTGGTGGGCGTGGCAGGGGAAGGATACTACAACATCTTCATTCCTACCCCACTCCTGGGGGAAGGTTATTGCAATAACCCACTTCCTCTCCACCCCACTAACCTGCTTTTCAGCTCCGTTCTCCTGTGCAGGGCAACAAAAGAAGACGCAGCCAATCAGCTGGGACTCGGGAAGCAGAGAAGAGATCGGGGCGGGGCCAGTCAGAGGTGGGATTTCCCAGTTTTTCGAACTAGTCAAAATTTCCGCTACCAGTTCTCCAGAACCGGTCAGAATGGCTGAATACCCCCTAAGGGATCTAATTCAATCCCTTGAAATTGTGATCTTTATGACATGATACCCAGGTGTGTCTGGAAATTCAAAAATATATTAGTGCAGCTTTCCTGGTAGGCTGGATTACAAAACCCATAATGCTGATTGGGATTATTCAGTCTAACCCAATTTGCTGGTAACTTTTTCAAAAACAAAAAACAAAAATCCTGTTTTTAAAATGTTCTCTTGAATCTTTCAAACAGTAGGTTTTGTTCAATTGATTTTACTTACTCAAAATAAAATGACTTATGCTGTGCCTAAAATTATCCCCCTCAAGTAACTCTAATTTCCCACTATCATTATTTAATTTTAATCTTAGATTGTATGCGCAAATTATAATGAATATGTACAGGAAGAATTCAATTAATTAACAGGGCTCTTTGTCCAATTTTCATGTACAAATTGGAGCTGGGAAAGATTGAGGAGAAAACCTGATCTAAATTCTACACTGACTTGCACGTTTACCCAGGGGTAATATGCTGAACATTTAATGACTTAATAAATGTTTTCTTAAATTAAATAGAAGAAACAACAGTTAGAAAAATAACAAAGGAGAAAAAAATAATAATTTTCAATTCTCTTCTGTGCAGTAGATGGCAAAATTAATACATCAACCTTTTGTTTTACATTTCACACCATTTTAAGTTATTTCTATAATTACTAAATCATTCTAATCATGTAAACCGAAGAGCAAAATGATATTTTTTTCTAGTTTTGATTTAAAAAATTCAGAAGCTGTTTCCAAGTAGAAATAAAATGAGATATATCATTTTCTTTAATTAGCAATAGCATTTTAGGCTTATATAGTGTCCCCACTAGCACTTTGCAGCACTCTCTGGGTGGTTTACAATGTCAACTTTATTTGCATATTGTCCCCAACAATCTGGGTCCACATTTTAACAATCTTGAAAAGATGGAAGGCTGAATCAACCTTGAGCTCCATCAAGATCGAACTCCAGGCTGGCTTCCGGTTTTGCGTGGCTTTGGCATCAGGAATTCGCGACTTTCTGCGATTCCTGCTGCGCTCGCTGCCAAGGTGCCCCCGATCCAAATGGGTCTAGGGGATATGGTTGCCCTGTAGAGGCAGCCGAAGAGAGAAGGGATCCGGACAGGGGTTTGGGGGTGTCACAGATCCCCTCCTCAGCCAGAAAAAAACCCTTTTCCCAAGGTGGTAGAGCGGCGGTCAGTAATGGCCGCCACAAAGAAGCCTGCAGCCGGGTAAGATTTGTGCTGGAGGAAGCAGGAGAAGTGAAAGTGCTGGCTGAACCGAGACAATAAGAAACTCTTCAATATCCTGGAAACTGAATTGCTTGAAGGATACACTGTTTCCCAAAGAAGATTGGAAAGTGGCAAAGAAAGCTGTCAAGGGAAAGGTTTTTTTTCTTCACTCTCCCTTCCCATAGAAATAGCAGACGGAGAGCTGGAAGGTCTACTTGGGCACCGAAGGTAATTCAATTTGAAATTTAAAGCCAAGGGATAAAGGATTTCTTGACATTGGATTTAAAAACTTAAAATTCTTTTTATTTTTTACAAGGGGAAGGGAAGAGATAAAGACTTATTATAAGATTGTACTGAAGGAGACTGCTTTGAGCCTATAAGAACAGGAATAAAAGACATTAAGACTTCTAGAAGATCATCTTGGAACTGTGCATTTGAATTCTACACTAGGAGGTGAAAAAATAGAAAGAAGAAAGTGCTAAATGAAACTGTTTGCTCTGATTTGATTTGCTTTGTGACTTTGAGATTTCTGTGAATTTTTGTTAAAAAAAGGGGGGGGGACTAAAGACATTAGGGTTGTTTCAAAAAAGAAAGAAAGGAAAAATGGCATTATCTTTTGAAGGACTACAAATGGAATTTCAAAGACTGAAAGAAGAAGATAAGGGCTCTTCTGGATCTATTTTTCACTTTTTAGAAATGGCGATTTCTACCTATCAAGAAATACGACAATGACAGGAAGGCTGGGATGAAGGAGGAGAAGCCATCTTTAATGGACAAACACACTTAGTGGAGGAAGAAAAGCGGAAGGGGGGCAAGGAAAAGGTGAACTTAGAACTTAAAAAAGCAACCAAGAAAAAGAAAAATGAGATGAAAAAGCGATATGATGTCAGAAAGCAACAGAAAAGAGAAATACAACAGAGAGGAAGACTAAGAGAGTGAAATTTGAGAGATGGGGTGGTCAAGAAGCTAGAATGGATAAGAAAGAAAGAGAAAAAGGAAAGAGAAGTCATAAAGGCTTTAAACAAAATGCTAAAAAATGAATTTTTTTCAGAGATAAGGGGTAAGATAATTTTATAAAAATGATTCTGCAAAAGTACATAAGAATGTATTGTAGACATTAGTATTTGAAGCTGAGTTTGATTTAAAAATGTATTAAAGGGAAGCCATGATTTAATTATATTCAATTTCTTATGAAATATTACTTTTATTGTTTAAGAATTAATAATAGAATCTAATTTCCTATGAAACATTGTTTTTATTATATTATACATTTAATATTCCCTTTTTCTTTTTTTTTTAGTTTTATTATTACTTATTAAATTCAATATTATTTGTTTGTTTTATTATTTTGAAATGTAATACTTAGAATGTACGGAGAAGAATCAGTACGGAAAATATGCATTATTTTAAGTGTTATTTAGGGGAAAGATAAAAAGTTGTTATACTTCAATCTGGGTTTACAGGAGAAATATTGTATTAGATAGAAAGGATAAGTAGGTGATTGAAAGAAAACGGACCAAAGATGCAAATATAATTATTTAATTGAAATGGAATAAATAAAATAGAATTAAAAGAATGAGTAGGAGAGAGAAAATATATGGAAAATAGAGAATGTTAAATAAGATATGAGAAAGTATATTAAGTGAATATAAACTTTGATTGATGTCTGTAAAAAAAGAGTTAACCCAGGGTAAGCCGCTTTCCAAAAAGAAGTTTTATGTATTTATGTTTTGTGTTTGTTTAAGTTTGACAGGATGTGGAAGAACACTAATGAAATTATATTCAATGAGTATATAACTTCAAGGCAGAAGAAATATGAACAAATAGAAGGAAAGGGAGTAATAAAGAGAAGTTTGGAAAAGATATGAAGTTGATTAGATAAGATAAATATATATATTAAATTATAGAAATGTGATAATTTGGAATTATCTTCTTTTTAAATGATGGTTTATTTGTTTCTTTAGAAAAGATATTTTATGTTACTACATCCTATGTTTTGTTTGTGTATGTAAAAGAAAAAAACTAATTAAGTTTGTCCAAAAAAAAAAAAGATCGAACTCCAGGCTGGAGGCAGAGTTTGCCTGCCATATTGGTTTCTAATCACTGCACCCTGGGGACTAATTAAAGCAGTCCATTTTGCCATCTTCACTAATGGGGAAACAGGCCTTCTTTTTTTTCCAGAATAGAATTACAAGGTGATTTGTGACTTTCTAGAAGGATTTATTGGGTCAATAAGATCCTATCGTATATACTGGCTTCAGGTAATGGAGTTTGTTTAGTTTATGTATGATTGGCAGCATGGAGAGACCTTTTCTACATGAGTTGTATTTGCAACTTATATGTCAAAAGATAGGTTTTATCTTGATCTCTAGCTTGATTTGTTTGACACCCATCTTTGTGGGTATCCCTGATTGGCAGTCTGTTTTTCTTAAGATTTTCACAACCACAGACAGAACAAGAAGTGTTTCTATAGATTTGCATCTGAATGCTTTGTGCTTCTTGAGAATTCTCCATTAATCCACTTGTGCCTCCAGCTCAAAAGAATAAATTGAATGAAGACTGAAAAGAAAATAATGGAGATTTTTTATATATTTAATGCATCATCTTTTCTTTGTTTAACTGCATATGCCTCCTTGTATTTTGATTGAGTACCATTATAAAACTGAATAAATGGGTTCCACAACTTCACTGACATGAGACGATGCTTGCTGCAACTACTAGATTGCACAACACACGGTGAAAGTAGGAGACAGTCTTTGAAGCAGCCTCATCGACCTTACAGATTAAGAAGACATGGCTGCTTTCATGCTTGAACAGAGGTGCTTCCCTTATACTGAATAAAACTGAATAAATGGGTTCTATAACTTCACTGGCATGAAACAACGCTTGCTGCAATTACGAGGAAGCAAAAGTTGCGCAATAACACATGTGAAATTAGGAGACCATTTTTGAAGCAGCCTCATGAATCTTCCAGAAGACATGGCTGCTTTCAGGCTTGAACAGAGATGCTTCTCTTACACTGGCAGCCTTTACAAAGCCCGACAATAAATAGCAAAGATTTCATGCAACACTGCTTGCCTTTTCAAATGACTTATAAGGAAAAAGACTTCAAAGTTAAAGTAAATTATCCTTAAAGGCCAGCAGTGTTATTATTTTAAATGTCTGCATGATAACAGAGAGCCAGGTCCCAGGCCCTGTCTCACTGACAATCAATCAGGTTTTATTTCAGAAGACCAGTTCAGTCTAGCTTGGAAGTGTTAGCAATTGTTCATAAGAAAGAGTTTGGTTTTTTAGGCTAAGCTTGAGATTGTTCTCTGGTTGTTCTGGTTTTCCAGCACAGAGAATGCTTCAGTATGGAGGAGTTTTTGATCAAGATATCTCAGGGGCTGCCACAAAGAAGAGAGAGTCAAGCTATTCTCCAAAGCACCTGAAGGGAGGACAAGAAGCAATGGATGGAAACTAATCAAAGAGAGAACCAACCTAGAATCCTGTCTGGTCGCTCACAGAGAGTCAGATTAGGTAATCATACCTCTTCAGCCCTTATTCTTAACACTAGTACATCACAGGGTTGTGTGTTGAATCCCTTTACTCTAAACTCTTTATGTGCATGACTGCATTCCCACTCATGCTAGTAATACTATTGCTAAATTTGCAGATGATACAACAGTGGTGGGACTCATCTGCGGGGGGGGGGGAATGAGTCTGCCTATCCCGAGATGAGGTGGACCGGTTGCTTTCGTGGTATGGAGACAATAACTTGGTCCTCAACACCAATAAGACCAAGGAGCTTATAGTGGACTATAGAAGGAACAGATCAGACATCCAGCCCTTACTTATCAATGGAGACCGAGTGGAGCAAGTGGTCAGTTTTAAGTTTCTGGGTGTTACCATAAAAGAGGACCTGACCTGGGGTGCTCAGCAGAGATTATACTACCCGAGACTTCTCAGAAAACAACAACTGAATGGAAAACTGCTACTGACCTTTTACCGCTGCACCATAGAGAGTATCTTAACTTATTGCACCTCTGTATGGTTTGCCAATTGCACAGTGGCAGATAGGACTGCACTCCAGAGGGTTAACATCATTGCCCAGAAGATCATGGGTTGCCTTCTCCCTTCTTTGGAAGAGCTTTATAGCTCCCGCTGCCTTAAGAAAGTTCAAAACATTCTCAAAGATCCATCTCATCCTGGGAACCCTTTTTTTGAATTTTTACCATCTGGCAGATGGTACAGAATAAAAACAAGGGCAAATAGGCTGAAAAATAGCTTCTATACCAGGGCAGGAGTAGCTCTTTTGAATTTTGCTGTCTAGTGCAGAGTTGGTGCGGTGTCGGTGGGTTTCGATTCAATGTGTGGAGGGTGAAGGATGTGTGTTTGTGTTTATTTTCATGGTCATGATGTGCACTGAAGATGGCGTTTGATTTCGTTGTAGGGGGTGCAATGACAATAAAGTAAACTAAACTAAACTAGAACTAAGAAGAAATTTCCTGATAGAACAATTAAGCAGTGCAACAACTTGCTTTCAGAAATTGTAAAAACTGCCAACATTGGAGGTTTTTAAGAAGAGATAGGACCAACAATTTTTTTTTCTGAAATGGTCTAGGATTTCCAGCATGAACTAGAAGACTAGAAGATCTCCAAAGTCACTTCCAACTCTGTTATTCTGATATTCTGTTAAGATCACCCCTACCCTGTCAGAAAGAGAAAATGATTCATGATGAGAGCCAGTTCACATCTCCACTCACAAAAGGTCGATTCAAGGACTTTTATGTGTGAGCCCTTAATTTGTTTTGGTCACTGCAGTCAATAGAACTATCACTTAAGTTGGCTTCTGTACATCAACTGTGTGTGCAAAAAATACTTTGAATTCTGTTTTATTCTTCCTATGGTCAAACATTTTATAATAAAACAAGCCAAACCTGTGCAAGAAATTGTTCTGAAGCAGACTTTAATCAATAGCAAAAGCACTTAATAATATACCGCTTTACAGGGCTTTACAGCCCTTTCTAAGTGGTTTACAGAGTTAGCCTATTGCCTCCAAAATCTGGGTCCTCATTTTACCCACCTCGGAAGGATGGAAGGCTGAGTCAACCTTGAGCCTGGTGGGATTTGAACTGCAAAATTACAGGCAGCCTGGCAGTCAGCAGAAGTGGCCTGCACTCTAACCACTACACCACCAAGGCTCTTGGTATGAAACCTTTCCACCACTCCCAAGATTGTACAATAAGGCAAATATATTGACTTGTAGCTAGAATGTGGCAGTAGAAATTTTGGAATGTATTTATGCATGCATCATTTGGAAATAACTGAGACAGTAATCACAAACTTTGAATTCTAATATGGAAACTAAATTGTTCAATTATTTTATGATGAAGGCTAAATCAAGATTCTACTTCATTTAATGTTATATCTAGCTGGGTCTGGAGCAGCACAATCATTTCTTAAATTTAATTGCAGATTCAATTTTAAATGGTGTGGAAGTTGAAAGAAGAATGAGTTTTCTTTTTTAATTGGAACTTAATTCACAAAGTAAAATACTGAAAGAATGGCTTAAAGAGATAGGAGAAAAGCCTGTCATTATGTCTTTTACTGGTTGACGTAAATTTGTGTCATTTCAGCATCTCTGGTAGCTGAAAAAATGGTTTGCTGATAAATTCCTAGTAATTCATTTCAGAATAAGGTAGAGAAAAACTATGAGATAATTAAGGGTATTTGCAAGATGGGCCAAATGATACATATATGATGATTTGTACTATTACATTATCACTCCCATTTTGTCATTTGGAAGACTTCTCAGGCTTTTATGGATACCACTGGAAATAATGGATGGGTGCTCTTCTAAAATGCATTTTTTAAAATTTGCCCCTAATTTTGCTTTTCTTTCTTTCTGAAGGAAAAGAGCTGAAGATTTGCAGAAAGAAATCTGAAGCCCTCCCTATGTTTTGGATTACAGTTTCCAAAAATACCTTATCATTGATTATGCTGGCTGTGACTTAGAAGATAAATTCCAAAGCACCCAAAAAGCCTTGAATTTCTTTCTCTTAGGATCAGTAATAAAGAAATAGATTTAAAGTTTGCATCAAGAAAGACATCCATGGCATCAGATGTGACATTGATAGTCAAGTTTAAAGTGCAGGCCACTTCTGCTGATAGACAAATATATAACAAAGAGTTGAAATATTTGATTGTAAATGTTTTAACGGCGGCTAGGATTGCATTTGCTAAGAATTGGAAAAACGATAAAAAACCTATGCAGGAGGAAGTTATTAAGAAAATTATGGACTGTGCTGAAATGAGTAAATGGACATTTGAAATTAGAGAACAAGAAGATAAACAATTTTATATGATATGGGATTTGTTTTATCAATGGTTGGATAAAAAGACATGGTAATGTTATAGACTAGATAATTCTGTGATAGAAATTTAATAGACTGATACAAACATAACATAGACATATATAGGTGAAACTCAAAAAATTAGAATATCGTGCAAAAGTTCATTTATTTTAGTAATGCAATTTAAAAGGTGAATCTAATATATGAAATAGACTCATTACATGCAAAGCAAGGTAGTTCCAGCCTTGATTTGTCATAATTGAGATGATTATGGCTTACAGCTCATGAAAACCCCCAATCTACAATCTCAGGTGATTTCGAAATGCAGCGAGCCCTGCTGTTAGTTGGGCAGAGGGCTAATCCTATCATGTCCTGAGGGCCATGTCTTAATCCCATCCCCCTGGAGCTGAAGGGAGGGAGAAGGGAGCTGCTTTGTCTTTAAAAAACCTGCTTCTCCTTTTCTCATCCAGGGAAATATAATGTTCTGCCTTTTTAATATTTCCTAGAATATTTCATTCTTCTAGGATAGGGGTGTGTGCTAACTTTCTACACATGCATACTGAGAATTCTCTCTCTCTCTTTCTGGGTGTGTATAAAATTCTCCCTCTGTATGTTTGTGGGTACTTTTGGAAAGAATATCCTGGTCCTATTCCAAGCCGGGAATAAAATGGAGGCTGATTAGAAAGAAAGTTGGTTTATTGATGAGCCGAACCTTCAACAGCATGTTGAATTCTGGGCAGCTGACCAAACTGTTGAATGAGTGGATGGATCTTTATAGGTTTCTGTGACTTTGAAGTTTGAATTGTTCTGGGGGTTGTGCAAGGAAGGGGCTTGTGTCTTTTGCTAAATGGTGGTGAGTTCATCCAATGATGTCCTAAATCTAAAGTGTCATGGCCTGTTCTTAGAATTTAGGTGGAGGAGAATGTAAATTTTAATTCCATCCCTGGAGGTGAAAGTTCTTTGTTTTGTGAATTGGCAGGCCCAATCTTTCTTTCTTTCTTTTTAATAAAAGTTTTAAGTTTTCACAAAACATACAAATACAAATAAAATATCTTTTTTTTTGAGAACAGCGTGCCCCCGGGTTATCACTTCTCCATACAGACATAAAATCAATACATATTTATCTTGTACATTCTAATTCATATCTTATAACTATTTTTGCAATTTTTTCAATAGCTTTTCCCTTTCTTTACTTCCTATAGCCTTATTTTAAATTATCTCATTCCTTTCTTAATTCAATTATATATCTTTTTCTAATTTTTAAAATCTTTCTAATCAATATTTTTATAATTTTGTCTGTCCTGTTTACAATTTCGTATTATCTTTTCTCATAAAACAAATTTTTCCCTGTAATTACTAGACTGGAATGTAACACCTTTGTATCTTTTTTCAAATCTTGTTTAAAAATTTACACCTTTACAGTTGTAACATTCAATTTCTAACCTCTATTTTATAACACATACCTATTTTCCATCGAATTCTGCTTGGTACATTTCCTTAAAAATACACACTAAATTCTTAAAAGAAAAAGTATATATGTATATATATCTGTGTATATATGTATAACAATAGTAAATGGAATAATTATTCTATTCAAGTACAGCTCTGCCATTAATATTAATAACAATCTTTTACATTTCTATTTCTTTTAACAAACATTACCGAGTAATATCAGTTGTCTTTCACTTTAATCATCTATATTTCATATTTCATATTTTACTTTTTACTGTCTTTAAATAAAAAACCAAACAATAGTTATTAACAGTAGTCAACAAAGTTATTATTCTTATTCAAGTTCATCTTGTCAACTGATAAAAATCTTCCATGTTTCTTTTCAGGTTTTTTTAAACGTTCTTTTAAAATCATTGAGAGCCTTATTCTCTTTACAAACAAATATTCCACTACACATCAATAGAAATTTTTTCTGTCACTTTAATCATCTAACATATTTTCTAACCCTTTTCTGTTTCTAATATAACAATGCTATCCCATGCACCCTTGCAGAATCCTCTCAAGTTAAATTTTAACCATTGTCTCTGTGTCTTTTAAATATACCTTTAATTCTTATATGCTTTCCCTGTACCTCTATGTCTTGTTTCTGTCTTTTGTGGCTTCTTTTCCTTTCCCTTTTCCCTCTCTTCTTCTCACTCTCCTTTTTATTCCCTTTTCTATCTAATTATCCTTTCTGTGATCCTCCCTTCTGCTTCTTCCTGATATTATGATTACTTTTCAAATTATTCTTTTTTTGGTTGTTGCTTCAATGCTTTCTTCCCTTTCCCTTTTTTACCCTGCTTAAAATTGCTTGGTCATTAAAGATGGCTTCTTCGTTGTCCCGCCCTTCTTGTTCTGCCAGTGTTTCTTGTTGTTTTTCATAGTTCAAGATCGCCATTTCTAAAAATTGAAATACGAAGCCAAAAGATCCTCTTCCATCTTGTGCTTCTTCTTTTTGTTCTTTAAGTCTCATTTTTAACTCTTCAATGAATGATGCCATTTTTAAAAAATTGAAATAACCCCCAATTGATTTTATTTTGATTCATTAGGAGCTCCATCCAAAATTCCAGGAATCATCCAATAATCCAAATCGGTTCCTTGCTTCTTTTTTCACTTTCTCTTTCCAGGGGCTTTGTTCTTTTGTAACAAAATTTCAGCTACAATGTATCTTTTACAAGCCTTGTTAAAATTCCACTATCAATTTTTTTTAAGTTCCAGGTGGTCTCTTCCATTTTCCAGATTCCACCCTCTTTTTTCCTTTTTCCCTCTGCTGCTTTCTTTCTTTTATTAAAGAAAAATTTTAAATTATCCAAGAATCTTTATCCCTTTGACACTTTATTTTCAGCTAGAAATACCCTATTAATGTCAAAGTGGATTAATATCAATTTCTTATTCGAATCTCTTCTTCTTAACATTCCAAGTCAATAAAACTGTCAATGTGAGAGGAAAAAAAGCCAGTTCCATTTCCTTTCCCTTTCTCTTTCGCTGCTTAAAATCTTTTTTAGGAATAGAATTAGTCTTTAAAATTCAGGTTCCAGGTACCTTAAATAGATGTTCTTCATTCAACCCGGTCAGTCAAACTTTCTCCTTTAAACTTCCTCCTGCCCAATCTTGTCCGATCAGGTTCTTCTTTGAGGTGGCCATTTCTGACCACTGCTGCAACCGCCTTTGGGAAAGGGAGGAATGGTCAGCTGAGGAGGAGAGATACGGCTCTCCTCAGCCCCGCTGACAGCTCCCCCTTCTTCACCACCTCTACAGGGTGCCTTCAGCCCCGAATCCGGGTGGCTTGGGGCACTCCAGCGGCAAGCATGGATCAAAACCGTGCACGATCACAATTTTGTTCTGTCGCCGAAGAAGCCCAAACCGGAAGACAGGCCCAATCTTTCTTGATGGGCACAAAATATCTCTTAGAGGCTATTAA
Source organism: Hydrophis major (assembly GCA_033807585.1). NCBI lineage: Eukaryota > Metazoa > Chordata > Lepidosauria > Squamata > Elapidae > Hydrophis > Hydrophis major. The sequence continues at coordinate 94,381,498 of CM066331.1, forward strand.
GAATGACTGAGTCTGCTTTCTGTCTTTAAAGGCATGTCTCTCCCTTTGGGGAAATAAAACATTCGGCTTCTTTTAATATTCCCCAAAATATTTCATTCTTCTAGGAGTGAGGAGATTCCCACAGTGTATATTTATATGGATGTGTGTGTGTGTATTCACACAGACACACAAACACACATATATATGTATTAGTATAATCAATGAAACAAACATGAATTTGGGCAAATATGGGTCAGGAAGAGTACAATTTAGTGACTCTTTAGTCTTTAGTCACTCTTTAGAACAACAAATTCTCTCTCTCTCCCTCCCTCCCTCCCTCTCTCCTGTCTATTATCTCAACCTACCTACCTGTCATATTTATCTATATATCTATCTATCATCTATATCAGGGGTGTCAAACATCACCATGGCGGCATCATGTGACATATTGTGATCTTTTTTCCCCTTCGCTAAACCAGGTGTGGGCATGGCCAGTGCATGACGCATCCGGTCTGCAGGCCACAAGTTTGACAGCCCTGATTTCTCTCTCTCTCCCACTCTCTCCTGTGGGAATAAACTTTGGCCTGAGCTTGAGCAATGATTAATATAATGCCTTATACATTCATGCCTGTCTAAAGGTCACTAAGATAGTACAAAGAAAAGAGAACAATAAGAACAAATACAAAGAGGCAGCTTAGACAACTGCAAACAAGCCTGTACTATATCTAATTATTAATCCACAATGTAATTGCTTACTATGCACAAAAATCTCAATAAAAGGAAGCACTGGAATTTTATTCTGGGCTCCCATCCCAAGTACACCAGCCTGTGTCTCATTCTTTCCATGGGAGACCACCACACCCTCCCCCCCTCTTTCTCTCATCTATTGTCCACACACATATGCAGATACATATATGTCAGTGGTGGGATTCAAAAAATTTTACTACTGGTTCTGTGGATGTGGCTTGGTGGTCCTTGCATGGTTTGGTGGGTGGGATACTGGGGGAAGGATACTGTAAAATCTCCATTCCCTCCTCACTGCTGGGAGAAAGTTTCTGCAAAATCTCCCTTCCCTCCTCACCCCACTAACCTGCTTTCCAGCTCCGTTCTCCTGTGCAGGGCAATAAAAGGAGACCCAGCCGATCAGCTGGGACTTGGGAGGCAGAGAATAGATGGGGATGGGGCCAGTCAGAGGTGGTATTCCGAACTACTAAAAATTTCCTCCACTGGTTCTCTAGAACTGGTCAGAACCTGCTGGATCCCACCTCTGATATACATGTGTATGTTTACACCACACACACATGCACGCACGCACGCACACACACACACACACACGCACAAAACATGAGTGGCCAGATACCAGTTTTCCAGTACAGACTCAACATAGATTTGAGCCCAGTGGAAAAGTATTATGGTCACTTTTGCCAAAAAAAAGGTCTGATAGCAAAGAAAACTGTTTTCAAATAATAAAGAAGAAAAAGGAGGTGAAAATAAGAAAGCTAAAGGCGAAAACAGGAACAGATGAAATTTCAGTCTAGCAACACATTGATCACAAAAACTTTTCCATCACCTCTGGTGCTGAAATGATGCTTGGGGGGGCATTATCTATTCAAATCAAATAGAAAATACCAACACAAGGCTGTACTAATAGAGTCAGTGTGAACTTCTGCAAGAAAACAACCAAGCTCAGAGACCACCAAGGAACCCCCATTTCAATCCTGGGCTACAAATATTCTCCTTAATTGAAACTGGGAGCAAGAAAAATAACATTCAAATTCCGACTTTGCAAGAAAAATTGCTGAGTGTCTTTGGGCCATAAAGTGCTTTTCAATCCAGCCTGACGAATTTTGTTTAAGATGGTAATTGGCATGTAAAAAGAAAGATTTTCACCCATGCTGGCTGGGAATTCTGGGAGTTGAAGTCGACAAGTCTGAAAGTTGACAAAATTGGGGACCTGCCACATTTTGCAATTTCCTGTTCTCCTCCTTCTCCTCCCTCCCTCTCTTTTCTCAGCACTTCATCTATCATTCTTGCCACCTGCAATAAATCAGAACAGGTTTATCCATCGGATTCTTGCTTCTATATCTAGGCATGCTTTCCCCCTGTCGCTTCCCTTGTTATGGCCCATTTCTTAGAAATCAATTTCTTGAGAAGCAATTTAAGGCAAAGGAAAGCGCAGGTGTTTTTTTGTTTGTGTCTCACCATGTGTGCTGCACCAAGGTGCTTTCAAAGAAAGAACACACTTGATTGTTTCTGCATCCTTGCATGGGTGAGCCAGGTGGGGAGGCTCACACGACCCACCGAGGGGATTATGAGGCAAAGATTCAGTGGGAAATGTAGCTTTAGAAAAGTTGCTTCTCCACCAAGCCACCCCCACAGAACTGGTAGTAAAAAAAAAATTTGAATCCCACCACTGTAGCAATCAGACTAAAGTGCTGGCTTCCTTGCATTTTTAATCCTGTCTTAAACAGATTACCAAATCTGCATTTCTTAAAGCTGCCTCCTCAGTTTCTGCTGGTGGGCAGGGAAACTTGGAGGTGGCTTCCTGCCTCAAAAATAACATGTTTCTCCATTTCTCATTTAGGGAAATATAACATTCTGCCTTTTTAATATTTCTCAAAATATTTCATTTTTCGGGGGCGGAGGGTGGGCTTCCCACCCCAGTTAATGTTATGTATCACTTTAATAATCTTTTGGAGGGGATTATCCATGATAATTACTTACAGTATTAATTCTGGTGGGTCTGAAAGCTTCTGTATCTTTTGCTACAGCTATATAACAGTGTGCCTCATTTTCCCCTAATTTTCAATATTTCCTGGTGTTTGATATATTAACATCCTATCCTTTTGCTAGCTGAACCAAGTGGTGTGTTTATATTTGCTTGGATCTGGACATAGAAATTGACTGAGAGTGTGCAAACTATCCACAGTAATTTTCCAAAACAGATTACTTCATTTTTATCTGTATGACTAATAAGAAGTAGACTGTGAATACTTCTCCAGAAGTAAAAGTTAGGTCAGCTTTTGGGTATCACTTTTTCAGATCTTTCTTTCAGGGTTATTTTCATTCTTGAGGAGCAGTGTTACACACAGCCGATGCAGTTCCCAAGAAATTAATCATTCAAGCAAGATTTCTTATCTCTTCGGGTTACCGCTGTGCATCTTGAGAAGAGCAACAATCTAAGATATCCTTAGACTTTGCTAGATTTTTCTGAGAAGAAACTGTTGAGAAATGCAAGAAATAAACTGGCGGCAGTGTCAGTTTTTTTCCCCTTATAGCATGGACAAAACAATATGTGTTAAATATTTAATAATAACAGTTTGATATTTACAGAGATGGAGTTTTTTTTTTTCCTTTATCGTCTTCACTCTCTGAATGTCATAAAGCTGTCTAATTTGGATGCCTTTTAAAAAAATGTTGCATAAGTTTTCCAGGATACTTTTGAAGCTCTTATTTTAACTGAGTAGAATGTAAATATTATTTGATGTTTAATCAATGTTATATTAATAAATGCGGAGAAGTAATGCTGGCCCCCTTTTTAAACCCAAGAACATAAAACAGAAAATCCATACTTTATTGAATATCATTACATGCACATATTTTTCTGCTTAAGTTTTTCAGGCTGTTGAATCCTTTTCAGGAGATAACAGATGACACCTGTTATTTTTCAAGGTGAATTGGACTATAATTGCCACAATTCCTAGCCAATTATGTTGCAATACATTTGCAGCTCACTAAATTGGAAAAAACGGCTTAGCAATAGGAGAGTCATCTCCTGTCCATTCTTCAACAGAAAATAGCCATTGAGCTACAACTAAAACTTGTAGCTTTAATGTTTGTTAGAACTAATCTTCGATTTCCCCCCAATTTTTTGTTCCTGTTTTACCCACAAATGCTTTCTTTTAGAAATGTTCTTCATTTTTATGTTCTTCCTTTCTGTTTGTGAAGATTATTTGAAATGATTAAAATTTGTATTGCTTTAGCAAACTCGATTTCATTCAGGGCCGCATCAGGGTTGTGTTTGTCCGTGGAGGGCAGGGGTGACGTGGCCAGCTAGATGACACTTATGTCTAGGGCGCCTGTGGTGGCCTGGGTGTACTTGAGGCTCTGTTCTCAGCTGGGATAGCCTCCTGCAGCGCTCTGGCAGCAAAGATGGGCATGCCCCCACCAGGCTCCATTTTCTCTGGCCAGTCCTTGGATGGCCCGTGGGCCAGATCTAAGCACTCCACAGGACAGATCCGGCCTGCAGGCCTTCAGTTTGACACCCCTGCTTTAGCATATAGGCCAATGGTGGGAAACTATGGCTCTTTTATGATTTGTGGGGTTCAACTCCCTGTCAAACCTGAAATGGACATATATGTAGCCATTTTAGTTAGGCTTAGTATATCTTATTTTTCTTACTTTCTCTGTGTAAGTCATGGGGGGAAGGGTTTGAGGCTTGCCACATTCCTAAGGGGGGAGGAGTGGAGATAAAGAGAATTGTTTTGGCTAGGTGATTCTTCTTCCCATGGGAAACAAGCTGTCCATGCTTAGGCCTCTTGAGGTGGAGATTTATGACATCAAGCAACGTTGAATTATTTCTATTGGAGAATGTGACTTTTGGGGGTTGTTTCTAACTTTTAATATTGTGGGGTAATTCCGAAATTACTATGGACTTTGCCAATTTGATGCTTTCCTAAATAAAAGAATTTGTCTTGGAAGATGACTTTGCTTTATTCTTTTTAAATGGATTTCATCACTTGGAAACCTGACATTATTCTGGATACTGGCTCAGTGTTCTGACTCAACTGGGTTCCCAGAGAGTAAACACAGACAAAGGCAGTAGCCCCCACCTTAAGGTTTAATCACAATTCTGTTCCTTTTCAGATAAAAGGCTGCTTTCCAAAAATTAGCTCCGACAAGAAAGAGCCTTGCCAAGTTGTTTGTCAAGGCTGCCAAAAACCCAGAGATGAGAACTAATTTACAGAATTCTTCAAACACGAGCTAAGATGTCCACCAGTTGAGTTTCAGAGCTTCTTTGCTATGTGCAAAGAACACTTTTTCAAACCTGGCTTTTATCCTCTTGAGGGAGGGGCCATTACCTTGCAGCCTTACTCCCGAGTCACCTGTGCTGCTATAATTGTACTTTCCTCCGAGTAATCCTTCATGCACGTGCACTTGGCACAGGCTCCTTGGGAACCTCCTCATCACTGCTGCCAGACCCCAAAATCTCTGAAGGCATCAGTCCACTCCCTGATGGTCCTTGGCCCCTCATTAGAGTCACTGTTCTCCTCAGCCATCTGCACCTGCTGCTGGCTAACCACAACACTCAGGAATGTTGGGAGTTCAAGTCCACAAGTTATAAAGGGACCATAGATGGTAGACAGAGGTGGTATTCAGCAGGTTCTGACCAGTTCTGAAGAACCAGTAGTGGAAATTTTGAGTAGTTCAGAGAACTGATAAATACCACCTCTGACTGGAGATTTTAGAGTATCCTTCCCTTGCTACGGCCACCAAGCCACCCCCACAGAACTAGTAGTAAAAGAAATTGAATCCTACCACTGACGGTAGAGGAAAGAAACTGTCGATCCTGTAGCACTCTCAGTAATTAACAATGATTTTAAACAGAACAGTAGCCACAGAGAGTAACATTGGTAAATGGTTCCATGTCAGGGATACAACTCAGCTCATTAACAGAGCAAACACACAGCAGTATAAGATTGCAAATCTAAACTAGTGGCATCTTTCTGTGGTAAGATAATAACCTTTTTTTCTTTTGATTACACCTCATGTTCAGTGAATTCAAATTTTTCAATATAAGGATATATTCAAAATTCATATTCACATGCTTAAACCATATTAGTAAATTAATGGATGTAAGTTCGCTTCAATTATTTTACAATTCCAGCATACTGAAGTCAACAACTAATCCCTTTTAGCATTCATTCTGTGTGGCATCTAATAAGCTTGGAAGTAGATCTTTCCTTGAATTAAAATCATCTTAAATTTACAGGAGAAATACTTAATCTGTAAAACCCTTAACAAGTGAATTGTACTAATCCAACTTTTTATTCCAAAATTCTTAAAGTGAATATCTAGTTTGGATTGAAATACTGGTTCGGCGAACCAGATGTAACTTTAACATCCAGTTTGCCCGAATTGGTCCAAACCAGTAGAATCCCACCCCTGGTTACATTTGTCCTCGCGGGGGTGTGTGTGTGTGGCCAGCTTGACGTCATTCATGTCAGGGGCACCTATGGTTGCTCAAGCACTCTGCCAGTGAAAACGGTTCCCATGTCTTGGAACAGCCTTCTGAAACCCTCTGCCAGCAAAAACGGAGCTCGGGAGGGCACTGTTTTCGCTGGCACAGGCACCGCAGGCTGGTCCTTTGCTGTTTCCAGGGCACCCTTTGTGGGCCCATGGTCCTTGATTTTGACCCCTCTATCCGAGAGTGTATCTTGCTGATCCAACTTCATGATTGCCTAAGTGTAACATTTCATCTGGATCAAGTTTACTCTGGCTCCAACTTTGGGATGGCAGTCTTCTTAGCCGCTACAAGGTTTTTGCTGGAAGTAAGATTTATAGAATGATTCTGTTGGACCTCGACTGCTCTTGTATTACTGACCAGGCGTGAACAACTATGGCCCCTTTATGACCTGAGGACTTCAACTCCCAGAATTCCTGACCAGTTGAAATCCACAGGTTGTAAAACAGCCATAGTTGCCCACTTCTGTTATTGACTACAGTATGCTTCTGAACAATCTTACTGGACTGAGACAAAATTTGGGGGGAGGTTATTGTGTGGTGATTCTACGTTTCTCCTTGTGGATAGATTTTAGAATTAGACAGTATGTTTGAGAAATCTTCCTGGATTTTCATCTATGAATCTGGTATTTCAGTATCTGCACAAAATCACTCGGAGAAGCCACTTGATTTCCCAAACTCAGGTTCTTTATTGTCAAAATACAGAATCTTGACAATTACACTCTGAAAGGAAAAAAAAAGGGTGGGGGGAAGCAGGCAAGGAAGGGACATTTCTCAAGAATGTCTCTCCCATCTCCAATAAACTACAACTAGTTTTACTATGCTGTAGCTATTTAAAATGAGAATTTCATGCAGTTTTTTTTAGATTTTTAAAAATAAGGCAGCAAATAAACCCACTTTTTACTTTTACTAAATATTCCTATGGGTGCCAGGTTGTTCCAGGGGCAAAGATTAAATATAGGTTTCCATTTAAATACACAACACAGTAACACTTCATTCACAGGTCTACAAGGGATCAGCAAATTATAAAAGTGATTGTATCACCTGCAAAGTTCCAGTCCTTTTATTTTCTCAAAGGGGAATAAACTCATTTCTGATGAAGAATAATGGCGAACTGACATTACTGTTCATATCTACCGTATAAAACCAATCTTCTGAATTTTGTTAAATTCAAATGTTGAAATTATATCCCACCAGTCATTTCGTGTCCTTTTAATCTCCCTGCTAAATTTAGCAAGATTCCATTCAGGGTGCAAATCGTTAAACCTGCTGGGAACAGTCAAGGAAAGAAGAGCCCATTAGTAGCCACTATCTCAAGGAACAAGGAGTCGTTCAACAGATTCAATTGATTAAAATGGGAGTAAGGAAGAAGCCACAGTGATATAGAATTTTATCAAAGGAAGCCACACTTTTTTTTCTATGCCAGTTACTCTATCACATTTGCTTAAATGTCTTCTGGTTTGGAAGTGGGTAGTTGGCCTGTTCCCATGTCACATACTCATGTATTCAAGCTAAGGCCTGAACAGGACAGCACATAAGGTAACTGACCAGTGAAATGGGATGACAATTCATCCGCTTTCTATCTCTAGGCAAATGTGTTTATGTGGGAGACACAAAATAAGCGTTATCTAACAGTCTTCCCAGGAGGTGCAGAAGTTGGATCAAAATCCCTTCCTGGATTACAGTAATTAAGCAGCCCAGTTGCAACTATGGAGATAAAGAGGCTTGCTTGGTGAGGGGTCCTTGGTGCTCTCTGAACCTGGTTGTCTATGAAGATTCTCAATGTTATATGTGGAAATTATATATTGTAAGTTATACCTGAGAAAATGAAGAACAGAAGGGAAGCCATACTTATCCAATATTTGAACTATGAAATGATTATTGGACAGTTACATAACTATATCTAATAAATATATACTGTTTTGTAACTTGTTATGTTTGAAAAATAAAATGTCAAGTTCTTGGCTGGAATAGGTGTTTGTAATCTTGGCTTATAGATAAATGTGAGAGATGCTGGGTCCTTCTGACCCAACGGAAATCTGTTTATGATCCATTGTGCTTAGATGGTCATAACAGGACCATAATAGGAAGAAGAAGCCATGAGAATGAGAGTAGTTTCCAAGGACAAGAATACAGGTGGTATGCTACAATAATAAGGATGTGGCATAGGGAGATATGTAGCTTGGATAGATTGCGAATCCAGGAAAGGGGCAGAAACTGTATATTTGAACCTGTATATAAACCCCTGCCTTCCTGGGAACCATGTCTCCTGCCATGAGCAGAATTCCCTTTTGCTAAAGCTTAATAATAAAGCTCTTATATATTGTTCACATGTCTCCAGATTTCAGTTGGTTTTTTTATTATTATTATTATCACACTCAGTCTTCCAGGTCAGGGGTCCCCAAACTTGGCAAGTTTAAGACTTGTGGACTTCAAATCCCAGAATTCATTCAGGAATTCTGGGAGTTGAACTCCACAAGTCTTAAACTTGCCAAGTTTGGAGACCTCTGATCCAGATCATGGTTGTCCCAAAGGTGCTTTTCAAGAGACAACTGGGCTTCCTTTATTTTTCATTGAAGACACTTCGCTTCTCACCCAAGAAGCTTCTTCAGTTCTGAGCCTGGTTGTTTTCTTGCAGACATTCCATTACCCTAACTAAGTAACATCATCAGTGCTAGTGATTAGCATTGATGATGCCATGTAGTAGTTTGGGTAATGAAACATCTGCAAGAAAACAACCCGGTTCAGAGAGCACCAAGGACCTCCTCATTTCAACCCTGAGCTACAAATATTCTCCTTTATAGGTTTGCTTGGTTTTTGAAGACTGGGATTAATTAGTCCAAACTCTGGAGGTGCCTCCTTTAGTTTTCTTCATAGGAATATCCCAGCAACCATTCTTTGGATCAGAAAAATACATTTCATACAGTCCTCATCTAAAGGCAGAATGTGTATGATCTGATCCTGGCACTTTACCTATCCATCTGTGTGCAGAAATATTCTGCAATTCCCAAGAATCTTTATTGTTTAGAAATTTCCACTAGTTTTATCTTGAAAGTGGCATTTGGTGAGTGTGTCTTTCGGGATTGTGTGTCTAAAGATGTTTCTGCAGAAACGGCACAAAAACAAGCTGTCAATTCAAGTTGTACAGTAACAAGGAATGAAATGGAAAACTCCATAACTGAGGACAACAAAAGTAATCCCAGGCTTCTTTCTTCAGGGTGATTAAGGAACAACAGAGGACTTCATTTCAAGAAAGATACAGCTAAAGATGCTTCATAAATAAAGGGCACAAAATCCACAAATGATGTCACAGGCTACTGGAAGCACAAACCAATGTAAATCAAATAACTGTAACAAATTTAAATATTGTTTCATACAGCACAAAAATTATCAGAATAGTTTACTTCCAGGTAGATAATAATAGTTTTGAACTAGAATTAGATTTACATCCATATCTTTACCGAATAGCTTAGTTTACGTAGGTGAAGAGCTGACGGAACTAGTGGGTGGAGTTAAATTTGTCATCAGCTTAGAGTTGTTATATTCCCAGAAACAGTCCAAGTCTAACTCCGCTAAAACTCTGCTGACACTTATTGCCAATTAAGCACTGAACTTTAGTTGACTAGATTCTTGTGTGTAGGCTTGAATAAATTTTCTATGTTGTGACTTAATGTATCATCCTAATCTTTTGCACCTGACAGCTAATAGGTTATATTTTGTACTCTTGAGACCACATTAATCTTTTAAAGTGTCTCTGAATCTAGATGTATATTTATCCTTGATGTATTTAATTGTCCTCTGCAAACACTGTAAGTAAAGAAACAAGTGCTCCTTGGTTTTCCTTGCATATAAGTGGAGAAGATAAAACTTGAAAGAATGGAATCTAAATTCACCCAAATTGAAAACTGTTCTTTTTTCATGAACTTGCAAGCAATTTTCCAATCACAGATTGATTTCCTCTTTTCTCAGCTATACACATCCACACCATCTAAACATTTCCTAGGCACACAGTTGGTCACTTTTGCCCTTCCTCTTTCTCTGTGGTTACGGCCTAGAAAGGCACTGTCCTCCCTTCTCTCCTTTTCATCATTCAATGAAAAGTGTCCTCTCTAGTCACCTATTTTCTATGGATCCACGGTTTAGCACATAATAGTTCTGGCTGCAACCGCCATCATTTTGCAAAAAAAAAATAATAATCACACTTTTTGCAACTCTGGAAGCTCATAAACCTAACCCATGCAGAGCGATGCAGCTTAGGAATGGTTTAGCTCAGCAAATGTGGCATTTCCTTTCCCTCTTTCACTGCAACTTCCTACGGCTGCAAATCCAGGTCAGACGTGGCTTCAAATTTGTGGAACAGTTGGAGATGTCAGAAGGTCAAACTTGATTAGTGGCTTGGCAATTACCCGAACCTCCTCATTCAATGGGTTGGATTTTAAGTTCACACACTGCAGAGATTCCATGGAAGCAAGTTTCTCAACAGGAACATCTACAGGAAGAAAAAAACAGAATGTTGAAATGCAATTCATCTATCAATGTTTCTTTTAAAAGAAAGAAATTGGTTAATGTTACTAACAATCAATATATATATATATATATTCAATATATTTAAAACATTAATTTGAAATGCATCTGAGGAATGTAATAGAGTGACAAAACTAGCGATATTTTTATAGTAGCGGAAATTCTGAGTAGTTTGGGGAACCAGCCAATACCACTGACTGGCCCCGCCCCCCCATCTATTCTCTGCCTCCCGAGTCCCAGCTGATTGGCTGGGTCTTCTTTTGTTGCCCTGCACAGGAGAATGGAGCTGGAAAGCAGGTTAGTAGGGTGGGGAGGGAACGGGGATTTTGCAGTAACCTTCCCCTGCCACACCCTCCAAGCTACGCCCACCAAGCCACGGCCACAGAACCAGTAGTAAAATTTTTTGAATCCCACTACTGATCTGGGTATATCACTGCCAGTCAGTTATTCAGACCTAGGATTCACCTTTGTCTCCCCAAATATATTAAAGGACTGGTTTTAAATTTACATCTGTACAGAGTTACGGCAGGTGCACCCATCCATGGATAAGAAGGTTATAAACTGGACTTCTGGGGAAGCAATGGTGGATTAAAACAGCTTTGCTTTTGGCAGAATTGATGACTGTCACAGAACAAGGTGCCAACAGATGGACTGACACCTCAAAACTTCTCCCCAGATAAAGGAGGGAAGCTGGGATCACCCAGAAGTGCTCAAAACAGTTGCTCCTGCATGCCCACCAAAAACCATCAAATAGCAGTCTCCTACAGGTTTGTATTATGTATGTTGGGAAAGATTGAAGGCAAAAGCAAAAGGAAATTACAGAGGATGAGATGAGATTTGGGCAAACCCTGGAAGATAGTGGAGGACCAGGGGCCTGGTGTGCTATGGTCCATGGGAATCACAAAGAGTGGAACATGACTTGTGTCCCAACAACAACAATACAGGTTTGGAGCACTGGGAGCTGAAGGGCAGTCAACTTTGTTCAAGCTGCAGCTGGGAATCTTCAATAAAATTAACTTGTGGGACATTCTTTCAAGAGATTAAAGATGAAGGTTTTTAATTTGTTCTTGTTTCTGATAGCTCTAAACGAATGTGTATTGACTAAGTTTAAATGATGAGGGTTTAAATATTTGTTTATACATAAGAGATAAAATATGGGGCAAAGAAATTTTTTGTTATGTTTTTAAAGAAAATAAGCTACTGTATTAAAAGTAAAGCAGTATGAAATCGATTTATTTCATTAAAATGAATATATACGTGTTGTTATTTCTGGTAACTCTTAATAGAGTTTTGCTGGTTAAGATTGAATGACAAGGCTTTATAGTTTGTGTATAGATAAGAAATAAGATATGCAATGAAGAGATCTTTCTTTGAACCAAAAGTGCCTTTTCAAGAGGCAACTGGACTTTCTTTGGTTTTCCTTGAAGATATTCCGCTTCTCATCCAGAAGCTTCTTCAGTACAGTTGCCTTTTGAAAAAGCACCTTTGCGACAACTATGACCTGGGGAACTGAGGATCTCCATAAGACATTTAGATATTTTTGGTTGGAATGTTAGAAAAAGTGATAAATTATTGAAATTGTCTTGATGTGGCTTCTGGTTTGAGCTTCTTCGGTGACAGACAGAAACCGCGACTCTGCATGGTTTCGATCCATGCTCGCCGCTGGAGTGCCCCAAGCCAGCTGGTTTCAGGTAAACCGCCCCGTAGAGGTGGTGAAGAAGGGGGAAACTGCCTGCAGGGTTGAGGAGAGCTGCATTTCTCCTCCTCAGCTGGGCATTACTCCCTTTCCTGAAGGCGGTTGTAGCGGTGGTCAGAAATGGCCACCCCAAAAAAGAACTCGACCGGAAAAGAATGTGCAGGAGGAAGATAAGAAGAGAAAGTTTTGGTTGACCGGGTCAAACAGCAAAAGCAACAAATAAGGTACCCTGGAATTGAAACTATATATATAAAAAAACCCACTGTTCTCAAAGAAGGTTTTCAAGCAGCGAAGGAGAGAGAAAAGGGAAACGATTTGGTTTTTTTTTCTCCTATTCTTTTCCCTATACTGACAGCTAAGAGCCTTAACCAAGAAATTGAAAAAAAAATCCGCTTTGACATTAATAGGCATTTAAGCTGAAAATAAAATGTCAAAGGGATAATAAAGATTTCTGGATATTTAAAAGCTTTTGAAAGCAGGAAAGGAGAGAAAAAGAATAAAAGAGCAGGATCTAGAAGGGAGGAGTCTGCCTGGAATTAAAAAGAACTTATAGCAAAATCTCAACAAGACTTCTGAAAGATATATTTTAACTGAAACATGGCAACAAAATAGTAAAACCCCGGGAAGAGAAAGTGAAAAAAGAAGTAAGAAGAAACAGCTCAGGAGTATTTGATTACTTGGTGACTTCTGGATTTTTGGTTACTGCATTTGAATGACTAAAATCAATCGGGTGGTTGTTTAAAAGTGTTTCAAATGGCACCACTTTTAGAAGAACTGAAAATGGAACTTAAAAAGTACAAAGAAGATGCACAAGAAGGGAGAGGTTCTTTTGGCTTCGTATTTCAATTCTTAGAAATGGAGATTTGGAACAATGAGAAACAACAAGAAACGCCTGCAGAACAAGAAGATTGAGACAAAGTAGAAGCCATCTTTAATGAACAAGTAATTTTATGTGGGGGAAAAAAGGAAAAGGGGGAAAGAGAATGAAAAGTTTTAAGATTTGGAAAAACAACCCCCAAAAAGAATAGTTCGAAAAATAAGTATAAAATTAGAAAGCAATGGAGAGGGAAATGCAGAAGAGAGAATTAGAAGTAGAGAGACAAGGGGGTAAAAAGGGGAGGGAGAAGAAGAGAGGGAAGAAAGAAAGGAAAAGAAGTTATAAAGGACAGAAACAAGATATAGAGAAACAGGGCCTATTTAGAGATAATGAGTGAAAATCTAATTGAAAAAGGGATTCTGCAAAGGTACATAAGATAGTATTGTTATATTAGAAATAGAAATAATTTCAGAAAATATGAAACAATGTATGATTAAAATGATGGATAAAACAGTTATCGTAATTTAGTGGAATGTTTGTTAATAAATAAATGTAATAAAATGAATATTTAATAATTTATAAAACATAAGCGAAGAGAAATAGGGGAAAAATTAATTATGGAAAGATTATATGTGTCCCCAAGGAAGTAAGATATTTAATGGAAAAGAAATGTTAAAGATGTTAAGACTTAAATGAATATTAATGATAGAACTGAATTGGAATGGAATGAGGGTTTTAATTACATATATTTATAATCCTTTTTAAAAAGAATATAGTGTGTATTTTAAGAATGTACCAAGTAGAATTTGATTGGAAGTTATGTATTATGTATTATATTGAATGTTATAACCTTAAGGTGTACATTGAAGTTTAAATAGGAGTTGAATGGATAAAATTAAAAGATAAAAAGGTGTCATACTCCAATTAGTAACTACAGGAGAAAATTTGTTTAATGAGAAAAGATAATATGAAATTGAAACAGGACAGACAAAAGTATAAATATAATGATTTGAATTGAGATGAGATAATCAAAATAAAGTTGAGAAAATTAAAAGAGGGGAAAAACTATATAGAAAATGCAAAATAGTAATAAGATATGGAAAAGAACACAAAAATGATCATGAAATTGAGTTTGTGTCTGTAAAGAAGTGTAACCCGGGACCATGCTATTTTCAAAAAAGATGTTTTACTTGTATTATGTTTTGTGTGTGTGTGTGAAAACCCAAATAAAACTAAAAAAAAGAAAGAAAGAAATTGTCTTGATGTAAAGGGAAGTCATTTCTCTTTTCTTATTTCTGTTGTCTTTGTTGTTCTTGCCACTTTTTTTTACTTTTTATATTTTTCTTTGTCTTAGTCTTAGTGTATTTTTCAACTTTAATAAAAAGTTAAAGCTATAGGCTTTAAGTGGGAAATAACTGGCTATAAGCTAATTCATGCATCTCGAAGCCTTGAAGCCTTAATAATGTAAATAAAATTAAGCCAGATTGACTTTGGGTTTAATTTAAATAAAAAGCAGCTTCCTATTTTTCTATTAAACTCACATACAGATAGAAAAAGTATCTCCATTTAAAAAGAATCCCCCAAACCTCAGATAATACTTTGAAACAAATCTTTTAGTTTGAAATAAGTACTTCAATGTCTTTATAGCAATGCTGTGGACATAAATATTTGTAAGTAATTTTGAAAATTCTGCAGGACTGAAAATTCTGATGGACTGAAAAATACTTGGTTTCGCCCTGGGATGTCAAAATAACATTACAAACATTTAATAAGAAAAAATAAATAAAAAGGCTAGGAGTTTAAATTAAATAAACAAATCTCCCATCCCAATAACAACAGATGAAATGTTATTTAGAACATGGCAAACATCCAAGTGGGGAAACAAAAGGAAAATCTTCAATACAATAGATGCCACATCTGCAGAGACCAAATTTGTTCTTACTGATGAGTTTTTATTCTTATACTCTGTAATAAATTTATCTCCTTTCAGAATGTCAAGGTCTCCAGCATATCCACGTTGTCTCCAATGAAAAACCTGCTTATCGGAAAAGCTAATTTTTTCCCACTTAATAAACATCTATATGTAAATTCTTTTGTCTGGCTTTATCAGTGTGGTATAGACAATCTGTTCTAAAAATCCTACTTGTTATTATCCTTTCTGAGGTTTTTATTACACCAAAGAATGATCTAAATGAAGCTACTGTGTTTCTCATATAATAAGGCTGGGTCTTATTTTTATTTTTTTTTGAGCCCCGAAAAAATGGCTAGGCCGTCTTTTCGGGGTTGACTTAATTCCCCCCCCCTTGCATCTTCGGGCAGGCAGGCGGCGACAGCTTGGAGGTTGACCTTGGCATTGGTGGGGCACTTCATATCGGGGTCAATGCAGGCAGCACCATATCCGGGTGTGCAACAAAAGTACTTCCTAATGGCAAGCCCCCCCACCATCCCCCCCATTTCGCATGTTTTAATATAGGCCTTAATTTGGGGGGAGGGGCTTAATTTCATTTCATGCCTATAAAACATGCTGGGACTTCCTATTGGAGGAGGTCGTATTGTTGGAGAAACAGGGTAGTATGTATTAAACAAAAGGAACTTGATAAATTCCATGAATGGGTCACTAGATAATAATCCCAGAATTGTAAACTAGGCTAAAGGAAAGAAATAATCATGGGAAAAAATCTTATACATTTAAATGATTTATCTTTTAGGATTAACAATTCTCCCCCACCAGTTTGCAAACAGTAGACATAATTTGAAATAAAGATACAATACATATTGCTAAAGAAATAAACAAGCATAGATCTCAGGCTTAATCCCCAAATGGCATTTGGTTGTAATAATTTTTTGGGATAAGGGGAAAAAATCAGTGCCAATTTCCTATTATTGCCTTTTCATTAGTGAGCTAGAACAATTTGTAGATAAAACACAGGTCCCTAATTATATGATTATAGAAACATTTCACCATCTTACTATTTTAGACTGTATTATGATAAAGACAGTTAATAATGTTTAAATCTTTTTTAAAAAAATATTTAATGATTTGGGGCTTGCTTTTGTGACAAACTGCCTTTATTTTGGAAAGGGACTTTAAAGTATAAACTATTGCTGGGTGGGTGGGAACAATGATCAAAAAGTAAAATTAATAACATTACTGTTTTGAAGCATGGCTATCTTACCCAACGTCAGCCAAAGGGTTCTATGTATCTTTTAAGGGATTGCTTGCATATACATTATGCGTACTTGCACATTTATGAGCTTTTTCCCTCAGGGATATCATGTAGGAATCCTGCAGTGAGATATGCATGCATCTTCCCCCCCCCCCCCGAATATCAACATTTTTCAAAAATAGGAATGCTTTTTGCTAGGAAATGAGGAGGAATGAATGAGAACTCTTTTTTTTTTAGGGCAGCCATCTCTACCCAATTAGAGAAAACTTCCATAAAAAAAAATAAAGTTGTGAATTAAAATTAAACATCCTTGCTTTTATGCAAAGCTAAAATACCTGGCTTTTGCTCACTTTTGAAGACTGGCCTTTCTTTTTACTTCAGTGGCAGTAAATGTTGCCGGCCCCCACTTTGGACTTAGCAGTTTTCTCAGGTCAGAGGACAACTTCGGAAAGAAGCTTTCTTTATTCCCCCAAACTGGAAAATCATTTAAGGGCAGGAGTCATTCAAAGTGTTTTGTTGACTCTAAAATGGAGAAGGCGCATGAAAACGTAAAGGGCATGGAAAAAGGTAACAAAGCCTCCTTGAAATTGGATGAACTAATGAAAAATCCCTTTGCTAATGTTCTCTATTAAGAGGGCTTATGGAAAAGATGCTCTCCATCATGTTCTTGTCTGTGCTTGTCTTCAGTATGATTACCTGTTCGTCTCTGGCACTGCATTCAAATAAATGTGCAAAACAGCAATTGATGTAAGAGGAAAATTCTGCATGGAAAACCAGGTAATTCTAAGGGCAGAAAGTCATCTCAAAGATAAGTCTGAAGATCCGTCATGAGAAATTCCACTTCAAGTTAATGCTCAATCTTTCTCAAGTTGATTTTCTTATCCCTAGTTGAAAGCAGTACAATTCTACCCAAAATGTAATCGTCTACTTTCCACAGCAAATGGTCCTCCAACTGCATTACAGTTTTATTGTTAGTTTGAGTTCTTTTTCAACCATGGTGTATAAAAGATGTCTCTTTTACTGTGTTTTGTTTAATGGGCAGATTTTTTTCTCAACTTTGGCAAATTCAAGACATGTGGACTTAAACTCCCAGAATTCCCCAGCTGGCTGGGGAACAAGTATTACACTGAAAGCCAGTGATATTCCCAGGCTAACTGTAGATGCTAAAATCTAGAAAGCCACCAAGTGGAGGTAAAAGAAAAAATTCACAAAAGTCTTGCTCTGTGCTCCCACCTAGAGGCCACCCCAGACATTGCAGCCCATATCTTAAGTTTTAAGGTTCCTATCTTGACTCAGACAAACTGGGCTCCCAAAACACCAAAACCAAACAAAATGCATAAGGTATTACTGTACAACATTCCCCCAGAGTATGCCTTCTTGTTACTGTAACTTTGTTCTGCAGCTAACTCAAGTCTTTTATTAGCTTCTCCAGTATTGTGCTATCTACTAGAGAAACTATGGATCATTGTTGGTTTCTGAATTCTACTCAGCTAAAACTACCATGGCTTTAATTTAGTATGTTAGGCAAACAGACCACAGGAGAAATTCTATGTCTGAGTTTAAATTGTCTTAGAAAATTAAGAAAAACATTGAATTTTATCAAGGTGGGCTCAGATCTTTTTAAAATTTTCTGTTGAAATTTATGAAGTCTGTTGCATTTTTGTTTGTTCCACAATATCCAGATTTTTGTGCTTCAAGGTGCTTTTAATTTCCAAAATGCATCACCACCTTTAAAATGTTCAGACTTCCAATAGTTAAATAATCATTGGTCAAGATAAATGAAGCAGCAAAGTGGATTATTGCATCACTGTCCTGTGGGGGGGAAATTAACACTTTGACCACTGATTCACTGCCCATCCTCACTTCTTTTCCGAGGTTCATAAAAATGAGTTTAAGCACTGTTTGAACGTTGCTCAAATGAATAAACAATTGATTACATCTTTGATTGAAATATTTAAGAACTGGACATTTTTCCTGAAAGCCATCACTCTGCTAAACAAATAATTCCCTGAACACTGTTCAACTATTTACAAAGTCTGCACTACTATTACTGTTAATCTTCTCATCACTCCTTATCACCCATCCCCTCCCATCTGTGACTGTATGACTGTAACTTTGTCACTTGTATCCTTATGATTTATATTGACTGTTTCCTAGTATAATTTGATTGCTTATTGTACTATATGACTATCATTAAGTGTTGTACCTTATGAGTCTTGACTCTTGATGAATATATCTTTTCTTTTATGTATACTGAGAGCATTTGCACCAAGACAAATTCCTTGTGTATCCAATCACACTTTGCCAATAAAGGATTCTTTCTTTCTTTCTTTCTTTCTTTCTTTCTTTCTTTCTTTCTTTCTTTCTTTCTTTCTTTCTTTCTTTCTATCTATCTATCTATCTATCTATCTATCTATCTATCGGCATGGTGGCCTGGAAGTGAAAACGCTCACCTCCTATTTGGAAGGTTGAGAGTTCTATCCTAGGCAGCAACAGATGTTTCTGTATCAGGGCAGAAAGAAAAAATATCTGCTGTGAACTCTGTGTAGGCATCAGGAAGGGCATCCGGCCAATAAATTCTCAGCTCCACTCAGTTGACGTGACTCTACCCATATGGAAAAAAATTCAAGAACTGGGACATAATTGTAGGGACTACAGAGAAGACCTTGGAGAAAATATTCAGCAAATGAGATGATCACAGCATGTGCAAAAAACATGCTCTGAGTTCAGAAAATAGGGGGAGTATTAGGAATTTGCTCTAGTTGGCTTCTCTCTGACTCTTTGGGGGTATAAGAGGAAATGAAGGGAAAACCAATTAGGTTTGAGGATTCTGTTACATAGTTTTCATTTTCTTATGGAGTTTGCTTCCTCAACTGATTGACTTTGAAGGGCTGATATCAATCAAGGTAGTCCTTGACTTATCTATGGAGATTCTCAGTCATCCAGGTTAGGGTTGTCCCAAAGGTGTCTTTTCAGGATGGCAAATGGATTTTAAGACATTTTCACTTGTCATCCAAGAAGCTTCTTCAGCTCTGACTGGGTGGTGGGGAATGGAAGGATTTATACTCCTTGTAGATACTCCTGGTCATTTGCATCCTTTTAGAGAGTTTTTGAGGCCCCCCGGAGGTTTATCTGTGTCCTCGGGGTCATCGAAGTAGTGGCAAATAGGTGGGGAACCTTCTTGGAACTATTGAAAGGACTGTGTTATAGACTGGAGATATCTTGTCCTTGACTTGCAACCACAACTGAGGCCAGTATTTCCATTGCTAAGGAAAGTGACTGTTAAATGAGTTCCGTCCCCCTGATTTTATAATCCTTTTTTTTAATTCTTAAGCGAATCACTGCAATTGTTAAGTGAATCACATGGTTGTTAAGTAAATCTGGCTCCGCCCACTGACCTTGTTTATCAGGAGCTGACTGGGAAGGTGGAAAAGGATGATCATGTGACACTACAACTATCATAAATTCATGCAAGTTGCCAAGTTCCCAAATTTTGATCATGTGGCCACAAGGATATTGCAGTTATAATAACAAGGACCAGTCATAATCACCCTTTTCAGTGTCACTGTGGTCTCTAAGTTAATGGTTGTAAGTCAAGGACTACTTCTAATCTAGGGGTCTCCAACCTTAGCAACTTTAAGACTTGTGGACTTGAATCAAAGCTGGCTGAGGAATTCTGGGAGTTGAAGTCCACAAGTCTTAAAGTTGCCAAGGTTGGAGAACCCTGCTCTAAATCTATCTGTGCCTGAATAATGGCTTACCAAAACAAAGTGGCTCCAGAAATATGAAAGTTCCATAGTCAGTCTCATTCTCTAGAAATCTAGAAAATGATCTGAATCCTCTAGAATTCAGGGGGGGGGGGGGAAATCCTTCCCTGCCTTTTTAGAATCAGCTCTGCAACTGAGCTTCAATACCTGTAAGACAGTTTTTTTGGATTACTGGATCCGTGGTATTTTTTCATACACTGTACTAATCAGTGGTGGGATTGAACATTTTTTTACTACCTGTTCTGTGGGCGCGGATTGGTGGGCGTGGCAGGGAAGGATACTGTAAAATCTCCAGTCAGAGGCGGGATTTGCCAGTTCTCCAAACCACTCAAAATTTCCGCTACCAGTTCTCCAGAACTGGTCAGAACCTGCTGAATACCACCTCTGGTGCTAATAAAATATTTGTTCCCATACAGAGAGTGTTAAACATAAACAGAATGGCTCAGAATAGTTTCCTCATATCTGCTCGTTGTGTAATCCATTGCTCGTTTTGGGGGGCAAATGAAGCAGCATCCCAGCAGGAGAGCAAAACTCGTCTTGCAATAATGAGAACAAGAACAAACAGTGGATGGCTCAAATCACAACAGGTTGCTTGGAAAAAGCTGGAGCAATAATTATTTTGAGCTGTTGCATTTGAATAGAACTGGCAATTGCAATAGAAATCATGACAGCAAGGTAGAAAACAATGCTGCTGTACCATTTGTAAACAAAATTGGAGTGGATTTCTATCAAACCTTGCCTGTAAAGATACTTGGTTTTTCCACACAGGTGGACTTTATTAGCATTTACAAAGCCTGAATTTGTAACCTGATCAAAATTTGATATAAGCATTTCAGTTAATTAAAAAAAAAGAATACTTAAAGCTTTTTCACTTGGGGCTTCGTACATAAAAACATAAATGATATTGATCCTGGTTGATGCAATTCTACAGTGGAATTATTCAGTCTGTCATTTGTACTTGTATAATTGTCTGGTTTGGGATAGCAACCCAACAGGACAGGTACAAGGTTCAGTGGATAGTTAGGATTGTAGGCGGGAAAAAAAAACCAATTGCAACCAGCCTGTCTTCCATTGAGGATCTGTATATTGCACAAACCAGAAAGACCCCTCATATCCTGGACATAAACTGTTTCAATTCCTCCCCACAGGATGGCTCTAAAGGGCACTGCATGCCAAAAATACTAAATACAGAGTTTTTTTTCTTCATGCCTTTACTCAGCTGAACACTTAATTCCCACAGCACTATATTTGTGATGACCTGGAGTGTAACACAAACGTAACAAAATCCAAAACGTAAATAAATGTTCTTTAATGCCTCCAACTTGGGCCAACTGTTCAATAATTCTCAGCTGAAGATAAAAACTTATTCAAAAATAGTCTTCAAAAGAAAGCAATACAGTCCAAACTTAATGAGCAGACAGTGGTGAAATAAAAAACTAAAACAAACTACAATGAAGGAATTTCCACAATGGACCAGGATAAGTAATTACCAACTTCAAGGAGATAACAAGGCATAGTCTGTTGGAAGGACGTCAACCAAGATAACTTCAGCCCAAAATAACACATGCTTTGCTTCTGGCAACACTGTATCTTAACAGTCTCTCTTATATACTATTCTCCTCAGCTGCAACCAATGAGGGAAGATCATGACCGCTTCCTCTCTTGTAAGCCAACTGGTTTCCTTCTCCGTTCTTTTCTGCATGTCTTAGGATGAAGAGGAGATGGGCCTGGTTCTTTCTCTGACTGCCCAGCCAGCCTCTGGCCTTCCCCAGCCTCATCTACAATCTCCGGAGCCATACCTCCACATCCTGTCAGCTGCTCCTCCTCTCCCTCAGAGTCTGACTCTAACAAGGGCATGACAATCTTATGCCTAAGGATATTTTCTTATGAAGTAAGCCTGTATTACTTTTATCCTTCTCTGTTTTACTGCCTTCTCTTATTGGTATCGCTATTATGATTATTATTAGTTTGTTATTTTGCATGTATAATGAGAACTTCTGTACCACAGATTCCTTGTGTGTCCAGTCATACTTGGCTGATAAAGAATATTCTATTCTATTCTATTCTATTCTATTCTATTCTATTCTATTCTATTCTATTCTATGCTACGCTATTCTTGCCTCCAGTCTACAGATAAAAATTCAAGGGAAGCTAAAAAGAAAGCTCTGTTTCTTATTTGTCTTATGATTTTCAAAACACATGGAAAGTTGAGGAAAAACTACAACATTTCTAAGTTTAAAATGATACATAAAATGCGAAAGAAACTGGTCATGAGTAATAACATAAATGAAGACATAGACATGAGAAAGTTAGAGATGCTTGTCCCAGTTTTTTATAAACCAGGAACATACCAAATAAAAAAATCAAAAGAAACAGAATTACTGGAAATGAAAATATTTCTGATTCACACAATAGTATTATTAAGATATATTTCATGAGGTAAAATAGTTCCCTCCCCTTTTTCACCCATCTCTCTCATTTTTTATCTCAAAACAAAAGTATTTAATCCAGTTAGGAAAAAGTTCACAATATCCTTACTTCCTCATTTTAATGACAAAGTTTATGTTTTTCAATAAAGATCTGATTAATAGATAAACATTAAAAATGCTACAGTCATGGAGTTTAATATAAAACAAGTATAATTACTTGTTCAAATAATTGTTATTTTTTTCACTCTTACACATCAAACATATTTTTGAGCCTCCAAGTTACATTTATTCAACAGAATATTTTTCTGATATATTAGACATCTTAGATAACATTGTAAAGGGTCTGGCTATCAATTTTGTTATGCTGGAAATATATAATGATGTTTGGAATACTTCAGTGGTGGGATTCAATTTTTTTTTACTACCGGTTCTGTGGGTGTGGCTTGATGGGCGTGGCAGGGGAAGGATACTGTAAAATCTCCAGTCAGAGGTGGGATTTGCCGGTTCTCCGAACTACTCAAAATTTCCGCTACCAGTTCTCCAAAAGTGGTCAGAACCTGCTGAATGCCACCTCTGGAATTCTTGACATATAAGCTTGTATAAATATTGTTCATTTTTGTTTCATAGCCATAAGTTTCTCAATATAGATTTGGGAAGAATAGGGTTAAAGAAATAACATGATTTACTTACATATAATGCAAAAACTGACCCATAGTAATTTTTGCCATTAAAGTTTAAAGCCAGAGAGAAAAATGACTTGACTTTGTAGGGTTAAAATATGTCCTTCCTTCTCTTTTTCTTTCCTTTTTAGCTTTTCTTTTAATTATTTTTCTTTTGTATGTTAAAGCAAATAAATGAACAAACTTTTAAAAATGTAGAAAGCAACTGACCTCCATTCCAGTTCTCGGTAAGTTAATCAGTGCCTATTAAGTATGCATATTTAGCTATCAAAAATCCAGAAATCCAGAAATCATATTCTCTTTTTGGTATAGTATAGTTAATAGAATATGCCTTTATTCAGCTTCTGCTCCTTTGCCATCTGGTATTAACTTAAAATGAAATCTAACATTACTTTTTTAGAAAAGACTACTTGATTAAGTGCCATTACAATAGCAGAGATGCCAACTTTTGGAAATGAGAATTAGGGAGGATTTTCAAATAACACCAAATTATGTGCGCATAGCGCACATCTCGAGCACAGAGCACTCGACCCTTACGGCGGGGTCCAGCTCTGGGGTTCTAGATGCTCTTTGGTGCAGTCTGAGCCTCTAAGACAGAACTTCAAAACTATGAAGTGCTAATGTAATAACTTGTAAATAACAACCGCTTGGAAAAATGGAATGGTCTTTTAAACAGAAGATTTGCCCTTGGAAAGCACCCCTTGTGATCTTAACATAGACAAATGTTTCCATATGTTTCAGGGGTGTGAGAGCTGGTTAAAAAAAAAGTCTGAAAAAATCTGAAGTGAATAAGGTGCGCGAAGTGCATGTGCGCAAAGCGCACATCACGAGCGCGAAGCGCGAAGTCCCTTAGGCCGGGGTCCAGGGCCCGCCTAGGGCCCTGGAAGCTCTGGGGTTCTAGATGCTCTCTGGCGCAACTTAGGCTTATTTTGGAGACTATTTCCATCAATTTCAACTGCTGTTTTTGAGAATAAACACTTTACTTTTTCCATACCTAACCTGAGGCTTGAATCTTTGCATCTGGGACAACCACTGTAAAAAACACTTCTAAATAATCTGCTGCCTGGCAACTGGCATTTGCTGGTAACAGGTTGAAAAAAACACCAGGCAACTCTCAACTTTGCAGTGAAATCCAATTCTATACAGTCATGTATAACAGTTCAAAAAGTGTTTGTGAATTCAAATCTGCAAATTCAATTGTCCATGTATAAAACTTCTGAAACAGGCAAAAAATAAAATAGATTAAAAAATAAAGATATTCAATGAGTCCATTCTATCAAATTCAAAATAGCCAAACAATCATGCAGAAATGTAGGCTCCAAACATCCATGATGATTACAAATAAAAGCCAGGATATATTTTTTAATCTGAATCAGAATTTTTTTAAAAAATGTTTGTTTTACTTTTATGTTAAGTGCTGTCTGGGGCAAACTATTTGTATAGGGCCCCATTTTCTCTCTCTCTCTTCTTTCTTTCTTTCTTTAAATTGGGGCTAAGAGAAGGGAAGGGAAGAAAAGATCATTGACAGGGAGAAAGACAGGGAGAAACACCTGGAAGTGTGAGCCCTCGAGTTTCCTTAGGGAAGACCAGACAACAAGGGGAGAGGAGAGGAGGAGGAGGAAGAGGAGAGTTAAAAAAAAAAAAGAGTGGGAAGCCAACTCACGCGTGCCATCAAAGCCAGGGGGAAGTGGGGCTTTCTCTGCCTGCTGCCGCCAGAGGAGTGGGGGGGGGGAGTGCGGGGAAAGGGGGTTCGTGCCGAGGCTCCGCAAGCGATTACCAGATTTGCAGCTCCGTTTGTTGATGAAGCTGGAAGCACGCAACGCAGGAGCTTGCGGGGGGCCCCGGGCGCCCGTTAATGGGGAAGGAGAGGCCGCTTGGGGTCGCCAGGCTCAGGCAGCCTCCCCCACCCACCCCAAGCAGCGAAGAGCTGCTCCGAGGGCTCCCACCATGGCGCAGCCAGGCACTTTGTCTCGCTGCCCCCGGAGCAGCTCTTCGCTGCTGGGCTAGGGGGTGGGGGAGGCTGCCTGAGCCTGGCAGTTTCTTTGCAAAGCTGGAAGCACACAACACAGGAGCTCGCGGGGGCCCCGGGCGCCCGTTAATGGGGAAGAAGAGGCCGCTTGAGGTCGCCAGGCTCAGGCAGCCTCCCCCACCCCCTCCCCTAGCAGCGAAGAGCTGCTTCGGGGGCTCCCGCCACGGCACAGCCAGGCACTTTGTCTCGCTGCCCCTGGAGCAGCTCTTCGCTGCTGGGCTAGGGGGTGGGGGAGGCTGCCTGAGCCTGGCAGTTTCTTTGCGAAGCTGGAAGCGCGCAACACAGGAGCTCGCGGGGGCCCCGGGTGCCCGTTAATGGGGAAGAAGAGGCCGCTTGAGGTCGCCAGGCTCAGGCAGCCTCCCCCACCCACCCCAAGCAGCGAAGAGCTGCTCCGAGGGCTCCCACCACGGCGCAGCCAGGCACTTTGTCTCGCTGCCCCCGGAGCAGCTCTTCGCTGCTGGGCTAGGGGGTGGGGGAGGCTGCCTGAGCCTGGCAGTTTCTTTGCAAAGCTGGAAGCACGCAACACAGGAGCTCGCGGGGGCCCCGGGCGCCCGTTAATGGGGAAGAAGAGGCCGCTTGAGGTCGCCAGGCTCAGGCAGCCTCCCCCACCCCCTCCACTAGCAGCGAAGAGCTGCTTCGGGGGCTCCCGCCACGGCGCAGCCAGGCACTTTGTCTCGCTGCCCCCGGAGCAGCTCTTCACTGCTAGGCTAGGGGGTGGGGGAGGCTGCCTGAGCCTGGCAGTTTCTTTGCGAAGCTGGAAGCGCGCAACACAGGAGCTTGCAGGGGCCCCAGGCGCCCGTTAATGGGGAAGAAGAGGCCGCTTGGGGTCGCCTGTGTGTACCTCGGTGGGTAGACAGCCGCGGCGGCGATGCTGCCATGGAGGCGCGATCAGTTGCAGCCACGCCAGCGCAGGCCAGGCATGGTGCCGTAGCGGCTGACTCGAGTATAAGCTGAGGGCGGTTTTTTCAGCACAAAAAATGGGCTGAAAAACTCGGCTTATACTCGAGTATATACGGTATGCCTGAGCTGAGAAAAAAAACGCCGGGGTAGCGGTTCTCCCTCTGGGGAAAGAAAATGGTCGGCCGAAGGGGGAGGAAGAGTCGCAGAGGAGGAGGAGGAGGAGGAGATACCCGGGCCGGGGGAGGGAAGCGACCCGGCCGCCACTCACCGAAATCCAGGAACTGCTTCATGGAAAGCGGGGACGGGGAGAAGTGGCAGTAGAAATCCACCTGCTGAGGGATTGTGTTCAGCGGGGAGACGCTCCTTAGCAGCGCCCGTAGCAATCTCATGTGACTGTGTTCACGTTGAAACACTACGTCAGCTAGCTCACACACCGCATGCGCATACAGCCGGAGCCGCCGGGCTAATTTTGCTGCTCGTAATTTTGGGAGGATAGGGAAAATTATCGTAAGGCGGGAGTTGGGGTGAATTTTCGGGAGCCTCCCGATGAAATCAGGAGTGTTGGCATCTCTGCAATAGCAACAAGATAAGAATTTCCAAACTAGATTGAATTTTTGTTAAAATATTGGCAATCGATTGCAAATTTATCAAGAAGCTATTTATAAGAACAGCCATCTGTCATTTATTAAAAAAAATTAAAATATGGGAAAGATAACTCAGAACCTGTTTTTTACTTGCTTCCAAGTTCAAAAAGGCTTTTCTATTCAATGATTCTGCCAATTTTGTTGGAATATATGCATTTTAAAATTTAGGTTTTCATTTCAAAATAATAGGCAGTGATGTCCATTCAGCTTGTGTGATGCCTCTATGTTTGTACTGAATGCAATATTGGAGCTGTTGCTGAATATCAGAATAAATGCAGACATTAAACACGCCAAATAAATATCTCTATGCCTAAAATCAACAGGGCACTGCCAATGTAAATACTGAACTTTGCCCCCACATACTACAGTATAAATTAGTAACTGATATTTCTTTGAAAGATGGTTAGGCACTATTTGGAAACGTAAATATATTACTCATTTGCAATATAGATGTGTTTTCTGCCTGAAAACTGTTTCTTAAGTGTGATATGGTACAATTGTGAAACAACTGATGCAAATCACCAGGTAACCAAGGAATCGTTAAACTTTGATGCAATTAATCATCCAAGATTTGTACGTTGTCTATATGCATAAATAAAACAAACAAAATAATTTATATTACCAGATGTTTTTGTAGAGGTGAATCCTCTATGCAAAGAAGAAGCATGGTTAGTTTATAACCCATCATAATAGCTCGGTCTATAACTGTAGTTTTGAATATGAAATGATTTGTCTTTTAGTTGACTTAGAATTGTCTGGGAGGAATTCAAACCATCACCTGTTTTTAATTTCAGAGGCTATTTTACTCTCCCAAAAGCCAGAATTCTTGACTTATTTTATTTTTTAGTAATTGCAATCTTTAAATTGTTTTACAATTCACATTCTTCTTCTTCCTGAGCCTTTAATTACACCCCAAATGGGAAATTGAGGCTACATTCACTCAGGGCTCTAAAAGAAAAAATGTGTTCAGGTGAGCTTTGATTTAGTATAATGTGTACATCTAGGTAAATCCACACATTAGCAAAGGCTAAGTGTAAGATAATGAGGGATCTTTGATTTATCCAGATATATTGGGCTTTCTGTTGCTATGCATTACAGATTTTTGCAGTTGCAGACTAAGTACAAACTAACCATGCTTCTTCTTTCAATCCAAGATTGTGACAAATGAAAACAGAAGCAGACTAGAACTATTACAAATGAATAGTGACATACAAAAGATGTCATTAACATATTAAGGCTATGCAGTGCTTCTGATTAGATCTCCAGAAAATGCTTTGGCCACAGCAGGAATTCAAATGTAGCATCTTTAGAAGTTGTGAGAATTTCACCACTGGAAGCTTTCAAGAAGAGATTGGACTGCCATTTGTCAGAAATGGTATAGGGTCTGCTTGGATACAGGGTTGAACTAAGTGACCTACAACAGACTGTCCTGGCCTGTGGACCAGATGCATCATGGACTGGCCACGCCTGATTTAGTGAAGGGGAAAAAAGTCCCAATATATCACGAGACGCTGCCATAAACAACATGAGTTTGATACCCCTGACCTACAAGGTCTCTTCCAACTCTGTTAATCTGTATATATATCTACAGTGGAACCTCCGGTCACGACTGTAATCCGTTCCAGGACTTCAGTCGCAACCCGATTTGGTCATGACCTGAAGTGAGACTGACTGCACATGCGTGCACAAAAAAGAAATGGCGCGGAAGGGGAAATC
This sequence comes from Hydrophis major, assembly GCA_033807585.1. NCBI lineage: Eukaryota > Metazoa > Chordata > Lepidosauria > Squamata > Elapidae > Hydrophis > Hydrophis major. The sequence continues at coordinate 94,410,089 of CM066331.1, forward strand.
GTTACAACGCTTTAAAACAGCTGTGGGCCTTGCTACACTGTTGCAGAAAAAGGTGCAGCTGCATTAAGGTGATACAAATAGATGCTACCTTTGTGTTCTCTGAAGTACTTACTCTTGGGAGACCAAATTTGAAGCACCACATAGCCCTAGAGCAGTGGCCCCCGACCTTTTTTGTGCCACGGCCCAGTACCGGCATCACAAAATGATCCAGGACCTAGTACTGGCATCAGCACGCATGACAAGGCAAGGCGAGCCGAGTGACTAGCCAGCCGCTAGTCTCCCCACTTCTCCCCACCACCTTCAACTCCTCCTTTGTACCTTTTTTGTGCTTTTTTGATCTCCTCCACCATCGGGATGGCTCTTCATTCGAAGCCACCACCCCCCTTCGATGAAACTAAGGCGCGAGGATTCCTTCAGGACCCAAACGCCACTTTCCAACTGGAAAAGCTCACCCGGAAGCACTTTCTGTCAAAACAAGTTGGCGGCACCCAGCAAACCGGCGGCCCGGTAGAAAATGATCCATGGACCGCTCCCAGTCCGGGGCCCGATGGTTGGGAACCCCTGCCCTAGAGCACATATTGCAAGAAAAGGCAAGGACAGATAGATCAATCAGAGTTGTAATAAAGGATTTCATATTCCACCAGGGGTGGAATTCTACGGGTTCAGACTGATTCAGGTGAACCGTATGTTAAAGTTACATCTGGTTCGCAGAACTGGTATTTCAACCAACCAGCTGGCCCCGCCCACCCCACCCCAAGAGTCTCCATGCAACGTAGGTAAGTGCACCTGTTTCCATCTTCATGGAGGCTCTGGGAGGGGAAAAAATGGGTCTTCTGGAAGTCCAGAAATGGACCTGTTTCCAGCTTCCAATAGGCCTCCATAGGCTGGGGAAGGCTGTTTTTGCCCTCCCAGAGGCCCAGGGAAGGCCTCTGGATCCTTGGGAGGGCAAAAAATGGCCCTCCCAGAAGTCTGGAAACGGGCCTGTTTGCAGCTTCCGGTGGGCCTCCAGAACCCAGGGGAGGCCATTTTCCCCCTCCCAGAGGCCAGGGGGAAGCCTCTGGACCCTTGTGAGGGCAAAAACTGCCTCTGCCAGGCTCTGGGGGCCCACTGGAAGCCGGAAACAGGAAATTCTGGTAGTTCTGCACCCTCATTTTTGGAACTGAGGGAGACAAAGCAGGATGTGTCCTGTCATCTTATGCTGTCCTCTCAATTTTATTTCCAGTTTGGAAAAGAAATAAGAGACATAATTGAGAGCAATTTTGGAGTGTGCTGATTTGGCACTGAATTTCTTGGTCTGTGATCTCTATGATACAGTATAAGGAACGGCAATTAATGTAACCATCTCAATTTCTCCTCCCTGTTGGAGAAAATCAGAAACTTTAGCTAGGAGCATGCTTGAGTAACACCGAGCTTTGGGGTTTTTTTTTAGCTACAGCCTTAAATGTGCCAGAAATATGGTATTGGGGAAGACCGATGAAAATATGGAAACAGGTCATGAATGTATCAATTGAGAATTTTCACTCAAGGCCCAAACGAGCAGGGTCAACTAGACGTATTCTAGACACATAAATGAACACCTTTGAGAAATAAAAGAATATTAGGTGAACATTCTTTTTTTTTTTGAAACAAATTTTATTAATTTTAACATTAAACATTAAACACATAAAATCTCTTTCCATTATAAATTTTTACAAAACAGATAAAACATTATTTTATTTTATACAACATAATTATAATATATCCCATTTCCACTTAAATATCTTTTAACAAATTTCTCATTATTTCTCTTTACTCTTATCCAAATACGTTTCTTTTCTATATTTGTCCATTTTATACTCATCATATTCATATTTCCCTCTGTTTTGTTTATAATTATCCTCATCTGGCTTTCCTCCAAGGTTTTATTAAATCTCAAACAAACATAAATACACAAAACACAAAAACACAAAACTTCTCTTTAGAAAGTAGCTTGGCCCCGGATTACCTCTCTTTATATGGACTTCAATTAAATTCATGCTCATCTTATATACCATTTCCTATCTTATTTACCATTTTATATCTTCATTATAGCTTCTCCCCGCTTTCCAGTCTTCTTAGTTATATTTTATTTATTTCGTCTTAATTTACATCATTATACTTGTATCTTTTGTCCATTCTTTTCCAATTACCCATTTATCTCATTCCCTATAGTAGAAAAAAAGGATTTCTCCTGAAATCACTAATCGAAGTATGATGCCTTTCCATCGCTCACCTGAATTAACATTTAAGGTAACACCTGTGTCCCCATCTGATTCTGCTTAGTACATTCTACCTACTGATTTTTTTAAAAAAAGAAAAAATAGTAAATCTATAAAATAATTAAATACATAATTAAACATTAATCTTATAACATTCCAATTATCTATTTGAAAGTCAAATGCTACCATAATAAATTTATATTAACATAGTCAATTAAACTCTATACTTAGACGAAGTATTTTAAACATTCCTTTTAATAATTTATTGAATCTTAAAATCTATCATTGTTAAACATTTAATATTTTAATCTTTACTTAATTTTTATAAAATTCTAATTTTCTATTTCTAATACAAATACTACAATACTATCTTATGTACCTTGCAGAATCCTTTTAAGAAAAATTTTACATTACCCTTTATCCCTAAAAAAAAATTTCTTTTTCCCATCTTGTTTCATACCTTTATGGCTTTTTCCCCCCTTTTCCCTTCCTTTTTTATCCCCCCTGGTCTTTTTACCCGCCCTTCTCCAAACCTTCGCCTTTTTAGCTCTCTGTTGTATTTCTCTTTTCTTTTGCTTTCTAACATTGTATTGATTTTGCATCTTATTTTTCTCTTTCTTGGATGTTTTTTTAAGTCTTAAGTCCTTTTTCCTTCCTCTCTTTCTCTTTCCTTTCTTAATCAACTTTTTAGATTCATTAAAAATGGCTTCTCCTTCTTCTTCTTCCTCTGCTTCCTCCTTCAATTGTTGTATTTGCTGGTAAGTAGCAAGCGCCATTTCTAAAGAGCAAATAGTTTCTCTCCAAGTGTCCTTGCCTTCTTTCTTTATTTTCCCATATTTCTCTCTTAAATCATCAACAGATAAAGCCATTATCTTTTCTCTTCTTCTTCTTGAAACAACCAAGATATTTCAAAACTTAGAACAATTCCCCAAACACCAAAAGTCATCAAACAGTCCAGGCAGAGCACAAGATTCTTCCCTTCACATTTTTTCTTCCTGGGGTAATATCAATTGGAAAGGGAAGAAAAAGCCCAATCTGTATTTAAAAGTCTTATTGCAATTAACTTCCAATCTCAAAGTCTTCCAGGCATCTCCTCCAACAAAATCTTAATATAAATTTCTCCTTTATCCTCTCCATCCCCACTTGTCACAATGAGCTTTAAATTTTTACCTTCTGTAAAAAAGCAGGCTTTTCAATGTCCATTTGTTAATTCCATAGGGAAGGAGAGTAAACTTTCTCTTTCACACTTTCACTCGCCGCTTATAAATCTCTTCTGGAAACAAAGTATCTTTCAAAAATCCAGGTTTTCAGGATATTAAATGCATCTTATACTCCCAGTTCAACCAAAAAACTTTCGCTTCAAAACTTTCTCCTTCTTCCTTCAGCACAATCTTGTCCAGCTGCCAGCTTCTTTGTGGTGGCCACTGCTGACCGCCGCTCCACCGCCTTGAGAAAAGGGGGTTATGCCTGGTGGGGAGGGGGTCTGCGAAACCCCCAAACCTCTGTATGGATCCCCCCTATCTTCGGCTGCCTCTACGGGGCAGCCTTGTCTTCCAGACCCGTCAGGATCGGAGGCACCAAGACAGCTAGCGTGACAGGGATCGCGCAGGATCGCGAAACCTCACCGCCGCCGAAGCCTGGCAATCCAGAAGTCCAATATTAGGTGAACATTCTTGAGAAGCCCGTAAAGTTGACAAAAGTTAAAGAGGAGAAAATGATGGTGTGCAGCAAGGAGGATGAACTCCATTATGACAGTAATGAATGCACCACAGAGAGAGCTAAAAGATCAAGATGAAGACAGACCATCTTGGAGAGAATCTATACGGCTGCTAAGGAATGGCATTGACCTTTGATTGCTTCTCAAATCTTCCTTTTTTTAGTTACTGTATTGGCTTTCAAGGTTATGGGTATTTTTTCTAGTGTGGTCTGCAGCACATTTCGGTAATTGTTTGGGTTCCTTGACTCCACTTCCCTTTGATAGTTTAGGCTTAAGCAAGCAGATGAATTTGTGTATTTTGGTGGAACATTTTCTAAAGATGGGCCAAGAGATGAAATTTTTTTAAAATGTGTTAATACTGGTAAAAACGTATCAGGTAATATGTGGTTTACTGTAAGAAATCCATGTTTGTTGAAAGAAACAAAAATGGCTGCATGGAAGAATGTACTTTTACTGGTTTTGCTTTTCTGAAGTATAAATCAAATTGGACAATGCACTAGACTAGAGAACTAGTAGAGATCAACCCCAACGGGGATAAATTTCAACCAGATCATAATATAAAGGTATTTAAAAGGACACCCACCCCCACACAAAAAAATCAATGCCGTGCTTTTTATATATTTTCTTGCTGTGAAAGCAGGACACTGTAGGAAAGATAATAGATGCTTCTGAATTATGCAAGCCGAAGCTCAGATATTTTGGACGCCTGATGTGAAAAGATGATGGATTTGAAAAACGAATATATCTGGTAAGATAAAGGGAAATAAGAAGCCATCTGCAAAGTTTAGGAAGTTTGGAGATCAAGTCGAGGTGAATCTTTGGCATCTGCAGGTTGCTTTTTTGCAGACAACTTGTGGGCCACTTTTAAGGGTTGCTGGCTATAAACACTTTGGGCAATTGGCAATATGGAGGGGAGGAAAAGAGCATGACCAGAGTCTGAAAAGTCACCAAGCCTGCAAATGAAAACAATCCATGGCATACAGCAACCCAGTGCAGAGCTCTACAAAACAGACAATTGTCCAGTGGTTGGGATTCAATTTTTTTCACTACCAGTTCTGTGGATTGGCTTGGTGGGCATGGCAGGGGAAGGATACTGTGAAATCTCCAGTCAAAGGTGTATTTGCCGGTTCTCCAAACTACTCAAAATTTCTGCTACCGGTTCTCCTGAACTGGTTAGAACCTGCTGAATACCACCTCTGCAATTGTCCATAAACAGACCATTGTTAATACTGGTGGGGGTAGGGGGGAGAGAGAAACTCAATTTACAGGTTTATAGAGGAATGAAAACGGTTCTCACATGCAAATGAACTGAGATTGGCTATGAGAGCTAAAGACCTGGTCGGCATGGAGTGGGGGGATATTTAAAGAGAAAAGAAATAGTTAAGAAAAGGAAACATAGTGCTACAAAAGCAGAAGAGAAACGGCTGTTTGATGTCTTTCTCCCTAATAGCAAAAATACTTCATATTGTGACACACAGCATCCAAACCACAACAGGCAGCCAACCACCACACAAAAACTAACATTACCGTACAAAAAGGGGAATGTCAAAAAAGACAGCCAGAATCCTCCAACTCCGGGAATAACAATAGCTCACAAACCCACAGCCATACTCTGCCAGGAATTATCCAGAACCAAAGACGAAATACAGATGAAAGAAACAGTGTAATTTACAAAATCAACTGTAACCATTGCAACCAATTCTACCTGGGACAAACATCAGGTCAATTAAAAAATAGGATCCATGAACACTGGCTTGCAATCAAACGCCATAATCCCAAAACCTTAATCTCTACCTACCCCAACACCACAGAGAACCACAAAAATTATCGGCCACATCAGTGGTGGGATTCAAATTTTTTTTACTACCGGTTCTGTGGCGTGGCTTGGTGGGTGAGGCAGGGTAAGGAGACTGTAAAATTTCCATTCCCACCCCACTAACCTGCTTTCCAGTTCCATTCTCCTATGCAGGGCAACCAAAGAAGACCCAGCCGATCAGCTGGGACTCGGGAGGCAGAGAATAGATGGGGGGCGGGGCCAGTCAGAGGTGATATTTGCCGGTTCTCCGAACTTCTCAAAATTTCCGCTACCGGTTCTCCAAAACTGGTCAGAACCTGCTGAATGCCACCTCTGGGACACACTATCACCTGCCATGCTTGTGAGTTCATCAAAACCTGGCACTCCACAAGCAATTCCATCAACAGACACATTGACCTACAGCCAGCCTACAAACCCATCAGAATCCAAATCAACCACAAAGCCAACCAGAGGCAGCACCAACCCTCAACCAACCCACAAAACTGTCCCTCACCAGACCTTGACATGTGTGATGACCCGGGGTGTGACACAAAAATAACGAAGTCACAAAAGTAGAATAAATTCCCTTTAATGCCTCCAACTTGGACCCCAATGTCCAATTATCCTCGGCCGGATATCAAACTCTTCCAAAAACAGTCTATGAAGGGACTAAATGCAGTCCGAACCCAAAGTAAAAATAATTAGAAATTAAAAAAACCCAACACAAACCACACTGCAGGCCAAGATGATAAATTGCAGACTTCCACAAGACAACACAGCAACCACAGTTGGGAAGGCGCCAAAACCCAGATAAGCCTCGACAAAGATAATGTACACTTTGCTTCCAGCAAGGAGCTGTGTGCAAACGCCCCACTTATATCCTGTTCTCACAGCTGCAACTAATGAAAGGGATCAGGGCCTTTTTCTCTCCTGTGAGCCATGTTGCTCCCTTCTCCGTTCCTCCCTGCGTGCCCTAGGATGAAGAGGGGGTGGCCCTGGGTCTTCCTCTGAATGCCCAGCCGGACTGTGCCTTTCCCCTGTTTCTTCCACAGCCACCGGAGCACTCCCTGATCAGCTGCTCAATCTCCCCTTCAGAATCAGACTCCAACAAGGGCATGACATGATGTAACCTCCCCATCACAAGACCTGTCAAAAGATTCTCACTTGACACACCCACACCTGGTCCATCACAAGACCCTCACTTGACATACCCACACCTGGAGCCTTTATAAACAGAGAAACACTGACAGCGACATCCCCTGAACTCCACTGAAGATGTTACCTAGCCTAGCAATGGAACATTCAGAAACCAATCCACAAGTTCAGAGAATGAACCTTCACCCTCACATAGTGCTGCAAACCTTGGAATTGGAACACAGAAATAGAACACAGAGATAGAGTTGTATAGATGAAACAAGAATAGAAATAAGGGTGCTTAGATCTGGCCCGTGGGGATGCCCTGGAAACAGCGAAGGACCGCCCGCAGTGCCGCTGCCAATGAGCTCTGTTTTTGCTGGCAGAGGACTGGCGGAGGCCATCGCGGGTGAAAAACGGCAGTTCAGCTGGCCACTTCTACCCCTGCCCCCTCCCCCCAAGATCAAACACAACCCTGATGTAGCCGTCAATGAAATAGAGTTTGACACCCTTGATATATAGTAATAGAAAGATAGAATAAGCTATGTGGGAAAATAGAAAGAAGCACAGAATTTGCATTAAGTTTAGAAGTAAATGACAGGAATTTAATTTTGAACAATAAAATAATGTTGTGTAAAAAAAAAACAAATACAGTCTTTGTGTCTGTGTTTTGTACCATATTAAGAAAAATCCTACTGTTTTGTCTTCCCAGATTAGCCAATATTCTTGGATTTCCTAAACAGTCTCCAATTAAAGTACTAACCACAACTGCCAAGCTTTAGTTTCTACGCTCTGACAAGATTAGCACAGTGAGGCACACCAGGGGAGATTGTACTTTTAAACAGCAATATCGTGAGATTAAAAAATCTGTCATGTTATGTGTGAAAACCATAATCTTAGTTTAAGTTTTGGAATGTGCATGGTTAAATGAAAAGTCAAACAATATCTGCCTGCAAAGAAAAAAAACTATAAATTTTAAACATTGAGGACAAAAATCTATCTAGTATTTTGTTTGAACAAAGAGACACTTGAATGCACAGCTACATATTTTTTTACCTGTAATCTCATTCTCTTCAAGGTTGATCATTTCAAGAGCCTGCAAAGAAGTCAGCTGGTCAGGAAAACTATGAAATTTGTTCCTGGACAGGTTGATATTTCTCAGGTGTAACAGGGTTCGGACCTCTTCTGGCAGGTGATGAATATAATTCCCTTCCAGATTAAGTTCTGCAGTTGGACAGGATGGACAAACAATAAAAATGTAAACTGACTCTTACAATCATTCACACATTTTTTTTTTATACTTTGGGCAATATTCCTATTTTTAATTATAATGGGAGAAAGATAATAAAGAAAAATAGGCATCTACAAAGATTTTGGGTTCATTTCACCCTGTTTTAGGAGTTGTATAGCGAACAGATCTCATTTTAGGTATATTTATGAAGAAATACTGAAATTTCAAAAGGTATCACAAACTTTTAAACATTGTAGAAGGCTTCATTTATGGATGTTTAGAAGGACTGCCTATTCCAAAAATTTCATATAGTAAAATATATGTGGGGATGCACAAAGGGAGGCTCAGCCAATCTCATTGTATCCATGTTGTATTCTGACAAATAAAGGTAATAATAATAAAATCTTGGAAGATAACACAATCTCTTTTTAATATTCTAGAAAAGAATATTCTTTCTAATCAGAAATCTATGTAATTACTGTAGGTAATTTTTCACAATAAATACAATGCCTATAATACAATGCTTAAAACAAAGGATCTTTGGTGTTCTCTGAGCTTGCTTGTTTTCTTGCAAATGTTTCATTACCCAAACTAGGTAATACCATTAGTGCTTAAAGCATTCATAATCAGACATTACTTTGAAGGATGGAATGTACTGTTCCAAACCCATTATCCGTCAACCATTTTAGAAGTGCAATTGATGTAAAAAAATTAATGGGAGTGTCTTTCTGTCTGCATATTTGGAAAGTTGTATATTTTTAGATAACAGATAGCTTCTGCCTTTGGGGGATCAACCATCAACCTTAAAGGATCAAGCAGTCATAAAATATGCTGCAGACCACCCTTGGTAGAATGGTCATAAAAGGGCTTGAGAAGATATTCTGATGCCTTCATGTATCTACACCTACGGAGATCAGAACAGTCCAAGCAAATTCCTTATGACACTCTGTTGAAGTCAGAATGGGATTCTGAAAAAATAATATAGGAACGGGATAAAATGTTTTTGAACTTTGGTATTGGGGAAATCTTCTGAGAATATTGTGGACTCCCATGAAAACAAATCAATATATCATTGAACAAATCAACTCAGAGTTCTCACTGGAGGCACAAATTATTCTCCTTCAGATACATTATGTGAAAACCTAACTCTCTGGAAAAGCCTCTCATAATGGGAAAGGTGGAAGGAAAGAGAAGATGACAAGCAGCTGCAAAGTAGATGGTTATGGTTACAGTAGTGATGGATACATTATTGGAAGTAAAAGAAAGACCAAGTAGGGACCTTTTGTCATGGTGAAGATATCATCACCAAGAGCTGACATTAATTTGAGGGTGCACAATCAAAAATAATTCAAACTGGAAGGATCACAGATGTTTTAGTTGTTATGGTCCTTCAAGGATGACCTGAACTCATGGTGGCGAAGGGAATAGATCCATGGAATTTTCAACATTTTTCTAAAATGACTTGCCAACATCTTTTTCCTAGAGTTTAGAGAGAATGACTGTGTGATGACCCAGGGCGTGGCACAAAAGCAACAAAGTCACAAAAGTAGGTAAAGTCCCTTTAATTCCTCCAACTTGGCCTCCAATGTCCAGTTATCATCGGTTGGAGGAAAAACTCTCCCAAGAACAGTTTTTAAAGGGAAGAAATTCAGTTCGAACCCAAAGTACATATAAATTATAAATAAAAACCAACACAAACCACTGCTGCAGCAATTAATGAGACAGGGCAGGATAAGGAATTGCAGAACTCAAAAGATAACAAAACACATACAGTTGGGAGGACGCCAGAACCCAGATAGGACTTGACAAACAAAGATAATGCACACTTTGCTTCCAGCAAGGTTCTGTGTGCAAACACCCTCTTTATCCTGTTTCCCCAGCTGCAGCTAATGAAGGGAATCAGGGCTTTTTTCTCCCCCGTAACCCATGTTGCTCCCTTATCTGTTCTTCCCTGCGTGCCCTAGAATGAAGAGAGGGGGGCTGGGTTTTCCTCTGAATATCTAGCCGGACTGTGCCCTTCCCCAGTTTCCTCCATAGCCACCGGAGCCACACTCCCACTCCCTGTTAGCTGTTTGACCTACCTCTCGGAATCAGACTCCAACAGGGGCATGACAGACTGTCCCGGTGTCCCTTAGCCAGATTTGGCATCGTAAGAACTTTTAAAAATTTGTTCACTTTTTAATGCCTTTATTCAGGGTGAGGTCAGGGCAACTGAATGAAGCTGAGCATTTACTAGCCCAGTGCTCTTCTTGACACCTATGCAAAGTTCACAGCAGATATTTTCTCTTTGTGCTCTGATAGAAAAACATATGTTGCTGCTAGGATTGAACTCTCAATCAATGTGGTGGCCTAAACATAAAGACGCTGATCTCCCACTGCAATGGCTTCCTGCAACTCTCTGCCAGTGAAAGGCAGCCCTCCCAAGCTCCATTTTTGCTGGCCACCACAAGCGCTCCTGACCTGAGTGACATCGATCTGGCCATGCCCAACCCGGCCTGCCCTGCCAGCTCCCCCAACATCAAACACAACCCCGATGCGTCCCTCAATGAAATTGAGTTTGACACACTTGCACTAAGTGTTATGTCCAAAGAAGGAAAAAGTCACTTGTATCTGCCTAAAAGATAAGACAGCCAACCTTCTCAGTGGCATAAATGGATGTGGTAAGGAAAGCGCTCACTAAAGCACAAACAAAATATTGGAGTTAGAAACATTAAAATATGCTTTTCAGATCGTTCTCGACTTACAACCAGTCACTTAGTGATTGTAACAATGGACCCTTCCCCAAAATAATCCAATTTTTTAAATTATGATTGCTGTACACAATCACATGATCACATATTGGGCCAAAAACGGCCCCCAAAAATGGCCTGAAAACTGCCAAAAAGCAAGCTGAAAAATAGCCAGGGGCGGGGCCAGCCAGTGGTGGGATTAGCCCCAACCGGCTGAATCCTACCTCTGCCTTTGAGGGGAATGGCCGGAAGCCGGGGCTGGTTGTGATGAGTGACATTACCCACCCAGTCACATGACTAACCGGCCACACCTATCCAACCAGAGAACCGGTTAAGTTATTCCAAGCCCACCACTGCTTCTATCAAAAGCTATCATATCATTTCTATATACTGTATTTCCATATATTTATTACCAAGTGAAATACCATCATTCAGACCAGAGATCTGACATTATCATCTAATATAAAGACTTGTTTGGGCAAGTTAATCTTGCTTTTTAAAATCTTCATCTGCCCTTCGACAGCAGACCACACCAACATTCAGTGCCTGTGTGCTGCAATAGAAGGGACAAGAATTATGAGTGCTTGTTCTTAGGTAAAATTAAACATCATCTCTCTCATCATTCTCTGCTCCCATTCAAAAGAGATGGCATTACCCTCTGTTCTAAAAGTGAAGTGGAGGTAGCACATAGCAATGACTTGGTGTCAGAGGATGGGATCCAGTTTATACTCTGAAATTTCATACAACTACTTAAATGTGACCCGAAGAGCCATATCAAAAATTGCTGTTTCCAAAATTGCTGTCGGGTTGCAATTTTACCAAAGTGGAACATAGAAGTAAATGTATTCTATTAAATCAGGGGTCTCAAACACAATTTACCTGGGAGCCGCTGGAGGCAGAGTCTGGGTGAGGCTGGGCCGCATAATATTATACTTTATATTATACTTTATATTTATATTATACACTAATATTATATTTTCATATCACGGTGGGGGCCACAGGGTATCGTCCTGTGAGCAGCAATTGGCCTGCGGGCCACGAAAATGAAACCTCTGTATTAAATGTAATACATGAAAGGGTTGGGTCAAAGCACTGGATCCATATAGTCATTCAAGAAAACCTTTTTCTGACAACTGCATGCTCCTGGTGCAAAAAGACCGCAATCCATAGTTGATCCTGAACAAATTCTCAATTGCTGCTATGTTCTTCAGCCAATCAGCCTGAATAAGACTGAAGTATTTTATTAACCTACGTCAAATACCAACCCTAGAGAACCAAAAATAACAGTTGATGTCACCCAGCTGACAAATGTAAATAGCTTCAAATACTTGTGAAGCATCATCTTTAGTGATGGTTCTTTGGAGAAAGAAATTGACTCATCAGCAAGGCCAGCCAAACTTTGGGGCTGCTGCATGCCACAGTGTTCAGCCAACACAACCTCCACATGTCACAATGCTGAAAGTCTACAGATCTATAATTATTTCTTCTCTCCTTTATGGATGTGAATCCTGGATGGCAACTCATCAAAAACTAGAGAAATTTTTCATGCAGGCTGTCCATTCCATCTTTGGCATTCATTGAGAATATTGTTCCTCCAATCATGCTTCCGTGATTATTGAGTCCCTGATCATCAGAGCTCAAATGTGGTGGGTGGGACATGTCATTAGAATGGATGGCCATCATATGCCTCACTAGTTGCTCTGTGGTGAACTAGAAATCAGGAAGACCTTGAGGTCATCTGCTCAAGCACTACAAAAATGCTGCGAAGGAAACCCTACATCAATGTGACAGTCAACCAAGGGAATTAGAAGCGATGGCTGCCAACAGAACCCATTGGTAAGTCCTATACCATGAAGCCAAAATCAGCTTCAGAGACCGGCATCACCAATAACTGATGGAAACCCATGAGTGGTGTCACAGAATAATACCCAAAGTTATGTACAATGGACTTTGACTGTCTCCATTATGCTAGTCTCTGCACTTCAGACTGTGAACCTTGGGCTCCACAGATGAACTACACAACAGTGTCTTCTTTGAAGCCAAAGGACTACCTATTATTACATGAAATGAAATGGAATGAAATACATGTTTACGCTTAAAGGTATTTTCTGGTTTTAATAGTTTAGAGTTTAGACCCAGGAATGTCTGCACAAGTGCCACACAAAAAAAAATTGGGCGAAGTTTCTATTACACCATCATGGATGCCATCTTGACTTTTTTGACCACTGCCTGGAGACTCCTAAGTATTTTTTTTTCAATTCATCTGCCATTTTTTATTTTGCCTGTTGCCCCTGGATTATCAAGCTCATTTGTTAATTTTGTCTACATATACCAATTTTCCAACTTTTAAATTTTACTATTACATAAAGGACCTGTTTTCCCTTTGGATGTTATTTGTCAAAAATGGTTAGAAGCCAAGACTGAAATAAGAGAGGGAAACTGTTCCATCTCTTCAATTGCTTCAGAATTAATTGACAGGAATCCTCCAGCATCTGGAAGGAAAGTGCAGGAATAACTGAAGCAGAAATAAATATCTTTCAGAAAATGGCAACTTCTGAAAAGATAAATAGAATATCTTTTAGTTCAGGGGTGGGCAAACTATGGCCCGCGGGCCACATCCGGCCCGTTGGTCTGTCCAATCTGGCCCGCCCCTGAAAAAAAATTGCTGGGCGTGGTGTATTGCCCTGCGCCGCGTGGCCCCCAAGGCTGCAAAGCAGCGCAGAGCGCTCTCGGAGTAGGAAAGAAAAGAACGTTGCAAAGGCCTTGGCTGAGAGTTTGAAATCACCTTCGAGTGTGACCTCTCCGAAGGTGAGTCCCCATTGATCCCCCTTTTTTTTCCAGGGCTTCCAGGCTTAAACTTTGCAAAGGCAAAGTTTGCAGGCGGGAGCGTCTTCTCGCCGAGGAAAGGGAAGGGTTCCGCCCGGTGGGCGGGTGGGCGGGCTGCTTGGAAGCGGCGACCCGGCAGCGCTCTAGGTTTCCCCTTCACTGCGCTGTGCAAAGTTAAAGCCTGGGAGCCCTTTCGGCTTCCTTTTAACTTGCGGGCGCTCGCGCCTGGCCCCGAGCCACCCGGAGTGCTGCCAGGTTGCCTCCTCCAAGCAGCCCGCCCGCCTGCCGGGTAGAACCCTTCCCGCTCATCCCTTGGGTGTCTGCCTCGTTCCTCTCTCAGTCGCTCTCTCACTCCTCGACCAGCCCAGAAAAGAAAGAGAAAAAGAGGCGAATAGTTATTATTCTCAGCCGAAACAACCAGAAACGAAGGCAAGCAGGCAGGCAGGCAGAACGGAGCACTGGATTGAACCGTGGGCGGCTGTGTGGGGGTGAACGGGCGCTTCGGAGGAGCTGCGCTGATAGAAAGCCACCCTGCCGGCTTCTTTGAAGCAGTTTCTTCCTGGGCTGGTGGAGGAGCGAGAGAGCGACTGAGAGAGGAACAAGGCAGACACCCTAGGGGTGAATGGGAAGGGTTCTGCCCAGCGGGCGGGCTGCTTGGAGGAGGCGACCTGGCGACGCTCCGGGTTTCCCCTCCACCGTGCGGCTTGGGGCCAGGCGCGAGCACCTGAGAGGAAAAAGCAAGCTGCAACTTGCTGGGAAGTTGCTCGGGTGCTGGGAGCCGCCGTCGTGGTGAGCGGCTCGTTGGGCATGTACGCGAGGAGGAGGGCTTTTAAAGTGCCGCCCGAGCAGGACCGCCGAGCTGGGAAACGGGGCACCAAGGCAGGGCAAGGCTCCACCAGCAGCGGCCGAGCTTTCGGTGGGCTTGGATGCCCCTGAGCGCGGTTTGCTGTTTGTTCTCTCCTGGGACTCGTGTTTGGAAAACGTGGAAAGTAGTAGCAGGAGCAACCGCGGTGTTACTTTTTCTTATATATAATATATATATATATATATATACATACATACATACATCTGGCATTCAGCTTTGTTCGGGTATTTTCCCACGTCATAGTAGTGGTGCTTTTAAAGTTGTAGCAACGTTTCAGCAGAATCTCATCTGCCATCATCAGGCTTCTGTATAGTGTTTGTCTGTGAGTCAGACTTTTACAGTGGTTTCAGATTTAAATTTGGGGCAGCCTATTGCTGTGTCAGAATGGTTTTTTCTTCCTCCTGATTGGTTGAGAGTCTTGGTCTGTGTTTATTGGTCTTGGAGTTTGCTGTGTTCTGCTACTAATATCTTCTGTTTGGTTTTTTTTTGGGGGGGGGGCTCTTTTTGTATCTTGATTGGCTGGCAACATTGTGTTACTTTATTGGAAGCCCTTAGTGCAGCTTGGCTTCGGGTAAATGGACGGCTATCATTCATTAAGAAGCTGGGTTTCATCTGGGTGCCTGGTTGGGGTGTGTTTGAGCTGGAGGTATCAGGGGGGATCTGTTTGTGCCCAGGTGTTTGCCTGGCTTGTGGTGTGGAGATTTTTTTGTTTGTGAGTGCAGGCTTCCAAATGATTGACAGCCTGGTGGAATCATCTCTTCTGTTCATGCTTTCTGGTCTTTTTTCAATCTCTATGGCTTCTCTGATGATTCTGTGGCTGGGATTTTCTATAGTGGCTAGGGTTTTGGTGCCATTGAAGTTGATGTTATGACCTGTGGCTTCCATGTGTTGGACGAGTGAGGCAGTGTGTTCCAGCTTTTTGACTGCATTTTTGTGTTCATCCAGGCGGGTGCTTATTCTTCTATTGGTCTGTCCAATGTATGTGGCCGCCCCCCCAAAAAAAAACAGTGCCCTCCCCCCAAAAAACAGACAGAAGATATTAGAAGCAGAACACAGAAAACTCCAAGACCAATAAACACAGACCAAGACTCTCAACCAATCAGGAGGAAGAAAAAACCATTCTGACACAGCAATCGGCTGCCCCAAATTTAAATCTGAAACCACTGTAAAAGTCTGACTCACAGACAAACACTATACAGAAGCCTGATGATGGCAGATGAGATTCTGCTGAAACGTTGCTACAACTTTAAAAGCACCACTACTATGACATGGGAAAATACCCGAACAAAGCTGAATGCCAGACATGTAAGTACCCGCGAAAACTTAAGAAAACACACACCCAGAGAGTTGCACCAACTCTTTCATTATTTCAGTTGTTTCTTCTTGCCTTTTATTCCAGTACCATGTTATCTTCAATTAAGAAAATCTACAACTACTGTTCCTTTCCGCTGTATAAAAACTAACTGCGGGAAGAGATGGGAAACGATTTGTTCATTCTTTCAATCAAGAAAAACTCGCTCTGACACGACTGCAAATTGGAAAATTCCAAAAATTGCTTTTTATAAAGCATACAGGCAGGAGTATCTAACAGAGTCCTGGGCTACATTTACCAACACAAGTCATGTTTTAAACCAGGGGTCTCCAACCTTGGTAAATGTCAGCCTTCAAGATCTTCTACTATTGCTTTGCATCTTTTGGCTGCCATAAGTAATGGGGGGAAGAGGAGGTAAAGTCTGGGAAGCGAGCTGGAGGTGTTACATTCTAGTGTTGTGTAAAATGAGGAGGGGGGAGTATAAATTCTTGCTTAGGTTTCTATTTCTCGCTTAGCTTTCTTTTCTCTGAAGAACTGCAAACTTTTATCAAAATATGCCAAGGTCAACAGACAGAGGCCTCATCACCACCTGAACATGTCCACATGATCATATTCACAAGTTTTAATTGGAAGAATCATTTGAACTATTGGGGGTGGGAACATTTCCATCACTTTGTATATGTGATTTGCGCGCCTAATTCCTCAGATTCAGAATTCTATGGTTGCTACCACTTCAATTTCAGTAAAAGATATCTTTTCTCTAATCTAAGGAGTCCAAGTATTTCTTTCTTGAATTTTGAATGGAGCTCCACCAGACAGTAAATTTGTGAACTTCAACTCCCAGAAAGCTGGCTGAGGAATTATGGGAGTTGAAGTCCACAAGTCTTAAAGTTGCTAAGGTTGGAGACCCCTGGTTTAAATAGACGAGATGATACACTCAGCTATTTTTGACAAAGGGTATATTAACCATCAACTACTTCATCAGACAAGCTTATTTCATTGTTATTTTTATTTTATTTATTTGTATCTCGCCTTTATTATTTTTTTTTTACAAATAACTCAAGGCAGTGAACAAATCCAACACATCATCTCCTATTTTCCCCACAACAACCATTTGAGTTGTGCTGAGAGAATGATTGGCTCAAGGTCACCCAGCTGGCTTTTGTGTCTAAGGTGGGATTAGAACTCATGACCTCCTGGTTTCTAGCTTGGTACCTTAATCATGAGACCAAACTAGTTCATGGTAGTACTTTACCAGATTGAAAAAAAAATCTTTTTTTTAATTTTGAGAGGCTGATGGGTATTGATAGGATTTTAAGTTTTCTCAGGCTTTACAACATATTTCCCTACTCATTTTAAAAATGCAAAATATGTATATATCACAAAACCAGAAAGTGAAAACATGTGAACTTGTTCTTCATAAGAAAGTACCTACCAAAACCAACTTTTGCTTCTTAGTTCTAAAAACCTATTACACAAATAATGAAGAAACAGTATGTAATGGAATTTAAATAAGAGCCCTGATGATGCAGTGGTTAAAGCTAACTCTGTCCATAGCCTGGAGTTTGATCCTGACAGGACTCAAGGTTGATTCAGCTTTCCATCCTTCTGAGGTTGATAAAATGAGGGCCCAGATTGTTGGGAACAATATGCAAATAATGCTTATATTGTAAATCACCCAGAGAGTGCTGTAAAGCACTGTGGGACAGCATGTAAGCCTAAATGCTATTGCTATTGCAAAATTTCTTGTTGTTAATAGTAAAGTGAATAGTAGTAGTTGAGAGTGAATGTAAGTGACTATTATGTCTTAAAAGCATCTGGCTAGAAATCAGCAGACCATGAATTCTAGTTCTGACTTAAGACACAAACCAGCTGGGTCACCTTGGACTAATCACTATCTCTCAGTCCTAGGAAACAGGCAATATTAAATCCAATAGAAGAGAATATTTATAGTTCAGGGTTGGGTGCTTTCTGAGCTTGGTTGTTTTCTTGCAGACATTTTATTACCCAACTAGATAACATCAATAGCACTGATGTTGTTATCGAATTGGGTAGTGAAATATCTACAAGAAAATGTCTATGGAGATTCTCAGTCATCCGGGTCATGGTTGTCTCAAAGGTGCTTTTTCAAGAGGCAACTAGACTTTCTGGTTTTTCTTTGAATGAAGACATTTTGCTTCTCATCCAAGAAGCTTCAGCTCTGAAAGAAAACAACCAAGCGCAACAGAGCATCAAGGACCCCGTGGCAAATTACTTTGAAAAAAGCTTGCCAAGAAGACTAAAGGGACTAATCCAGGCAGTCATAAACTGACTCAGATATACTGTGGTGGAATGTAACCTGGATTCCCAGGAGGAAAGGGCCGCATTCCAGAGGAGCAAGAGACAGACAAGTTTAGACAGTTTGGTTGGGGGGAAGAGAGTCAAGATAGATCCTCTCTGGAGGTTCTCACAGGACATCTAGAATGATGCAAATCGTTTGCTTTAGTTTGGCAAGATTTTTGTCGATGGATGAGGAACAATAAAGGAAACTGCTTTCAAGTAATTCACCTTGCCTTTCATGGTTTTTGGAGCCTGCGGGGACACACACAAAAGAATTTCTTCTTCAGCTTGGCAGGCTGATTAAACAGAAGGAAGGGCCATATGTGTTGGCAAAATACTTCCTTCTCACCCTGAAAAAATAGCAGTGATTGTCATAGTCGAGGCATATTATAATTTTAGAATCTGCAATTCAATAAATTCTAGTTTTGGTGCCATTGACAAAGAAGCGATGCAACAAGAATTTTGTGTAGCCACTTTCTCTCTCTGAATATTTCAGATGTCTGAAGTACATAAAATCCTCCATCTTGATAAAGATGATTTCTCTATTAAAATTTATAATGTCTTGCTTAGTGACAGAGGTTGCAGTTGCAATTGTGGTGGTAAGTCAAAGACCCACCAAATTTATAACAGCACCATAGTTCTAGTGAATAGAATCAGCCTTGCTCAAAATATGCTATTTCAGAGTAAAAAATAAAATACAATACAAATGTTTGTGTCCATGAGTACTTGGGCAGGTAATCCTGCACAAATGCTCATTCTCAACAGTTGTTCAGCAACTGTCCAAAATTATGTGCTGAACAAAGGGACTTATGACTAATCCCTGAAATTACAGCCATTACAATCACGTGTTTGTGCATGCATGCACAAACACATGATTGTAATCTGGGCTCTCTATCTGTATTTCCATCGGAGTTGCCAACTGCCCCAAGATCATAGGATTATCATTTGCAATCTTCCCTCATGCCACTGCCATCTGCCAAGAGGACTTCCTCTCATTTCTGTGAGCCAGCTAAGAAAGCCCCCATGCCAAAATACATGAAGAATTTTCAGCCCCAGAGGATTTCAGTCCCAGAATGAGGTGGCTTCCAAAATTCAAGTGGTCCTGAGGCTCTTGTGCACCCTCCCCCACATCTCCACACACAAGCCTGCTCCAACCCCCACCCCGTAGGACCTGGAGTTTGCAACTTCCATTTAAATCAATTTGATTGTGGGAAGGTGGCAGGAAGTTGTCTAAAAACTGGGACATTCTGAAACACCAGCAACCAGGACTGCCTGGATTGCTGTTGCTAAGCAAAGTCGTTTACATCTGCATCACTTAGTGACGACAATCCCAGTCCCAACTGGTACTATAGGTTGAGGATTATCCGTACGTACATAGTCCAAAAGGTTGAAACATTTGAAGTTAATTTTCAAAAATTATCAAAAATTATCCTCATGGTGCCTAGAAAACAACCTGCACCTGAACATCAACAAGACAAAGAAGATGGTGTTAGATTTCCGGAAGAAGAGAGAGAGGAATCCGCCCACTTTACTTTGAGGGGGGCTGTGTGGAGAGTTTCCTCATTTAAATTCCTGGAAGTCCATCTTAGCAAAGATCTTTCCTAGAAAATCAACATAACCCAGGTGGCCAGATGACCTCCTTTTACCAGTCCACTATAGAAAGCATCCTCTCATATTGCATTACAGTGTAGTATGCTGGCTTGACAGCTGTGTATAGAAAGACCATTACAGAGGGTGGTGAGCACAGCACAAAATATTGTGGGCTGTTCCCTGATACCACTAGATGACATCGCTAGGGCTCTCTGCCTTAGAAGAGTGAGGAAAATCCTCATTGACGACTCACACCCTGGTCAGATCTCTTCACTCTCCTACTGTTGGGTAGGAGATATAGAAGTATAGCCAGCCGCAACAACAGGCTGTGATGACCCAGGGTATAATACAAACATAACAAAATCCAAAATGTAAATAAATGTCCTATAATGCCTCCAATTTGGCCCCACTGTCCAATAATACTCAATTGGAGATAAAACGTAATCAAAAATAGTCTTCAAAAGAAAGCAATACAGTCAAAATTTAATGAGCAGATATAGGTGAAATAAAAAACCAAACAAACTACAATGTTGAAATTTCCACAACGGAACAGGAGAAGTATTTACCAAATTCAAGGAGATAACAAGGCATAGTCTGTTGGAAGGACGCCAACCAAGATAACTTCAGACCAAAATAAAACACGCTTTGTTTCCAGCGTTTGCCAATACGCAGGTCGAAACTCTTATGCAATTGTCATAGCTGTATCCCATGAAGAGGATCAAGGTCCTCTCCTCCCAAGTAGACCACGTCTCTCCCTTATCCTCTCCTCCCTGCATGCCCTTAGATGGATAGGGGATGGGCCTGGGTCCTCCTCTGACTGCCCAGCCGGCCCCTGCCCAGCAGATAAAGGGAATGCTACTGTAGTTATGGACAGAAAAGACTATGAAACTAAATTGACAGACCTACTCCAAGACTCCACATACAAACCCATAAACACAGACCCAACCACATATCTGGAAAAATTAACCAAGAAGAAAATTATAACCAGCCACATAAGCAAAGAGATCCAACAAACGATCATACCCAGAGAGAAATCTTCCAGATGCCCCAAACTATACGGCCTCCCAAAAATACACAAAGAAGGCATACCTCTCAGACCCATAGTCAGCTCCAGAGGAGCACCACTACAAAACCTAGCTAAACACCTAGCAAAAGAGCTACAGCCCCATGCTGAAGCAGCAGCTTCTCATGTACAAAACTCATACCACTTCTTGGAAATGATCAAAGATCTACACGTGGAGCAAGAAGATCTGCTTGTAAGTTTTGACGTGGTTTCACTATTCACTCAAGTCCTGATAAAAGAGACCCTTGAAATCATCAAAAATAAAACCAACCAGCTAAACACCTCATGGAACTAACAGAACACTGCTTAACCAACACATATTTCACATACAAAGGACAAAGATACAAACAAATTGAAGGAGCCCCCATGGGATCACCACTGTCACCTGTCATTGCAAACCTGTTCATGGAAGAATTTGAATCCAGAGCCCTGGCCAATGCCATCCTCAAACCCAAACTATGGTTAAGATATATCGATGACACATTCGTGATTTGGCCCCATGGACAAGAAAACCTAAACAATTTCCTAACACACCTAAGCAGCGCACACCCCAAAATCAAGTTCACCATGGAAACAGAAACAAACAAACAACTACCATTCCTAGATGTACTAATCTACAAAAAAACAGATGGCACACTAGGACACACCATATACCAGAAGAAAACACACACCAACCGCTACCTCAACGCCTAATCCCACCACCACCCAGCACAGATAAACTCCGTGGCTAAAACACTAATTACTAGAACCAAACGCCTGGCAGACAAGACACACATTAAGACTGAACTATGCACCCTGACTAAAATATTGACAGCCAACGGCTTCCACAAAAGCAAAATCACCAACTTGATCCACAAAAACACACTGAGACATAATAGAGACCCAGAAGATGAACAGACCCATGGAACAGCTGTCCTGCCCTACATAAGAGGCACTACAGACAAAATTAGTAAGATTCTATACAGACACCACATCAAGACTGCCTTCAAAACAGACAGAAAAATAGCAGCCATCCTCAGGAACCCCAAAGACAAAATTGACCTGGAAAACCAAGGCATATATGAAGTCCCCTGTGCATCATGCCCGACCACATACATTGGACAGACCAATAGAAGAATAAACACCCGTCTGGATGAACACAAAAATGCAGTCAAAAAGCTGGAACACACTGCCTCACTCGTCCAACACATGGAAGCCACAGGTCATAACATCAACTTCAATGGCACCAAAACCCTAGCCACTATAGAAAATCCCAGCCACAGAATCATCAGAGAAGCCATAGAGATTGAAAAAAGACCAGAAAGCATGAACAGAAGAGATGATTCCACCAGGCTGTCAATCATTTGGAAGCCTGCACTCACAAACAAAAAAATCTCCACACCACAAGCCAGGCAAACACCTGGGCACAAACAGATCCCCCCTGATACCTCCAGCTCAAACACACTCCAACCAGGCACCCAGATGAAACCCAGCTTCCTAACTAATGATAGCCGTCCATTTACCCGAAGCCAAGCTGTACTAAAGGCCTCCAATAAAGTAACACAATGTTGCCAATCAAGATACAAAAAGAGCCAAAAAAACAGACAGAAGATATCAAAAGCAGAACACAGCAAACTCCAAGACCAATAAACACAGACCAAGACTCTCAACCAATCAGGGTGAAGAAAAAACCATTCTGTCACAGCAATAGGCTGCCCCAAATTTAAATCTGAAACCACTGTAAAAGTCTAACTCACAGACAAACACTATACAGAAGCCTGATGATGGCAGATGAGATTCTGCTGAAACGTTGCTACAACTTTAAAAGCACCACTACTATGACGTGGGAAAATACCCGAACAAAGCTGAATGCCATACATGTAAGTACCCACGAAAACTTAAGAAATATATATATATATATATATATATATATATATATATATATATATATATATATATATATATATATATCTTCATTGAGGTTTTTACCATTTATACATAATACCAATAATTATTAAACAGCGCTGTGACATTATATACACATTTATGTTGTTGCGGCTTTGCTCTGCATTTGGAAGGCTTCTCACTGGACGGTCGAATGCATCAAGAAAGACACCAGGCTGGTTCTATCTTGGGTGAGCTGCCCCGATCATGAGCTCGGGAAGCTCTTTTATTAAAAACACATAGTAATACGTCACAAGCGGTGAACTCTATCCAATCATTATGTTACATGAGCAGAAATATTAGTGGACACATAGTAGCATCAAATCACAGTGTTATATGGTCAGTTTTAGTAGGTACAAAGTAGCCAATCAACGCTTGCAGTCCAGTTAGTAGCCCATGGTGTTTGTATTGTTGATTGACGTTCTTTGTTCCTGGTACACGCTTGCAGCCTACGTTTGGCCTTGAGGCCTGGCATGTACTGAAACTATTGAAGCTGATTCATTACTGCATTATGTGTCCTATCAAAACTTACAATACATACTTTCATACCCTCTTATTTATTATATACATTATTTACATTTTCTATTCTTATATCTATTATCAATCCAAATAAACCATGTTTCCCATAGTGCATTGTATTCTGTGTCTGTTTTCCCTTTTAATTCCATAGTTAATTTATCCATTTCCACACATTCTAAAATTTTTTTGATTATTAAGCTTTCAGATGGGATGGAGTTTTTCTTCCAGTACTGAGCATATGAAATTCTTGCTGCTGTTAATATACGTAATATAAAATATTTTGTCTTTCTGTTAATGGTTTTTTTTATTATTCTTAAGAGGAATAATTCTGGGACAAAATCAATTTTGTTTTTAGTTAACTTTTCCAACCATCTACAAGCGTTTCAATCCCCAAAGGGCAGATATAGAAAACAGATAAATAATTAAAACCCTGTAGGAAAGAAAAGATCCTAATTATGCTTCTAGAGTGGCATATGAACCTTTAGGCTGGCACATCGACCTTTATGAAGTTGTTTTTGACGTTTCACCCAACAGGAATTAATGACACACAAATACCTTAAACAAAGGAAAACAACATAGCAGATGATAGTAAGATGCCACTTGTGCCTTGTTTCAGGAGGAAAAAAAAGAACATCTGGAGAAACATTATTTTTACATGTCCTGAACTTCCATTGAATTCCAAACTTAATTTGGAAAATGATTGGTAAGTAAAAGAATTGGTCTTTAGGCAGGATATACTGGAAAACCACAGAACCTCTTTAACACAGAGAATCCTCAACTTATTGGGGTGGGGAGCACCTTGGGATTCTTTTCAATTGATCTTTTCACATATGTTTGCTTAAGATTTTGCCTCTCAGGGCTGCCTCTGATCAATCTTCATAGGAAAGAAAACCCTCGGGCTCCATAGATTAAGAGAAAAGGTACTTTTACTAGTAAAGAACTGATTCCATCAAAAGCCAGGCAAGATCTGAAGGAAACAGACATGAAAAGACAAATTAAAATAACCTCAAAGCCCATCCTCCAGTAGCCAGGGAGTTAAGAGTCCAATCGTTAGCAGAGAAGATGTTTTGGGAACATCTCCAGTCCAGGTTCACCGGTCCTTTGTGCATGCCTTTCCCAAGTCGGTTGGCCTTGAAGATGCTAAACAACTCAAGCTGGCTTCTCTAAGTTCAGACCTCCAGGCTTCTCAGAAATTTCAGACTCGTACCTCCTGTACCCTTCCCCTCCCAAATATCCATTGCTCCACCCGCTCCATTTCCATGGCAGCTGGCAGCAAGCCAGCCAGGCTGACAATCTGTTTACCAACTGTTCAAAGTGATGATGGCACTGAAAACTGTGATTGCCGATTCTTGCACTTACAAGTGCCGCATCCCAACAGTCACATGATCAAAATTCAGGCACTGGGCAATATATTTATGACTTGATGATTTTTATGATAGTTGCAGCATTCCAGGGACATATGGTCACCTTCCCAACTGATTTCCAACAAGAAAAGTTAATGGGGAAAGCTGGATTCACTCAATGATCTCGTGATTCATTTAAAACTGTACATGATTGACTTGATGGAAGATGGAATCTCTTTGTGAGAATATCCCTAGAGGAAAAAAATGGATTTTGACAGGTTGTCTGAAGTAGCCCACTCTTCACAAGTTATTGAAGGGAACTGATAGTCAGGGACAAGTAGTTTTGATCAGAAATTTTTTTTTACAACTAAATCCTGGTTGTGAAGAAATAAAGTATTTAACTGACATACGCAAGACATTTCTTGAAACCATGAAACAGAATTAATTTATAAAGAGAACATTGTTCTAAAGCAATTATTTCAGCGTGAACTGTGAAATGATTAAAAGTATAACACATGTATAATTTCAAAAAAAATGAAGTAGAAAATGTGTCGAAGATGAAGTGCCATCAAGTCATTATCAACTCTTAGCAACTATATTATGAGTGAGCAACTATGGCTGGCTCAGGAATTCTGGGAGTTGAAGTCCACAAGTCATAAAGGGGGCATAGTTCCCATCTCTAAATTACATAAATAGATTTTCTCCATAATGACCGGTCTCTCATCTGTCCTTTAACACTTCTGACCATGCACTCAATGCTGCTGTAACTGAAGCTATCCACCTTCTTGATGATCATCCTCTTCTTTTTCTGGCCATCTTCTCCTCTTTCTTAGCTTTAAAACTGCCTCTAGAGACCTAGTTTAGTTTAGTTTAGTTTAGTTTAGTTTAGTTTAGTTTAGTTTAGTTTATTGTCATTGCACCTCGTACAACGAAATCAAACACCATCTTCAGTGCACATCATGACCATGAAAATAAACACAAACACACACCCTTCACCCTCCACACATTGAACCGAAAACCCGCAACACTGCATTATACAGTAGAATTCAAAAGAGCTACTACCCTGGGATACCCTACCTCAAGAGTCTTGTGTGTTCAAAGTAGGATAATCAGAGCCTGGTCATTTGTGCCTCGAGAGAGAACTCTGGGTTGGTTTGTTCAGTGTTTTCAATATATATGCTTTGATTTTAATAATAGACAGTGGTATCTTGGCACTCAACTGCTTTGAAACTCATCGAACTTGGTACTGTCAATGCATTTTGCCATGAAAATTTTGTCCCAGTAATCATCATTTATTTGCTGCTCAGTGCACAAGCTAGATTTTTTTTTAAATGTTAACTGCCTTATGAATCACAACACAATTCCTTATGGGAAGATGTGTTTAGTACTCATCATACTATGTGTCAGAATGGTCGTATAATTGGCAACTCCAAATTTCAACTAATAAATGCTCTGCCTTATACATTGGCAATAAAAATTAGAACATCAAATACAAGTTGGGTGGAAATGATCTCGTAGACGATCCTTACTCTGTCAAGGACCTAGGAGTACTCATCTCAAATGATCTAAGCCCCAGAGCTCACTGAGCAGCATTGCCCAAAAGGCATTAAGAGTTGTTAACCTGATTTTACAAAGCTTCTTCTCCGGTAACATTGAATTGCTAACTAGGGCATACAAAACCTTTGCAAGACCAATTCTCAAATACAACTCGTCCACCTGGAACTCACACTGTATATCGAACATTAACATGACTGAATGGGTTTAGAGGTATTTATCAAGAAGAGTACTCCACCCCTCTATTCACAATATAATCCAGACTTGAAATTTTGGGATTGGACAATCTGGAACTGCACCGCCTGCAGTCTGATCTAAGCATAGTACACAAAATTGTCTGCTATAATGTCTTGCCTGTTGACTTCTTCAGCTCAATCACAATAAATGTGATTGAAACAGGCAAACAATCAATACAAACTCAAGATAAACCGATTCAAACTCAATTGCAGAAAATACGACTTCAGTAATGGAGTGGTCAATGCTGGAATGCTCTACCCGACTCCATTGTTACAGCCTCAAACCCTCACAGCTTCACTCTCAAACTGGCTACCATGGACCTCAACCATTCTTAAGAGGTCCTTAAAGGGGGCGTGCATAAGCGCACCAGTATGCCTACTATCCCTGTCTTACTGTCCCCATTTATCTGTATTTACTTTGTTCTTGTTTATGTTCATAGCTATACTTGTTATCTTGTACATGTTTGACAAACAAATAAATAAAATAAAATAAAATAAAATAAAATAAATAAATACAATTTTGGTACTCATCGTACCTCCCAGAACCAATTAACGATGAATACCAAAGTACTACTGTATATGCTTAATTGCACACACAGAAAGAAAGATGCATATGATTAATTATAGTTGGTTTCTGTTTCTAATCTTTTGACTTGAAGACTATAAGTTACTCAGAGTCTCCAGACATGAAATTACATAGCTTTCATAAATAAATGGAGAGAAGTATCCACTTACAGGAAATCCATAACGTACAGTACAACCATTTGTTTAATGACTGTTCAAAGTTACAACGACACTGAAAAATGTAACTTTTGGGCATTTTCCACACTTACAACCATTGCAACATCCCTGAGGCCATGTCATCAAAATTCAGATGCTTTGGCAATCCATATTTATGGCAGTGTCCCGGGGTCCTTTAATAACCTTTTGCAACTTTCTGAAAAGCAGTCAATGGGGAAGTCAAATTCTCTTAACAACCAGCTTAACAACAGCAACAATTCACTTAGCATTTGTGGCAAGAAGAACGGTCATAAAATCAGGCAAAACTCACTTAACAACTGTTTTCTCAGGAACAGGGTTACAATTGGACTTCCTAATGCCACCCCCAAAAGGGGAAAAAATATTTTTTTTTGAGCAGGGTAACTTCTACCAACGCCCATTCTGTGCCACAGTCATAGGAGGTTCTGACAGCTACAAAAAAGTCAATTGGTGTCTTCTAATAAATTGCCCATGCCTGTTATAGCATGTCATGTCAGTGCAGTCAATTGCTTGTCAGTGCAGGTTAGTATTAATCTCCAGGGAGAAAGGTCAATTACTTCTTTCAAAAATACTGTCTCTCCTACATGATATAGCACACATATTTTGTATTTTAGGTAATAACACTGTACTTGTAGGAAGCCCCCTTCTCTCCAGATTAAAATATTATTTATTCTTAATATTAAGAAAGCCAGAATATAGAATATTTCCCCAAAGAAGAAATAGAGAAAACATGTTCTTAAAGGGAGAAAGCAGCCCCAGTCTTTCTTAATAGCAGAAGCCCATTGAGAAAGACGGGGCCAATCTATTCATCAATAAAATGCACAGAAGGTTGGAGCTGATGGGATTAAAATTTACATCTCCCACCCAAATTCTAAGAACAGGATATGGCCTTCAGGACATATTAGG
Organism: Hydrophis major; assembly: GCA_033807585.1. NCBI lineage: Eukaryota > Metazoa > Chordata > Lepidosauria > Squamata > Elapidae > Hydrophis > Hydrophis major. Next base: position 94,438,147 of record CM066331.1, read on the forward strand.
ATTAATCTGCCACCATTAGAATAGCAAAAGACACAAGGCCTCACTACTTTGCACAACTTACTGGAGCATCTCAGAACGCTATAAAAATACATCCATTCCTAAGTCAAGGGGTCAGCCACCCCAGAAACACTGATGCTGTCAATGAAGTTTCTGGAATCCAAATAAACCTTCTTTCCTTGAAGCCAGTCAGCCTCCATTTTATTTCCAGCACTTTTCTTCCGGCTTGGAACCGCATGGCTGCCAACTCTCACGCAATCAGCGTGAGACTCACGCAATTCAACCAATTTTGACTGTCTCACTATGATAAACGAAATCTCACGCTAAACCCCCAAAATGGAATGTACAAAAATAAATATATCTCTACATTCTCTGATATTCCGAATATCAATATGCCCAAGCCCAAAGTTTCGAGAAGTGAAGCCTCCGATCCTGGGCGGCTTCAGAGGGCAAACAGAGCATGTGCGAGAGGACATTGCCCGCATTGATTTCTGTACTGGGGTGAGGAGAGAATTCCACGCTGCAGGAAGCGGTTGCTCCTTTCCGCTCTAGGATGTCACAACTCTCTGGGCTTAACCCTTGCGCTGCACTCTGCTCTGGCAGGCGGAGATGAGAGAGACGAACTCTCTATCCCCCATGAAGTACGACTACAGGGCATCCCTGGGCCTTTCTCGAGAGCTGAGCTCCCATCATCCCCTCCCCGCACCCATCTGGTCTCAAGGCCGCTGGGATTGGGGCGCAAAGGCGCGTCCCTCTCCGGCCTCCCTCTCGCAAGGGGAGCTGCCGTGGCTGGCCTCTTGCGCACCTCGGCTTCTCTCGCTCCCCAGCCTGATGGGAAGTCCCTGGAGAGGGAGGGCTCCTTCCCGGGTACATTGTGTCCCTCCCCCCGCCCTTTGCACCTAGATATGCGCCCCCCCCCCAGCCTCCCCTGGGTCCAAGAGGCTGCAAGAGGGTCTGGCAGGGAGGAGCCTCTCCAGGAAGGGGGTCCCGCCAGAGGGCAGGCTGGAGCGGGGTGGGGGGGGCTCGCAAGGAGGGGGGGTTCCTCTCCCCTCCGAGCCCCAATCGCAGCCGGTGCAGGAGTTTCTCTCTTTTTAGGCTTCTTTCCCCACTTGATGCCAGGAACGTTTGGATGCTCTTTGGGAGCCCCCGGGAAGGAATCTCGCCTTGAGGGGTCTCCCCACAAATGCCAAGCAAAGGGGGGGGAGTGGCCACTGTCCTCTCCTCTCCTCCCCCAGACAATCCAGGACTTCCCTGCAGGGGAGCAGCTGATGGCAGCATTGCTGGGGGTCCCATGCACAGACTGGGAGGGGGGCGTTTGGGGAGTGAAGGACACCAGCCTCCCCCCCCCATTCTGTGTGTGTGTGTGTGTGTGTGTCCATCTGCCTGCCTGGCCCTTTCCGACCCTTCAGCTGGACTGTGAGGCTGGTGGGTCCAAGACTCAGCCTGGATCCCCCTCCCCTCCGCAGGTGGGAGGCCCAGAGGGTGGGAGAGGGCTGGGAAGGGCCGTTTCTGCCCAGCTCCAAGGCCGGGAAGCCTGGCAAGGCCCCCTCCACCCCCGGGGCCATGTGAGGGAGGCTTCTCTGGCCCTGAAGAGGCAGCCTGGAGGGGCCGGATCCCAGGCACTTGGGACGCCCCTCTCAGCCAGGGACCCTGGAAGAGGAGGAGAGCCGGAGCAGCCCAAAGGGACGGAGCAGATGGGCAGAGGCCCAAGAATGTGGACCCTTTCCGGCCAAGATGGTCAGTGAACTGCATTATTAATATCTTACAAATCCGGTTCAAGTACATTGGTGCTGCTTGCATGTATGTATGTATGTATATGTCCAAATCATGACTAAAGTATGCATCAGATTGCACCATTTAAAATGTAAAATTGTCAAAGCTCCCTACCGTGGAAGGGGGGTGTCCCCCCTTCCACACCATCCCCCCCTCGGTCGCTTCGCTCCCTCGCAGTGTCTCACTCCGAACTATCACTCAAGGTTGCCAGCCCTGGAAACGGCCTGGGTTGTTCTCGTCATTCCGTCCTCTTCACCATATGACTGGCTACTACCCTCCAAAATATCCTTGTTTTGCTCTTCCAAAGCTCATGCAGCTGTCCTTTAGGGGAAAAAAAACTTCTTTTTATCTTATAGAGAAAGGAAGATGATGACCTTGATGCAGAGATGCAGGTCCTGTTGCCTAGGCAAAGGGAGCTGAACAATTTTAAGTCCAGAAGAGCGAGATAACATTTGTAAGGGCCTCAGCCAGCCTCCTTCTTAATTCACTGAACTACAAGAAAGAGGAGTTATCTGACTTGTAAGATTCTGTTATTATACTAATCTTAATAAAAGTAATGTTTGCCTTCCTGTGGAGTTAATGTTATGGTCTGGTTTACTTAGTGGGGCTGACACTGCTGAAACACAAGTATAGAATTGCATACATCTAGTGTCAAGATTCAGAAAGCCAATTTCTTCCTGCAAATCATCATCTGTTTCATTTTTTGCCTGGTTTTACAAATTCTCAAACATTATTTCCTAATCTTAAGGCTTATTTTTCCAAGCTCGGAGCTAGGAAAAGAGCAACCGGTGCATAAATAATGTCAGCTACTGTGTGAATAAGGACTGAAAGGCTAGTCTAAGTTAGCCTGATCATAGAGTGATTAAAATTCATTCACTTCTTCAATAATGAAATTGGCAATGCTTTGGTAAGCAGTCAGGAGTATTTGTTCTTTGTTCTCCACTGGCCCTGTAAACAGTCTTCTTTTCTTCCACTGAATAGATATTGGGTTGGTCTTCTATAGCCACAACTAGTTTAAAATCTTAAATTGAAATTGAAATAATCTGGAAATGAAATCAAACCAAACATGGCTGTTGTCTTGCCTACTAATCTGCCTTGTACAATCTCCTTTTTGGGGGTAAGCCCCTCCCCCCCAGCACTTCACTCAAAAGCCAACTACAATTTTTAATGTGAAAGAAGAATCCAACTCCGTAAGGTTTCCTAACTTACATTCTTGGCCTTCCAGCTAAATAGTTGGATAAAGACAATGCTAGAGATGACTTATTTCAACAGTGTACAACGGACACTGCTAAGATAATTGATAATTATAGTTGGAGGGACACTTAAATTTTTCTTTCATCATTTCATAGTTTTGCATCAAAGCTTGCACAGCTACTAAAATGTGCATTCAATCAATGATTAAATTATTTGTAAGGAGACACAATGTACTCCCACACCTTTGAATAGCTAACAGTACAGAAAGCTTTAAAAATTAAACATAAGCAATCATATGTATCTTTCCTCTATAAATATTATTCACTCAGCTGCTCAATTGTTTGTCTGTTAGAATTGTTTTATCAAAATACAGTATGCAATTTTCTTCTGCGCCTGTAGAACCTCATTAATCCTTCTTTGCAACCATATACTGTTGCTTCCTCAGTATATATTTAATCAAAGCTCATGTTATTTATACACAACAATTTGATTACAGTTTCACTCTACATATTCCTCAAATGCCCTCTAACTTTTACTACTTTTCAAACAATCTTACAAAATTCCTTTTAACCTTTGAGGGAGTTAATTAAATCTGTCAGGGAATCATTCATTCCCCTTAAAAGATAACGTACCAGTTCTTCTCATTCCTATCTTCTGTGAATGAAATCAGTATTTTAACCCCTTCCTCCAGTTCCCTATACTGTTGACAAAAGACACCAGCACTATAAATCACTTTACTGGCAACAGAGTTGTGCCACTATTCTACTTTCCATTGATGGATACTAGCTCACTTTGTGATAAAAGATTCTGATTGACCTCCCTCCAAATGAAACTAATGGAACTGGCATGAGATAATATAACCCCTTGCTTCTAAAAAATAAATTTTAATCTATCTATCAAGATTGTCACAATTGTCTGCAGCTGATTTGTACAATGAAGGAGAAGGCCAGTGAGTTTTGAAAGTGGTTCCATTTTATCCATGTAAGTTTAATTTTTAAAAAATGCCCTAAGCTGCTCAGACACTCATGGGAATGAGCCCTGTTTGAAAACCTCTGGCTTAAATGAAAACAATAAAACTGGTGGGTTACTTAAGGACAAAGGATTATTCCACATTGCAGAAAATTCTACAGAAAATGGAAGATATAAACCTCAACTTTGCTTCAAGGCAGAGTAACAACATAATCACAACAGCAAGAAGGTTCAATCTAAAATTCGAAAAATAAGCATCTCCCACATGTAATTTTTGCTGGTGGTCAGATCTCATCTCTTATTATACATTTCTGAGGCTGGAAGAAGCTAAGATGATCACATTGCTTATCAAGTTTGAGAGAAGGGTAATTTTATTAATTATTAATTTATTTGCCACCCATCTCTAAAAAGACTGTTTTATAGCTAGTCCTCAATTTACAATCACAATTGAGCCCAACATTTACGTTGCTAAGTGAGGCATTTGTTAAGTGAGTTTTGCCGCATTTGGATACCTTTCCTGTCACGTTTGTTAGGTGAATCACTGCAGTTGTTAAATTAGTTAACCCGGTTGTTAAGTGAATTTTAAGCTTCCCAACTGAGTTTGTCAGGAGGTTGCAAAAAGTGATCCCATGAACTCGGGAACCTGCAATCATCATAAATAGGAATCAGATGTCAAGCATCTGAACTCTGATCACATGACCATGGGGATGCTTCAATGGTAGGAAGTGTGAAAATAGGTCATAGGTCACCTTTTTTTTGTGCCATTGTAACTTCAAATGGTCACTAAACAAACGGCTATATGTTGAGGACTACCTACATTTTGACAATTAGGGTTTTACTACCAATCTATAACAGTCCACATTCATGGTTACTGAGGAAAAAATATGTAACACACAGCATAAATACATTTTTAAAAGGAAGAAGTCCTAACATTTGGAAAAGGAATAGCAACAACAGACACACTTCCTTCTTCTTGTTACCTGCAGAGATGCACACCTACCTCTCAGCTGGCTAAAAGTGATAATGAATTTGCTGGTTACAGACTTCAGCTCATTATTGGCCAACGTGATGAGATGTATGCCTTCAGCGACATGCCTCATGACTTTATAAAGAGCGATAGGGAATGTAATCAATTTGCAATCTGCCAAATCTAAAGGAAGACATCAAAGGAGGAAAGGAAGAGTGAGAGAAGAAATACTGAGTTTTCCAAAACAAAATAAGCTGCGTTGTTAGCATCAAAATTTTATTAACTGCCTGTAAGGATTAGATACTTGCAGTAGAAGGATCGGGAGCAGATACACTTTGCAATGAAGTCTATCTTGATAAGATAGGATGGAGTGTTGCAACAGACCAGAATATCAAAGTAATAGTGTCACCAGGAGGTTACAATGCTGGGAAAACTTTTCTGTTTTCCTACCACTTAATTGTGAATGCTATTCACTGACAAACAACAGCATGCAGGTAAGAATGAAAAATAAATTATCTGGATGATAAATGCAGATATCTATTGTCTCCACTTCATTTCAGAAGTCCATCCCATTTCTGCTCTGAATTCTTCTATCTCATAACTTCTCTCTGAAGGCCCTGCCATTCAAAAATACCTAAAATTCAGTAAATGTAGAAAAAATATTCCTGCAACAAAGGAATATAATGAGTGCATTTTCTTCTTCTCTTGATAAAAGTGGTTTTTGCTCTTTTACCTGTACATGAAAAGAACACTCAAATAGCTCCTCCATATTTTACATTAATCTAGCCAGCATGTAGAAGAAATATAGGAAGAAAAAGCCATTGCCTCAGTCTTCCATCCTTCCAAGGCTGGTAAAATGAGGACGCCAATTGTTGGGGGCTTTACTGTATGCTGACATTGTAAACAGCCCACATCCACCTGGCGCTCAGATAAATCAGCCATCAACAAGTATATAGAGGTAAACAACATCTACACATCACTCAAAAGAGACAATCAAAATGCCCAAAAGGAAACCAAAAAGCCACAGCACCTCCTCACCAGCAATCCACGTGAGTAGAAATTAACTCTAAGACCAACACTAGACTCACAATCAAAAAGTAAATAATACACAATCAAGGAAGTACCAAAACAAGCCAATTGTAAGCAATAATCAAGCCTAATCAAGGAACCACCACGATACTTACAAGGCAAGCCACTAGAATATAAAATAAGAGCAAGTCCTTTTAGCACTAGTGATGTTACCTAGTTTGGTAATGAAATGCCTGCATGAAAATCACCAAGCTCAAAAAATTATGGGAAATAAACTATAAACTAACTCTATCAGCAGCATACAGAGAGAATGTATACAAAATGTTTTACCATTGGCATTTACCCCCAGCAAGATTGACTAAGATGTTCCCTAATAGGGATTCCCAATTGTTGGAAATGTAATTATAAACAGGGAACCTATTTCCATATGTGGTGGACATGCTCTCAAGCTAAAATTATTGGTTTAAAATTAGGAAATGGCTTGAGGAAATTACAAAACAGAAAACTGAATTGAGACCAGAGACATTCCTATTGGGTATATTAAGAGATAACATAAGTAAAAAAACTCCATTATATTGTATGATATAGAATAACTGCAGCATGAATAGCCTTTGCCCAGACTTGGAAAAGCATTCCCTCCGATATTATGATAATAAAAAAGGTTTTGGAGTGTGCACAAATGGATAGGGTTTCAATGGAAATGAAGGAGAGAGAAGAGAAGGAAAGAGAAGAGACAGATTACTACAAAATTTGAATTTATGGTATAATTGGCTGCAAGGTAGATACACAATAGAGAGATGAAATGAAACATTATGGTGTGATGAAATAATTTGGTATGAATAGGCATAACTATGTACACATGTATAAATAAGTAAATAACTGCGTAAATATATGAAAATATGACATAAATCAAATGTAAAATAATTGTAATAATATTTAGTAATATTCTACATACTTAAGAATATGTCAAAGTGAGTGAACACTACTACAAATATGCTGCAATTAATGGAAATACGTTTTTAATTGTTTTTTAATTGTAGAATTTGTTAAATAAAGTTTTTTAAATAAAAGTTTTTAATATTCCTAAAAGAAAAAAAATCTGGCTTAAATGGAATACACTCTCCCACCATTTGTTCTACCCATATCTGAATCAGTCTCCAATATTTTTTGTGCAACATTGAGGTCCACCACATGTGAAAAAATGTGCCTGATACATCTTTGCACTACCAACAATTTGGAGATAGACTTTTGGACATTTTGGAAAGCCTTGCTGGAGGAAGATGCTACCTGTAAAAAGGGTTTTCATTGTATGCCATGGCCAATGTTATTTTCTTATTGATGGTGCAAAGCTTTTGCCATTTAGCCAATTCAATATTATAACCGAATTTTTTTGCCCATGCCACCACTGTTTCTTTTACATGTTCTTCCTCAAGTCTGTATTCTAATAAATATCTATACAGTACTTTTATTAATTTAGCATCAGACTCTAACAGAAGCTTATCCAGAATTTTTAACTCTTTATTAATGCCCCATGTTTTCCTGTCCTGCTTGTATCTTGTTTGTATTTTTAAGTAAAACCACCATTCTATATTCACCCCTTGTGCTACCAGTTCTAATCTAATAATAAAAAAAACAAGATGGGTTTTTGAAGAAACAGATGTAGAAACAGTTGGAAACCTATGATATTTGCTCATGATCCACAGTTGGACAATCCCTCTAGTAAAGCATAATAAATGAACACTGATGAAATATCACTCGGCTAAGTAAACCCATTTAGCTACTATTTCCTGTATAATAGCTTTAATCTTCAACTATCTATATTTATATCGATATAATGTCTAGCAATTCCAAATTTTTAATTCACACATTGTGACTTTTAGTGCACTGATGAAGTTGTCAGTGTGGTAAGTAAATCCAGTTAGTTTCTAATTTAGTCATCTGTAAATGCACTGTATTTAGACCTGAAAAACAGAACTGCCTAAAATACTTCCTATACAATAGCTTTAACATTCAACCATCTATACTCATATCTGTATAATATTTAGGGATTCTTATCTACATTCTTTAATCCAGATCACCTGTGGTCCTCAGTGTACAGCTCTCCTCTGCTAATACATGAAACCCTATCTCATAATATATATTATTGCATAAAACCTTCTGTTTATATATTTTCATTTTCTCTCTGAATAAACTAAGTTTTATATATTCCATTTTCTCTGAGCTTAGTTGTTTTCTTGTTTTATTCGTGGGCTCTGTAATATCATCAGGGAAGGGGAGAATGAAGTTTGCTGATTGTGAAATGCAGAGTGGCTTTGGGTTGTCTTTTAAACGATGCAGAGATGGAGTGTGTCTGTTGGTGTCTGCTGATAGCCAATTTGTCAGAATTTCACATTCCATAGCAACTTTGGATTAGTTTTGCTCTAAAATAGACACACTTTCCCAGCTGAAATTGGGAAATCTATGCAGTATAATCCTGGAGACTTGATCTGAATTAACACTGACTGCTGATCACGCAGCACCAGAGATCAGCCAACTGAATTCAATTCTTTTCAAAATGTAATGGCAAAGTGCAGCTAAAGCTGTCCACATCCATTCTTACTGATTGCTACAGTTAATAATTTTGAGTAGAACAATGGAAGAATTCAGAAAGGGCTTAGACAAAAATATAATTTGCAAAGCTCGGTTTCCAGGTGTTTCTCTTTTTCAGATGCCCAATTCTTTGCGAAACAATTATCTATTATTTAATGCTGGAGTCATGAGCCACCACATTATATTATAATGACCTGGCAGGATGAGGGAACTTCTGTGCGGTTTCTGTTCCTGCTAGTTAGGTACTGTACATTAGAACAGATTGTGTGCTTCTCTTTTAAGCTAAATGGATTCTGTTTGCCTTCATATGTATGTTTCAGCCAATGGTGGGATTCAAATTTTTTTACTACCGGTTCTGTGGCTTGATGGGCGTGGCAGGGGAAGGATCCTGTAAACTCTCCAGTCAGAGGTGGGATTTACTGGTTTCTCTGAACTATTCAAAATTTCCACTACCGGTTCTCCAGAACTGGTCAGAACTTGCTGAATACCATCTCTGGTTTCAGCCCTTTGAAGTAGACCAGGTCCAGGGGTAGACTTCAAAAATTTTAGCAATGGGTTATCTGCCCAGTTGCTGGGTGGGCATGGCCTAGTCAACCTCCTGCACCATGGGGGGGGGGGTGTTTTTGCCCTCCTTGGGCTCCGGGGGCTCTCTGGAAGCCAGAAATGGGCCCATTTCTTGTCTTCCTGAACTTCCGGGAGGCCCATTTTTCACTCTCCCCAAGCCTCCACACACTCCCTCCACGTACCTGCATTCAAAATGGGCCACGTGGGAACTCCTGGGAGGGGCAGGGTGGCTGGGACCATCCAGGAGTGGGATTTGGGGGTTCTCCAAACTGTGCAGAATCTTAGCTAGAGGATCTCCTGAACCCCTGCAAACCCCCAGCTGCCCACTGTTAGAGACACACACCCTAGCAGAACGTGCAACGGCAGTCTAGCAGGCAGGTAAATTATGTGAGATAAACGTTGTTGTAGTTTACATTCAGTAAGACAGATACACTGTGCCAGTTAAATAGTTTTTTATTCCAGCAAGAGTTATAGCATAGTCAAAACAGTCCATATGACATAAACTAGTTCAGTCCATCCAGGGATTAATCAGTTGCAAAGTCCAGTGTCGAAAAATAGAGGTCAGTAAACTTACAAATAATCAGTCCAGCAATATATCTCTTTTGCAGTCAGAGATATGAAGAAAATCAAACCCCTTTTCTTCGTTTCAGCAACAGCAGGGAAAACACGCAGTTATCACCATCAATCCAACATTGTCAGCTACAACAGTAAAAGCCAGCAAACAGTGAGCTCTCTTGCTCCCTCTTATGGTGATTTTACAACCGCACCCAAAATACATGTTTTGCAGTTAAAGTGATACACACACTTAAACTCACTAACATAGTTTATATATTATTTTTACCCAAACTAAGTTAGGTAACCAATGTTATCCCTAACACCCACCACTGACCAAGTCAAGAAACTGACTCCACAGTAAGTATTGGAAAATTATTGATGTAGACTACAGTAATCGATTCTTGAAAGCCTAATTGAGTTTCTCTTCCTTCCTTCTCTTATATCAGAGTCAAGATGGAGTCACTTTCTTTCAGTTTCTTTTAAGTTTCTTCTTCTTCTGTACCCTAGGTTAATCCATGCTTTTCTGACACTCTCTGTGTGCCTTCTCCAGAGTCACCTCTCTGACACCCTTGAGAAAACCAAGGAGGTGATAAAAGGGTTAGAATGGTAAGTTAGAAGCCATAAAGTCCCAGGCTATAGAGAATATTACATAGGGAGCAAGAGATTGATGCAATAATTCAGAATGGCCTAGATTTTAAACTCTGGAGCATATACCTACGTTGCCTTGTGCTGGAACTTGAGAAAGGGACAGGAATTAATCCAGAAAAGCCCAGTGTTCTTCTACCAATACTACTACATTGTAACTTTACTGTTACAATGCAAAACAAGAAATTAATTTGTGCTTATACTTCCACCATATAGTAAGTTTATGTCCTCTCTGGTTGTGTTTTTTAATTACAAGCCTAACTTTTTAAAAAGTGCATGTTCATTTACAGAGCTTCCTTGAAGCTCCTTAACAATTTTAATTTCTTTTAAGGCTCCTATACATGTAGTTGCTAAACTTAATAACTGGGCTCTGTTAATTCATTCTCTGGGAAGCTTTGCTTTACTTTTCTGCTTTTGCTTGTCTTTGAATTAGGTGTGATACTGGAAGAAGTGCCTCTGCCCTCTATCAGTGGCATGGAAAGATTCCCCTTGTTGCAACTGTGATGCTGATATGCAAACTATTAAATATATTTGGGCAAGTTTGCCCACAATGTGCATTCTTTGGTTGGCTAGGAAATCTACACAAAGCAAGGCAAGAGGCAAAATTTCTGTTTTTCTAAGCCTTGGAAAGCCAGCAGCTGAATTGATCCACTGCACTCTGCTACTCCATTATTTATCCACCCACAATAGCATCTTTCTCCCACTGTTCAACCTTTCAACAGCCAATCTGTGTTGCTCTGCTGAGATCATCGATAACAACACCTCCTCCTCCTTTTCTCCAACTTCACTGCCTGTTCTCCTTCAGTAACATCAGTCACTCAACTCCCTGAATGTATAAGCCATTTGATGACTTGAGGCATTTTCTAGGAAACTTCTCCGAGCTCAGTACTCTTTTTATCATGTTTCTCCCAAGTCCAACTTTCATTTCTGTAGAGTGTCAATTTTAACTGGCACGCATATGCGCACACATTTAATTTTGTGCACTTGCCTAGGTCACCTATAAAGCACTCTTTCTATTAACATGTTTCTGGACTGTATCCCAATCTGAATCTTCATCTGATGACCATTCTCTTCTTGCTTGTTACATAACTGCAATGACCCTCCAAAAAGGCCGCTCAGACAAAGGCACTATTCATGATTTTGCAAATGCTCCAACATTTGTCATTGCCATTGGAAGTTTTCCCATAACATGATCTGAGCAGCTCATGGGCAGAGGCATTAACTGAACTACCTGTCATGAGATTGCCCAGCCAATTATCTGCCCACATATCAGTTTTATTCCAGAGCTACGGAAAAAAGTAATTTCCTTTCTTTTTCAATCTTTCTTGGGAAGGAATAGAGGTTGACTGCACGAATCAAAAAGAGGGCTGTGAAAATATTTACCGACCCCTCACATCCTGGACATAAACTGTTTCAACTCCTTCCCTCAAAACGACGCTATAGAGCACTGCACACCAGAACAACTAGACACAAGAACAGTTTTTCCCCAAATGCCATTACTCTGCTAAACAAATAATTCCCTCAACACTGTTCAACTATTACAAAGTCTGCACTATTATTACTATTAATCTTCTCATCACTCCTTATCACCCATCCCTTCCCACTTGTGACTGTATGACTGTAACTTTGCCACTTGTATCCTTACAATCTATATGGATTGTTTCCTGGTATGATTTGATTACTTTCGTACCCTATGGCTATCATTAAGTGTTGTACCTTATGATTCTTGATTCTTGACGAATGTATCCTTTTTTCTATGTACTCTGAGAGCATTTGCATGAAGACAAATCCTTTGTGTGTCCAACCAATAAAGAATTCTATTCTACTCTATTGACTGCTTGAACTTATTTTATATATCAGAACTTTGTGAAATCTCCAGTGTTGGTAATCATAATTCTAACATCACAAATATAAACAGATTGAATAACTCTTCAACCCCTATAAGGTTAAGCATCACAACATCCTATCCCTTAGCGATAAAAAAAAATCCATAAAATATATTTTATCATATCAAGATGTTATAAAACGTCATTGTGCAAATAAGCCCATTGTCCAACTCATTCTATTATCAGTTACTGGAAGGAGTCCCTACGGATTTTACTCCGCTAGTTGTTGCTGACTACAGGGAGCGGTGCTTATGACCAATTGTGGAGTCAAGGACTACTATACTTAAGAATCCTTTCAGTGTTACTTCTACAAGGGTTTTGCTTCCCTTTGGTGTTGGTTTTGAGTGGTGACCTCATTAGCTGTTTCTCAAGAGTAGTGAAAGGAAGCTTTGATTTTGGAGCAGAATAATTTTGACTTGGCTCCTCAACCAAACCTAAGGCTTGCCCAGAACAGCACTTTTAGAATTATGACTCTGTCAAGAGTGTGTGTACGTGTGTGTGTGTGTGTGTGTGTTTGTGTATGTATGTGTGTGTTTGTGTGTGTGTGAGAGAAAGAGAACATCTATTTTGCAATGAAAACTATTTCTAAATGAAATATTCAATTGAAAGTCATAAAAAGACAGAGGCAGAGAGAATAGGATATAACTGCCTCTTCAAACCAGCTTCAATTCTGATATTTTTCTTGCCAAAGTTTTCAATGTGCTTTCTGATTTACTGGGAAACTACTCCACCTTCTGGAGTTCCAATCAGAATATTTTTCTTTTCAATAAACTCTGACAGCAAAGATGCAGCTGCTCACAAAGTCATGTGATTGTGATCAGGGCTCTTGGCAACCTACAGCAGGTTGACAGACTTCATGATCATGTGGTTGCCGTTTGCAATCTTACCTGTTGGCTTCCTTAGAAAATCAGTAGGGAAACCGACAGGGGAAGTCACAATGATTTTGTTTTGCCAGTGCCCTGCCCTCCTTGGAAGATTTCTCCACACAGTGCACTGCCGTTCTTCCACATTCTGGGCTAGATACACTTCCTAACACTGGTGGGATTCAGTTTTTTTTTTTTAACTACCTGTTCTATGGGCGTGGCTTAGTGGGTGCAGCGGGGGAAGGACACTGCAAAATCCCCACTCCCTCCTCACCCCACTAACCTGCTTTGCAGTTCCGTTCTCCTGTGCAGGGCAACAAAAGAAGACCCAGCCGATCAGCTGGGACTCAGGAGGCAGAGAATAGATGGGGATGGGGCCAGTCAGAGGTGGTATTTGCTGGTTCTCCGAACTACTCAAAATTTCCACTACCGGTTCTCCAGAACCTGTCAAAACTGGCTAAATACCACCTCTGCCCCCATCTGACCAAAAAGCATTTAGGATTCCTGGGCAGTTCCCTCCATCGTCTTATCTCTTCCCCCACTCCAACTAACCCTTTTTGGTTGCCCTACACAGTGGCACTCCTCAGTGGAAGTGCTGGCCCTGAGGTTGAAACAGAGGTTTCCAACTGCACTGCCCCCACATCTCTACTTCAACCCCAGAGCTGCTGCTGCCACCGAGGGCTCCTATGCAGGGTAGTCAAAAGGACATAGCTTGTGGGGAGATAGATGGGCGAGGAGAGTTGCAACGGCCTTGCAATCATAAGTGTGGGCAGGTTGCCAAACCCCCCAAATTTTGATCATGTGTCTTTGTGGGCCCCGCCTCAACCATCACTTCAGGCACAGATCCCAAGTCCATTTTATTCCACAGAATCGTAATTTCAGTTGTGAATGATTGGTTATAAATGGAGGACTACCTGTATAACAAAGTCAACATATGAGACATATTAATTGACAATTGTAGGCTGTCATACCCGACTTAAAAATAGCACACTCCCTTGGCTTTATTCCCAGCAATTACTAGTCAGAAATACACGGCCAAATGGGATACTATCCAAACTGTACATTACTTTGAATTCAATTCCAAAAAGATGCTTTAGAGCAAGGGTGTCAAACTCAATTTCATTGAGGCCTGCATCAGGGCTGTGTTTGACCTCGGGGAGCGGGAGCAGGGGGGCATGGCCTGGGGGGGCGTAGCCAGCTGGATGTCACTCGAGGCTCCATTTTTGGCCATGACAGCCCTCCTGGGCTCAGTTTTCAACCACGATAGCCTCCTGCAGCCCTTTGCCAGCAAAAACAAAGCTCGGGAGGGCCTCCTCGAGCTCCGTTTTTGCTGGCAGAAGGTTGCAGGAGGCCATTATGCCCCAAAATGGAGCCCGGGAAAGCCATACGAGGCTCTTTTGAGCTCCCTTTTCACTGGTAGAGGCACCACAGGCTGGTCCTTCACTGTTTCCAGGGCAGGCCCATGGGCCAGATCTAAGCACCCCACAAGCCAGATCTGGGCCCCAGGCTTTGAGTTTGACACCCCTGCATTAGAACATTTGGGGGTACAAATGTAGTACTGGCCTACAATTCTTTAAAACAGGTGTGCTTCCCCCCCCCCCCGATCACATAATCATTTAGAAGCCATAACTTTGATAAAACATTCACGACCTAATGGTTCATTTCCTTCAGTAATTTATGATAATCTTTTATAATCTGCAGAATCTAAAAGATATTATTATTATGACGGTTGGTTGCACAGTCAGTCAGATATTTATTTAGATTGGATTTGGCATTTTAATCCACCTATCGAATCCTCATTACTATCATTATTATACAATAAACTGTTTGTTGCCTGATTCTCAACAATTCTGGGTAGCTCAATCAAATAAGTTACAATAAAATAAATAAAACATTAAAAATAAAAAATAAAAGTCACACACTATCACAGTCCAACCTACCTCTAAAATAAATTGAGGGGATAAAGATACATCCACGGCAGTGACAGTGAAAACACCATATAAAATAAATACATAAGAAGGATCTACAGAACTGGACCAAGGAAACCTTTGCATTAGCCAAATATATTCATTCAAAAAACTCACAAACATGGATAGGAAGGCGATGGTCCATCATAACTTCAAATGATCACAGTCAAGAACTATCTATATTTAAAATGATTATAATTACTGGTTTGTTAAACCAGAGCTGAGTTAAAGATTGTTTATTCGATATAATATACCACCTGCACTGGTCTGCAAATCATAACAGATGAATTTACAGTCCTCATAAAGCCAAAATCGAACAACAGCCATAATAGCTTAGTATGCTTTCTGGATTAAACAACACTTAACCTAATGTACCTGGACTGTTAGTTTAAAATCTCCTTTTTTAATTAGTTGGTGCATTAAATTCCCAGCTATTCCTACATCCCCGCTGATGCAGACGTCCTGGACCAGTATCTGAAGTTAATAAGGACCCAGTGAAGATCTGAATAAAACAAGCTTAGATCAATACTCACAATGATGGAGTTGTCAGTAGACTTCTGCACATCCCAATTACACTACTCAAGAAAGGTCTATATGACATCAACACTCATGCCTTAGCTTAGACCAGGGGTGTCCAACCTTGGCAACTTTAAGACTTGTGGACCTCAACTCCCAGAATTCTTCAGCCAGCCAAGTCATAATGTAGTCAGATTGCCTTTGACTTGGTATATTGTACAACAGTGGTGGGATTCTATTTTTTTTTTTGCTACCGGTTCTGTGGGCGTGGCATGGCTTGGTGGGCATGACTTGGACATGGCAGGGGAAGGTTGCTGCAAAATCCCATTCCCTCCCCATCCCACTAACCTGCTTTCCAGCTCTGTACTCCTGCGCAGGGTAACAAAAGAAGACCCAGCCGATCAACTGGGACTCGGGAGGCAGAGAATAGATGGGGGTGGGGTCAGTCAGAGGTGGTATTTGCCAGTTCTCTGAAGTACTCAAAATTTCCACTACTGGTTCTCCAGAACTGGTCAGAACCTGCTGAATACCACCTCTATTGTACGACCTGGGTTTGCAATCAGCCACAGTTTAAAATTTAGTATGATGTGACTCATGAGACTGCAGTCATATGCATGCTAAGATATATATGCATACCTGAAGTTGTTACACTGTGATATGAACTATCTAGAACTATCTAGAACCCTCTTCACTGTTGGAGACTTGACTGGATTGTGATGGACCAGAACCTCTGGTCTAGAGATTCCATTCCCTCCTCCATTGCTATAAGACCAGTTTGATAGTGGAGTCTGGTGTAAGCATGATGTACTTAATTACAGGCTCAATTCTTGGCACTTCTAGGAGAATGGACAGGATGTCTCTCCTTTTTAGGAATAGACTGAGAATGTCTCCTGAAAAACCACAAAGTCTTGTGGTAGTCAATACTGGGCCTTCTAGCTCAGTGTTTCTCAAACTTTAACATGTGTGATCTTCAACTCCCACACTTCCCCAGCCAGTTTCCAAGTTTGAAAAACACTGATTTTAGCTTAATATACAGAAGTAGTCCCCGACTTGCAACAGTTCATTTAGTGACCATAAATATAACGACAGTGATTCATTCAACAACAGTGGCAAGGAAGGTCATTAAATGGGGCAAAATTTGCTTAGCGACAGAAAATTTGGCCTCAAGTGTGCTTGTAAGTCAAGGACTATCTGTAGTAGCATCGTAAATCCTGGGTGGAAGGGGGGAGGAACCAATAGCGGTTAACTTACCAAGAGAATCTGCTTGATTTTCAACGGTTTCATTCACCTTCTTAGCTACTCTGGCAACAGCTTCACCCATTTTTTTCTCCATGCAGGTATGTCCAACCATGAAAATCCTTTAGGGAAACTCCTACAGCTAAGCAAAACAAAACAAAACAAAAACAAAAACTCAAAACAAGCTCCACAGTGCTAATATCTCACAAAGGGTTAGAAAACAGCTTTTCTGAAAGAAAGAAAAAAATTAAGTCAATGTGTGCCTAAAATTTACTGAGGTCTGCTAATGTTTAACAGATAACATACCAGGTTGTTCCAGCTATGAACTGGACAAAGAAACAAATTCAATAAACAGGTGTATCTTGAAATGCATCAGCTCCCCATCAGGAACATGAAGGTTCAAAAGAAAGTAAATTTGGAAAAAGCTTATAAACTAGAGCAGTGGTAGCTAACCTTTTTGGGCTCCTGTGCCAAAAATGCGTGCCAGCACCCAGAATGCAATGTGTGCCCCACGCCCCCTGCGCATGGTCCCATCCCCCCACAACCTCCTTACCTGCACTGTGCTTCACAGATGATTTTGGGGTTGGTTTGAGGCCTTTTTCGGCTTCCCAGAAGCTTGGAAAAAGCTTCTGCAAGGCTTTCCAGGATGAATTATAGGTCCATTTCATCACTTCCGTTATTACAGGAACTGACAAAACAGGCCTATAATTCGACCTGAAAAGCCTTGCAAAGGCTTTTTCCAAGCCTCTGGGAGGCCGAAAAAGGCCTCAAACCAACCGAAAAAAATCAGCCGTGAGGCGCGTGCATGTGCAGTGATGTAAATTTGCCTGCGGCTTGGATGCCAGCACAAATGGCTCTGCGTGCCCGTTGTGGCACGCGTGTCATAGGTTCCCCATCACAGTACTAGATAATCTGTTTATAGAGGTTACAACTGTTTATCAGGAATATGCATTAACAGTAAATCCTTTTTTTGTTTTGCTGGTTGGGGAATTCTGGGAATTGAAGTCCACAGGTCTTAAAGTTGCCAAGGTTGGAGACCCCTGCTCTGCTGCATCTTTTCCAGGTCTCTGTGCTAAATGAAGCATGCTAAAATGAAGTGGTATATAAGTCTAATTGTGACTGCTAAATCATTGGCGGCCTCCAAATTAATACAATAAAATAATTACAAGTAATCTGTATGGGTAGTTCTTGATTTACAAGTTTGCTTGGAATTTATAACGCTACTGAAAAATGGGACATATGACAATTTTTCACACATCCATCAGAGCATCTCCACAGTCAGGATCAAAATTCAGACACTTGTCAACCGACTCATATTTATGACGGTTGCAATGTCCTCTGTGTGTGTGTGTGTGTGTGTGTGGTATGTGTGGTGTGTGTGTGTGGCGATCATCTTTTCCCACTTCTAACAAGCAAAGTCAATGGGGGAAGCCGGATTCACTTAACAACCGTGATACTAGCTTTACAACTGCAGTGATTCACTTTAAAAAGCTGGCCAGAAAAGTCGTAAAAACAGGTCAAAAATTCACTAAACAACTGTCTTGCTTAGCAACAGAAATTTTGGTCATCAGTTGAGGACTACCTGTATGGTTTCCCCCCCCCCCAATATTATCATAATCACTTAAAATATATCTCAAGAGGTGGTACAATAATACACTTTGCTACTTTCTCTCATACATACATTGCATTCAGAAAGAATTCAGATCCTCCTTCGCTTTTGTCAATTTTGTCGAGCTGCAAGTTGATTCTACAGTGGTTTAAATTCACTTTTTTTCATTCATTAATCTGCACCCTGTATCCCACAAAATGACAAAATAAAAACAGAATTTTAAAAATGTCTGTAAATTTATTAAAATATAATAAATTTTAATTTAAAATTCTATTTTCACTTTGTCATTATGGGGTACTGAGTATAGATTCATGAAGAAAAACTGAATTTCAACCACTGCGGAATCAGGCTGCAGCAAAATAAAATTGAAAAAAATGAAGAGGGTGTGTGTCTAAATACTTTCTGAATGCACTATATGTACATGCACAAATTGGTCTGTTGGTACAGTGTTGGTTGTTTCAGATTCAGACTCACAACCATGTTGTAGCTGATGACCTGGGTAAGTGCTTATGCTGCTAATTTTGTGGGGGGGGAGGGTACCAGGGGGTGAGATTCTACCGGTTTGGAACGGTTTCGGGCAAACCGATAGTTCCAGTGATCATTTAGCCCCTCACTCCCTTCCACTCTCTCTCTCTCTCTCTCTCACACACACACACACACATACACACAGAGAGAGAGATGATGATGTCCTAGACTTTATGGCCTGGTTAAATAAACAATTTCCTTTAGCTACAACAGCATCCACCAGAATCCTTCTAATCTTCTGATCTTCTATCTAATTCTAAACTATGTGGTTTTTTGCTAACGTTGCCATCTCTATTTTCAACATTTATACAAAGGTCAATTTAACTTCATATGTGTGTGTGTGTGAAAGGACTGAGCATGCCATAGAACATACCAGAATAATTTTAACACTTAAAATGAACATGTTGGTGAAAGGGAATAATAAGTAGGTTTTCTGGAAAAAGAATCACCATTCAAAGCTACTGTTCTAGCATTTTCTTTGAAAATACTGTATCTGCAAGGATTAATTACAGAAGCAATCCTACAGACATTATAAATGTCATTTTTCAACCCTGTTTGACAAAGTTCATCCCCAAAGATGCCTATGAAAATGTACTGCAAGAGGGATTTTGCATGAGGGATTCTGTCATGCTCTGCAAAACGTATGAAAAAAGCCAAACCAGTCAATGAGAGTAAATGCATCCAGTGTGTACAGAGATCCCATAAAGATCTGTATTTTGGACCAGTATTGTTTAATTAGTTTGCATAGCCAGGAATTAGAGATGACAAAGTGGACCAGATTAATTAATGGATATAGGTACAAATAATGTGTTCTGTTATGCCCAGAACACTTGATGGCACAAATCAGTTAAAGTTTATATTCACTGCCTCCTAGTGGTTGGAAAGAGCAAATGTACATTTAGGTTTGGAAAAAAGCAAGGAGTCCCAACAGTTGTATTATCTTCTGAAATTGAATCAACCTTCTTCAAGGATGCATAACACTCATTCACAATTGTGTGTTCTCCAAATATTTAGTATGCCATTGGTCAGTGTTTTCCCAGCCTTCCTAACTTGAAGACATGTCAATTTCAACTCCCAGAATCCCCCAACTGGCTGGGGAATTCTGGGAGTTGAAGTCCACACATTTTGAAGTTGTGAAGGTTGGAAAACACTGCCAAAAATAAACAGCACCCAGCTTCACACGTCTTAAAGATGCCAAGTTTGCAGAGCTCTGTTTTATAGCACCACTGTATTATACAATCCAGGCCAAATGCGAATTTGTAGTTCAACCATTTTTTATTTTTAGAATCCTGCATAAATCCAGTAGAATATAGACGTCTCAGCACCACCTGTGTTTGAACAGTGCACTGAAAAGAAACTTAGCCTAATCCACCCTCTTCGCCTACAGTTAAAAAGAGTCCCACCTTTTGCAATTCGTTTTGAGGTCCGGTGTTTGGAGAGAGGAAGAAAATGGATTAAGCTTATCGCAATGAAACAGAACATCCTCGCTCGGCGCGGCCAGCTATCCGCAGGGAAAACCAGACTGAGCTCCGCACCACACAGCCCACAACCACTCTGTTGTACGTGCTTGAACTCACAAGAAGCTTCACACCACTACCGGAAGTTCGAATCGTGCGTCACCCTCTCTTGCCTTATGTCCGGGAAGGCAGATCCATTGTGCGCTCCCAGTAGGCTTTTATCCTGTTACAACGAGCGGGGAGAGGGGCAAGCCTCCATCCACTGCGCGCTTCCCCCCCCCCCACCCCGTTTCTCTGATCCCCGTCCCCAGACAAGGCTCTCTGGAGTGCAATCAAAGGCTGCGGGGTCTTTGCTCTCTTCCCACCGGGCCGGTTGCTTTTTTCACGCTTACCGCAAAGGCACAGCGGGGTTGCCTTCCGTCCTGGGCGGCTGCTGGAGCGTGGCGCACCGGCGAACCTCGCGCTCTTGGCTCGCTTCCCCCAGCCATGGAGAAGGACGGGAGCAGCTGGGTGTCCGCTTTAAATTCACCGAGGGGGGGGAAGGGGATGGGGAATTGGGAAAAGCTTCTCCCGTCGGTCGCACGGAGAACAGCCCCCGAAGAAGCCCGGGGACCAATCATCGAACGGGTTCAGCCGGGGAAGCCAAGCCAAGCCAGGCAGAACGAGCGCCCTCTCTCGTGGGCGACCGCGGAGATTCCTGCGCGCCTCCGAGGGGGATGGGGGAATTTAAAAGACGAAGCCCGTCCTCGGCCTCCAAAGCGGGGAGTCGCTTTATTGCCCTTCTGCCTTGAAAGGTCATCAGCGACCTGTTTGGCATTCAGATGGGAGACCACGAGGGGACCACGGTCGGTGGTGGTGGGGGAAGCATGTTTCAAAAGAAAGGAATGCCCCCCCCCCTTTCCTCTTCCAGGACATGATAAATAGAAAAAAAGATGCAGTGAAACAGTCTCCATGTGCTTACTTCCCCTTTCCAGAGGGCAACCGATAGTCTATATAGAGAGAGCATGCTTAGTTAACAGAATAACAAGAGTTGGAAGTCTTCTAATCCAACCCACTGCTCAAACAGGAAATCCTATACTACAAATGGTTATCCAACCTCTTCTTTAAAATCTCCAGTGATGGAGCATTCACAAATTCTGAAGGCAAGCCCTTCCAATTGGTTAATTGTTCTTAGTATCATGAAATTTCTCCTTAGTTCTAAGTTGCTTCTCTCCTTGATTAGTTTCCATCCATTGCTTCTTGTCCTGCCTTCAGGTGCTTTGGAGAAGAGGTTGACCTGTCTTCCCTGTGGCAGCCCCTCAAATATTGGAATATTCCTATCCTGTTACTCCTAGCCCTTCTTTCCACTAGACTCCTTGGGAGGGAAGGTGTTTGTTTTCCCCTCCAAAGCTCAGCAGAGTTCCTGAAGAATGCAGTTCATAAACATACAAAACACATGTATGTTTATGAAAGGCAATAAAATTTTAATAAGCAAGAAATATAATTTGGATAACTAGAATGAAAAGGAGAAGTCGGGATAAGATATGAAGTTAAATAGATAATGTAAATATTGATATTACAATTTGGAATTATTTTGTATGTTCTATTGGCTTTCTTCTTTAATTATTATTATTTTTTTTTTAGAAAAGAATTTTCAAATTGTTATGCCTGGATTATTTGTGTATTGTTTTTGTAAAATTAATAAAATTTGGTTTTGTTTTTTTTTAAAAGAATGCAGTTCATTCCCTCCTAGTTAATAACTCCATTTCCGGGTTAACTATTAGCTGCTGCAGTGATGAATTTGGCAAGCTGCTGCAAATGTATCACCTTTTTTTCCCTCACTTATTTTGGGCATGTCATGCGGGAAAGCAATTGCGTTTGGAATAGTTAGTGGTAAAAGAAAAACAGGCCGTCAAAGAACACGATGGCTGGACACCATCAAAAGTAACACCAACTTTCTTTGAGAAACTCAAAAAAAATGTGCAAGATTAGAAAATCTGGAGACATGACTTGTAGAATTGCCAAGAGTCAGACATGACTGAATAGGTAACATCCTTATCATCATCATCATCATCACCATTATCATAATCATCACAAATTTATCTCTGTAGCCAATATTAGGGAAAATTATTATACGCTAACCAGTCACATCTCATGAAATGGGAAGATATATATAAATTGGATAAATACATACAATAAAAATTAGCTAAGCAGCCCAGACCGGGCTCTTGTTCCACCTTGAACAAACTATATGCCACTCTTAGCTTTGCTGAAATATTTGGTCCTCTGCTGACTGTTACCAAGGGAATTCCATCAATTAGGCTGGAAAAAGTTTGTTGGTTTCCTTTTCTTATCTCTTTTCAGTTCAGAGATAAATTTCTTAACTACAGGTAAAACTCGAAAAATTAGAATATCGCGCAAAAGTTCATTTATTTCAGTAATGCAACTTAAAAGGTGAACCTAATATATGAGATAGAAAAGGTGAACCTAATATATGAGATAGTTCCAGCCTTGATTTGTCATAATTGAGATGATTATGGCTTACAGCTCATGAAAACCCCAAATCCACAATCTCAGAAAATTAGAATATTGGGAAAAGGGTCAATATTGTAAGCTCAAAGTGTCCCACTCTAATCAGCTAATTAAGCCATAACACCTGCAAAGGGTTCCTGAGCCTTTAAATGGTTTCTCAGTCTTGTTCAGTAGGAATCACAATCATGGGAAAGAGTGCTGACCTGACAGTTGTGCAGAAAACCATCACTGACACCCTCCATAAGGAGGGAAAGCCTCAAAAGGTAATTGCAAAAGAAGTTGGATGTTCCCAAAGTGCTGTTATCAAAGCACATTAATAGAAAGTTATGTGGAAGGGAGAAGTGTAGAAGAAAAAGGTGCACAAGCAGGAGGATGACTGCAGCCTGGAGAGGATTGTCAGGAAAGGCCATTCAAAAGTGTTGGGGACTTTCACAAGGAGTGGACTGAGGCTGGAGTCAGTGCATCAAGAGCCATCACACACAGATGGATCCTGGACATGGGCTTCAAATGTCGTATTCCTCTTGTCAATCCGCTCCTCAACAACAAACAACGTCAGAAGCGTCTTACCTGGGCTAAAGAAAAACAGACCTGATCTGTTGCTCAGTGGTCCAAAATCCTCTTTTCTGATGAGAGCAACTTTTGCATCTCATTTGGAAACCAAGGACCCAAAGTCTGGAGGAAGAATGGAGAGGCACACACTACAAGATGCTTGAAGTCCAGTGTGAAGTTTCCAGTCTGTGTTGATTTGGGGAGCCATGTCATCTGCTGGTGTTGGTCCACTGTGCTTCATTAAGTCCAGGGTCAACGCAGCCGTCTCCCAGGAAATTTTGGAGCACTTCATGCTTCCTTCTGCAGATGAGCTTTATGGGGATGCTGACTTCATTTTCCAGCAGGACTTGCACCTGCCCACACTGCCAAAAGCACCAAAATCTGGTTCAATGACCGTGGGATTACTGTGTTTGATTGGCCAGCAAACTCGCCTGACCTGAACCCCATAGAGAATCTATGGGGCATTGCCAAGAAAAAGATGAGAGACATGAGACCGAACAATGCAGAAGAGCTGAAGGCCGCTATTGAAGCATCCTGGTCTTCCACAACACCTTAGCAGTGCCACAGGCTGATAGCTTCCATGCCACACCGCATTGAGGCAGTAATTGCTGCAAAAGGGGCCCAAACCAAGTACTGAGTACATATGCATGCTTGTACTTTTCAGAGGTCTGATATTGTTCTATGTACAATCCTTGTTTTATTGATTGTATGTAATATTCTAATTTTCTGAGATTGTGGATTTGGGGTTTTCATGAGCTGTAAGCCATAATCATCACAATTATGACACATCACGGCTTGAACTATCTTGCTTTGCATGTAATGAGTCTATCTTATATATTAGTTTCACTTTTTAAGTTGCATTACTGAAATGAATGAACTTTTGCACAATATTCTAATTTTTTGAATTTCATCTGTATATATTTAGGTTGCTGAAGTCTTGCCCTCTTCCATCCCTCTTCCTTTTTCCTTTGCATTCTCAGATAGTAAAAAAGCATATTTTTTCATGGAGTGCAGGAATGACTTTGGAAGTAGTTGCTGCTGAAAGAGAAAGTGAGAACTATAGGTAATCCTCGACTTACAACCATTTGTTTATTGACCAGTGTTATAGTGGCATGCAGCTAGTCCTCACACTTAAGACTGATCCCTACAATTACATGATCAAAATTCAGGCGTTTTGCAATCTGCATTTACAGGACTTCCAGTATTCCGACAAAGTAATTGGGGGAAGCCAGATTCACTTAATGCATGGTTCACTTAACAACTGCAGTGATTTGCTTAACTGGAGCAAAATAGATCATAAAATTGGGCACGGCTCATTAACTGCTTAGCAACTGAAATTCTCCCAATTGTGGTCATACGTTGAGGATTACCTGTAAGTAATTTTGTGGCACCAAATATTTGCATAAAAGATAAAGTCTCCTCAGGCCTCAAATTTCATGGATTCATGCATGTACAGTAGTTTTCTAGGCAGGAACACATCAGTCATTTGCTAGTTTCTCCTCCCAGGAAGCTGTTTTGACTTTCACCCCGGCCAACAGCCCTGTGATTTCTTAACAAATATTACACTTAAGTAATCCAGTCCTGCTTGATTTCTGAGTCCAGACAAGTCAACCAGATGCTTCATACTTAGCCTTTAATTCGAGCTGCTACAATAAGACAATACTGAACAAGCTGGAACAATTGCATTAGAAGGGCAAAAATAATCATATTCTATGGGATGATCATGTCCATTTTGCTGATATTTTGATAATGCTATTAGGTACTAGCTTTATTGCATTTCTTCCTCTTTCCCTTGCTTATTAAAATATTGAAATATGAAGGAAAAAAGCAAATAGTTTTTCAAAAATGAATCAACACAGACTGTCTCATTTGAATTATTAAAAAGCCATAGTAAAAAAGGATAAATTACTTTTTAGTGATAAATCCTCCCCTTCGCTTCGGTATCTCCAACCACTAGGCAGTTTAGCTATTTAAACTTCACACCAAACATTAATCAGCGTGTTAGTTTCTATTTGAATCCTAAAAAAAAAACATACTGTAGTCCAAATGTCTATATCTACCTTGCGGTGTGGTAGATAGTATACAAGTGAACTTGATTCCTCTTCTGCTTGTCTCCCTTCGTTTTTGCTAATGCAGCAAAAGGTTCCTGTTCTTGCTCCAAAAGTGTTCCTAGCCAGATTCACACAGCTCTTCTCTTATATATTGAAAGAATGTAAGAAGGGTTATGGAAGCCACCTTAAAATTCTTCACAGTAGAAATGTTTCTATAACTTCATTCCTATGTTTGGCCATAATGAGAGGGGCTACTGCTTATATTCATATATTTGCATAACTGCAAACAACTAAAGATTCTATTTTTCATCTTCTATTCTGTGCTCCTCACTTCTACATAATCGATTTGGTGGGTGCTCTGTTTAAGAGCAATGAGTTGAGAAAAGCATAAAACCCACAAACAGATTTGGCATTTTATACTTCCTTCTTTCATCTATCTGTAGCTAAGCCTAAAGCTGTTGTTTTAAGGAAGACTGTGAATTTAGCACCTCGATAAGCAAAATGAAGTTAGTAAAGATGGTTCTCAGAAATTTACATAGGAAGCTGCAAAATCTATGTCATTCTAACCTAAGAGTTCTGCCTGGACTAAGGGATCTTTTTTGATTCCTGATGGACTTTACCAATGCAAAATATTTTCTCCATACACCCTCTGCCCAGAGAATTAATCATGCAGTCTTCAGTTATGCTTGATTGCTGACTCGATATTTTTTAATATCATCATCAATTTTGTATTCATTTTCATCATGACGCACACAACACATCAAGTTACTGGCATTTCACTGACCTGAAAAACATTTTTTCTTCCTTGGAGAAAAACACTAGAAACTTTCATAGCTAACTAGATGCTCATGCCTAAGAATAATACAGAATATATTCTGTATCTTTAAGGAACAAAAATATACTTATACTCCATAATAGTATACAATGCTGTTTTGTTTCTAAATAGGCTGTGACATGGGTTGACTGTGCCAAGGATCCTTTTTATATATTGCCTGAAGTGAAGGTTGTAATGGGCAATGGAAGTCATGAGCCTATTCCTACATTTCTAAATTAAATCAAGGATTATATTCTGTTCCCAAGAAAATGAGTGTTGGAGCAAATGGCTCAAGCTGAAGTTAGAAATTGTAAGAATCAATGAACTGGGCTCTAAGAAAGCAATAACTTTGGTCTTGTGGAAAAGGACAACAGGGAAAAAAAAGATGGTCACCAAATACAGATACCTCAGTTAAATCTGTATAGAATATAGGACATTGTGGTATAATTGTAGATAAGATAAAGTTGCAATCCAATGTCTCTTGCCAAGACAAAGAGGAACAGAACAAAGCTGGTTCTTTGTGAACTTTTGTTTAAAAGTTAAAATTTTACTGAAACAAAATAGTTCTTGGATATGCTTACACTGACTTAAGAACACAATCAGTCTTCATTTTACCTATCAACATGACCCTTGCTGTAAGAAGGATGTTACGAAATGTCCTAATTCTTTGAGATGTGCAGCATTGAAACAAGGGCCTAAGAGCTTCTATGTCTGTGCCAGTTTTGTCATACTGTATTGAAAAACTGTGTGCTTATTTGGAAGAGAAAGCCCTGAGCTTACCAGAAGTGATTCTAGGTATTCAAGAATAGGAGATGACTCTTATGACTCCCCTTGATTAGGATTATGTTCAAGACAGACTACAAGGAGAGACAACTACAAGAAGTTAGAGCTACAGGACTGAAACCTTGATGGGAAAACTGACAGGCAGCCTGCATTAATTGTATCTGGAGTAAGAACCCATATCCTGGCCACTGCTCCTCATGGCACTATGATATTCAAGAGAATGCAAAGCTAGGATGTTTGGGGTAAGAGATAGTAAAGGATGATTCTTGTTGCAGTTGCAATCCAGCAGATACATTTTGATGATGGATAAGAATTTTACAAGAAAACATTTGTAAAAGGCCAAAAAGCCTAATGATCATGCTAACTTTAAAGTTAAAAAAAGAGAAAAAAAATAATGGGGATTTTATAGTCTGGTCTTAAGCATGGTTATTTGGAAGTGAATCACGCTGACTAAATCAAGGACATTTTCTACTCATGAGCACAGAAAATTATGTTGATATAGTGCAGGTCTTTACCTGTTTACCTGACATTTAGTCAGCTGAAAATAAGTATAGGTACGAACCTATTATGAAAGGGAATGAAAGGAACCTTTATTAAACATTAAGAAGCCAACAGGAATATGAAGCTAAGATTCCTACAGTTGACCACAATGTCAAAGATGGATACACAGATAAAAATAAACTCTAGGTAGGGATGTTAATAACAAAGATAAGATTGCAAAGGGTCATGCCCTTAGTATATGGTTAGGCTTAGGCTTAAAAAATAATAAGAGAAAGTATATAACTTTCAATGAAAAGGAATGGGAATGACTCTTTAGAGTACAGTATCATAGACTGCATGAACCAATCAGGGCAAATCAAGTGAGGATTGATGGTGCCTGGAGACAATGCATCAGCAAGCAGAAACTTGGGATATGTGAGGCACAGTCATGATTGATGAAGAAAAAAATTGTGTTTGGCAAGTTAGACCAAAGTAAGAAGCAGTAGAAACTAAAATCTAAATATTGGGAAAATATCTTTAGAAGACCTATGAGCTATTTTTAAAGATAGTTCAAATGGTGAGCACTTACTTGTCGAAGAGTCACAAACAGTGAACAAGATTCAGACGCAACTAATTGAATTCACACATAAGCTTCATATTCAGTAAAAATTTCCCATATATAATAGGTGCATTTAGTTTTCCATTTTCTGGCATTTGTTTTGGTCACTAGCAACTTTGTAACTATGATATTGCCATAGACTGATTAATACAAGGAAATAAACAACTGGTTCATGTTTTGAATCAGAGTGTTGCAACCAAATAAGAAATAAATAACAGACAAAAATAACAATTCTAGATTTTATAGAATACATGCAATTGTCTCAATTTAACATAATGTAATAATTCATAAATTTTAGCTTATATGAACCATTGTTTAAATATAGACTCTTGGCCTCCAACATCAACTGCTGTCCTGTTTTTTGCTCAGCCTTGCCTAATGAAAACTTTTGGAGAAAGTATGGAATTAGCTATAAATTGATTTCAGGTCCTACAGCCTAAATCAGGGCTGTCAAACTCCTGGTCCGCAAGGCGGATTCTTCATGTGCTGGCCATGCCCACGCCCAGTTTAGTGAAGGGGAAAAAAGTTCCGGTAAGGCACAGGACGCTGCCATGATGACGTGAGTTTGACACCCCTGGCCTAAATATTGTATGTTGAATGGCAGATAAGCACAGTGGCAGATAGGCTGACTGATTATGCAGTAATGACAGGTCATATGCATTGATTTGGGTGCTCATTTTATTACTTTCCACACACATATATGCTTATAACAAAGTGTATATGTGATATAAATGGATATTTTACAATAAAATGGTGCCCATTTCCAAGGAGCACGTAAGTCTGAAAACTAAACCTTTCTAAACTTTTGCTTACTATTTCAAGATCTTTAAATAAAAATATTGCTCCAACATGAAAACACTATTTTATCATGGCCAGTTCAATAATTGCCTTTTATACTACTTGAAAATAATTTCCATCAAACTCAGCACATAATATTCTGTTTATACAAAAGTTCACAAAGAACCAGCTTTGTTCTGTTCCTCTTTGTCTTGGCAAGAGACATTGGATTGCAACTTTATCTTGTCTACAATTATACCACAATGTCCTATATTCTATGTTCATGCAGCCTTATCTATTAAAATTGCTCTGGACATATCTCAACATCAAGTTGGAGATTCCAATATTATAGTAGTCCTCAACTCATAACAGTTCACTTAGTGACCATTTGAAGTTACAACAGCACTGAAAAAAGTTATGACCATTTTTCATACTTATGACCATTGCAGCATCCCTGTAGTCACGGGATTTATATTCGTAACTCACTTTTACAACGGCTGCAGTGTTCTGGACTCACTTGATCCCCTTTTGCAACCTTCTGACAAACAGTCAAGGGGAAACCAGATTCACTTAACAACGGTTTTACTAATATAAGAACTGAGTGATTCACTTAACAAACGTGATGAGAAAAGTCGTAAAATGAGGCAAAACTGACAACTCATTTCTCACTTAGCAACATAAATTTGGGGCTCAAAATTGTGGTCGTAAATTGAGGATTACCTGTATTCTTTAAGGCTGAAAAAAGAGTGTGGGGGGGGGACTTCAAAGTATTCTTCATCCAAGATGCCCGCTCTGGCTTATAAGCAATCCCGCCTCCCTGCTAGATCCCCTCGGGCTTAACGCCACCACTACCCAGGACGGAGTCGCCCAGGCCTCCAGCTCCTGCTTATTCAGACCAGAAGACGTTCCGCTTTGGCCCAGCAGAGAAGCGGCCACGTGCCCCCCTCGACGAGTGGGTGTCTCCGCCGCGTCCCCGCCTCCTGGCTCGGCCTTTCTCCGCCTCCCGAGCCCCTCGTTTCCTGCTGCTGGCGGAGGCCGAGGGAGAAGGTGGCGGTGGAAGCGGTGACGGAAAGAAAAGTGCCCCGGAGCCGGAGAAGCGATCGCCTCCACCCCCGCTCGTCCCCGAAGGAAGCCGCCGCCGCCGCCGCCGCCGCCACCCCTTCTTTCTTGCGCCCCGCTGCCTCCCTGTTCTCCGGCCCCCATTTTTGTATCCCTTCGCCCCCACCCAAGTTTCCCTCTCCGCAGCTCCTGGACTTCCCTGCCTCCCAGCCACTCGCCCACCCAGGACAATAAGAGCGGGAGATGTCCTCCTCCGGCGGCCACCAGCAAAGCCAGAGCCGCGCCATCCCCACCAGGACGGTGCCCATCAGCGACTCCTCGCAGCTACCTCATGACTATTGCACCACGCCCGGGGGGACCCTCTTCTCCACCACGCCCGGAGGTAAGCGGGGTGGGTGGGGAGGAAAAAAAGAGGCCAGGGAAGGCGAGGCGCGAAGGGCCTTGCCCTGCTCATGAGGAGAAGAAACCCGCGCCGCCGGGCAGGCTCACCGAAGCGGGAAGGAAGAAGGGGGCGTGCGCCGGCCTTGCTGGAGCTCTTGATTTCCAGGCGCCTTTAAAAGGGGGTGTGGACGCCTGGGAGGCCTTGGCGGGGGAAGGGGACCCCCTAAATCCTCGCCTCCCCCCTTGTCATAAGCATCCTCGTCGAAGGGCTCGGGGGGCAAAGAGTCCGAGGCTGCCCTGCGGAAACGTGACGCGCCCTCGTGAGCGCTTTTTTGCCTTCCAGCTGGAGGAGCATTGCGGGGGGGAAAGACTCTGCGGCGGTAAGCTGCTGCAAGGTGGGGGGGGGTGGAAGCCGCTTGTTCTACAAGGCGGGCTGAGGCCAGAGAGGCCTCGGCCGCAAAGTCTTGGATGGTGGGGAAGAAAGCGGGCTAGATCCGGACCGTCGCCTAGGCCTCGCCTCTGGTGTGGGGCTGGCGGCGAGGCATTTGTAAACAAGGCCCCGGAGAGCCTCAAGACGCCGCGGTTGTTGCACAATAGGAAGGGAGGAGCGCCCGCGGGGGAGGGAAGGAGTCGGATGGCGGCTCCCTTGAGTAAAGAGGGCCGCTTTCGGGGGGGGGGGGAATGGCTGGCGTGCACGTGTTTACCAGGCGCCCTCTCAGACTTGTTTAATATTTATCTATATGTATATATATATATGTATGTATGTATATTAGATAATCTTAATCTTACACGGGAAAAGATCCGAACACACCTACATATATGTGTGTATATATATATATATGTATATATGTGTGTGTGTGTGTGTGTGTGTGTGTGTATATATATATATATATATATATATATATATATATATATATATATATATATATATATATATATATACATACATACATACACACACACATACACACATACACACACACATATATATATATATGGAGCAGGTAGGCGACTCTTGGCCTACCTTTAGGCCGAGAGTCGCCCCTCTTTTCCCTGAGGAAACACTTTTTTGCACTTTTCCTCCAAATCGCTTTGCCTTCGTGGTTCGGTTGTGCTTCCCCCCAAAGCGGTTCCCAGTTGCGTGATTTGGGATTGCGATGCAGGGTGGTGAACGCACCTCAACGGGGAGCTCCCAACATTTCAGTCGCCCAAGTCGGGATGAATTCAGAATCCAGCCTGGTTATTTGTGGTCTTTTTTATTTTTTATGTCTTGGACTTGCATTGAACCAGAGCAGGAGATCAAGAGAGCAAGCAGGATCCCTCAGCTAATGATTAGCTTCTGTTCCCTAGACGTGGAGCCAGTAGAAGTGAAGGGAGGTGATAGGTGCACGTGTGCAGCTAAATAATAAATTTCCTTTCAAAATGGCAATGCTGCAGGCTCAGTGTTTTGAGCTGTTTTGCCTCCACTACTGACAACGCTGGATTAACTAAAAGAGATTAATTCCAAAGGAAAAATATGTGACAGTAGTATGTTGTAAGAAACATTTTATGATACTTTAAAAGGTAGAATTATTGTGACATCCAGTTTTTGTTGACTAGTCACTAGACCACTTAAGGATTGAGTTGTGATTAGTCCTCTTATCATTTGGTTCTCAGATGTCACAAGTCTCTTTTTCCCCCTTTGTCTTGCTTGTTTTTGCACGTTGCCATGATTTTCATATGTACAACTGTATCCTTTTATCCTGCTGAGTTTTAGTAAACTTCAAAGTATAACAGCTGAATTTTATTTTTGTGGCCATGGTTTAGATTTTAGATAGCTAACAAACTGATTTGGTCTTTGCAAACTTGATGAGCACCAAGTTCCTTCTTGAGCCTTTTGTTTGCTTTGAATTATACTTTCATATTTCACATTATTCAAAATTGCTGGTAATGGGGGGGGGGGAGGGAAGAGAAAGTAAGATATGCTATGCTGCCTTGCTGATTTGTCAATGACACTGTTCCTTCTGCTTGCCCAAAACTATTAAGGTTACATTTCAAGTTAACAGCTGTCATGCCAGATAGCAGTATAAATTTGGAAGTATACATAATTTCTAGAATGTCATTTCTTTGCCCAGAACTTTCTTTGAATGGGAAAGGGCATAGCACTGTGAATCATGATGATATGATAAGGTGCTTTTTATTAAAAGGTACAAAGATAATCAAGATTTGGTACAAACTAGCTCTCCAGATATGTGCGTTAAAGTTAGATTTCTGTATTAAGAATTTGAGGCTGAAATCCACACACCTACAAGGAACTCAAGTTGGGAAAATTAGACAGAACAGACTTTTTTAAAAAAATAAGTGGCTAGCATAAATATTAACAATTGATAAGGGGTAGCTGTGAAACTAGATAGTTTCTGCCAAGATATTATATTTTAACTTAGTATGGTTGTATTTATTCATTAACTGTGGTTTATTAAATACTTTACAAGATTCACATTAGGTGGTAAACATACCACAATACGGAAAACACAATCTTTAAATTCCAGCAACTTGGTAACCCACAAACAAGCAAATTACATCATGGTTTAACATCCAGAAGTCATTTTGAAATTGATGGATTGATATTTATATTCTCTCTTCTCTGTTTTCCCTGTTGTGGAATCATTGCCACATGATACCCCCTCCATTATATGTTTTTTGTTGTGAGCAGCTGAGAATCTGGGAAGGTTTGGTGCCATCCAAGTCAAATATAAACGTTCTGTAAACCCAGTGAACACTTCTTGTTGCATTCTATCTTATACATGTAGTCCATGACTTATAACTGATAAATTAGTAAAGTTTGAAGTTACAGTTGATACCTCCAAACATATTTACGACACAGTTCTGAAGTTCTAATAGCGACTCCTCCTATATTTTGGGTGCTTGACAACCAGTAATTTCCCCCTCAGGCTGCTATTGCTCCTGGGGTGCAGAACAGTGGAAACATGTCCAGAATTTAAAAATTCAGATTCCCATTAATTACAGTGAAAGAGGTCACCAAGAATTTGCAAGGCTTAAAGAATCCTAATGCTTGAATTAGATTAATTTTACTATACCCCGATATGCAGTTCAGGTATAATTTGAACGCAGGGCTGATATAGTCAAATTGATATTCTCTTCATAATCTTGACATTAATCCCATTTCCTTTATGAAGTAGCTGACAGACGCTTACTAATTTCAAACTTGCTTAGAGTGGAAGCAGGATGTCCTTGTTCATAAGTGGAAGGTTGTTAACGGTCATTCGAAGTTGCATAGCTGAAATTCCATTACTTTAGTTTTAGTTATTGCATTTTTTCCAGGCATCTGAATCTGATATTTCTCTATATAAATAAATACAGTAATTCAGTGTAAGCTAGAATGCATTGAAATCTTTGGTTATCCAAAGGTATGAAAACTGTCTTTTTTAGCTGAATTAGGATATAACCTAGCATTGCAACATTAAACATAAATATGGCAAAAGAAGAAATGCAGATATTTAAAGATTAAGAAGTCATTGCAAAGAAAACAATTAAGCTGCACTTTATAAGTATCATAATTTTATGGTTATGTTCATTTAATGATTCTAAATTTCCAAAAAGTTACTGGTGTAATTTATAATTTTTAAAGCTACCACTGTAAAAGATTGGTTGATTGGTTGATTTTTCAAGGCAACATATCTAATTCTGGCTTATCCCATCTTTACAGAATCTTAAGTATTTCCTATAATGAAAAAGCATCAAATTCTTTGCCTCAAGAAGCACCCTGGATTATTCTGGACCGTTCATTTAGTTTTCAGCCCAGCCTATGTCATAGAGTTGTAAGGAAAAGCATGAGGAAATGCTATGATTGCCACCATAGGCTCCTGTATGAAATATGGGGTGTAAGTTAAAGAAAATAATTTTGAAAACATGGAAGGGTATTTATACTTGTTCATGTGTAACAGAGAAGAACTGTGTTGCAACCAAAGAAATGTTAACAGCCTATTTTAGATTCTAGATCAAAATATTAAGGAAGAGTATTGAAGGTGGTGGCTATATCTACATAAAGAAGGGTTTTGGAAGAATATCAACTTATTGGTTGAGGAGAACTAACAGCCAGAAGAAACTTCAGAAGGCAAAATACAGACATTTGGATTTCTTCCTCACTTTTACAAAAGTGATTTTGTTGGACACATTCCTTTCTCGCTCTAATTTTGTGATGTTTCGTTTGAAAGCACTGAGTGTGCCTCGCTACTTGCCGTGGATGCTGGAACCCAGCCCAAGTCAGCAAAACAAAAATTACACCAGTACCTAGAGAAAAAGTAGTGAACATCTGAGCACCATCACTTTTGCTCTGCAAAGCAATATTTCAACAGGCTTTGATGAGTTCCATTGGCTGAATATGTTTTCATGGCCAAAAGTTAAAACTTTCTCCTTGAGAGATATCCCCACTGACTTAAGATACATTAAAAAAAAAAAACCTGAGATTAACTAGAATGTTCCCGAATCTCCCAGCTAAGTGTTGGAAGTGCGACCATAGCCAGGGAACGTATTTTCACATGTGGTGGAAATGTTCTCAAGCGTGAAAGTACTGGCTTAAAATTTGATCATGGATAGAAGAGCTAACAAAACAAAAGATTCAATTTAAAACAGAGATTTTTTTGCGAGGAATATTAGAACAACATGGGATAAGAAGTACCAACATCAAATATTACACATTGTAACAGCAGCAAGAATAGCTTTTGCCCAAAACTGGAAATCGATTGGTTCCCACAGATCTGGCAGTAATTAATAAAATTCGTCAATGTGCAGAAATGATTAGATTAACTATGGTATTAAAAAATAAGTTTTTTTTTTAACAATATGGAATATATGGTATAATTGGCTAAAAAAAGGAAGTAAAAATGTTTAGTGAAAATGATCAAAGAAATTCCAAAGAAGAACAAGACACATGATATATGTGTATGTAAATATGTATATATGTAAAGTAATGTAAATAAATAAATATGATAATTTAATAGCAACACAATAAGGATTCAACAAACGAATGATAGATATATTTGAAGTAAATGAATGGAATTGTCACGAAAGGATATGTGCACTGCTATGAAAATGCTGTAAAATGTGAAAACTTGTTCCTCTTTTTAATTTTTTTTTAAAAATTCTGAATAAATAATATTAAAAAAAAAAAAACCCACCTGGATTACATAAATAGGTTTTCCATGGACTTTTTGGATTCTGCATTAAGGCAAATGTAATTGCATGAGTTAATGTTTTAAATCTAGACATTATGAGGGCACTGATGACAGTTGGTCTTCAATTCACAATGAGTGGAAATAATAATCGCTTTTTTGTTATTTCATTGTGTCTTCATAATAACACTGGAAAAGAGAAGTCAGCAGTCAGAGATTTCTTAGTAGAAGCTGTTGTTTTGGCTGAAAGTACATGTGAAAATTAAGGGCCCAGAATTTAGTGTTTGGGCCCAGAAGTAAGTAGGCATATGCCAATTACAGAAGTATTGGTGAGAAGTAGATTAAAGTATCATGATTTTTCCTTTATAAAGGAAAAATAAAGATTTGTCCAGAATTCAAAATCTGGTATTTGTTTTTATGATCAAACTTAAGAGGGTTTTTTTTAATACAGCAAGGATTTTCATAGCAAGTGACCTAAATTGGACAGAATTATATTAACCCCATGGCAGCATTTGTTTGAAATGTTAAATTGATATATTTGATCAGAGAAAAGGCTGTCCTGCTTTACAAACTACAAATTTGCTTGCTTTTCACCAGTCATTTGTTCAAATTTCTTCCAGAATTGCTATTTACCCTGAATCACTAATGCTAAGAATTTATATTGGTGGAATTGGACTGTTCCACTTGAACTGTAATGTCTGATATTCAGGTTGTGAGTACAATTAATGTTGCATTGGCATCCACAGAGAGAGACAGCTCATGGGGGAAGCGAAGGCATGCATGTGACGATGTTGTCAGGCAAATGCATTTTGCTTATTTGCTTCAGATGTCACGGTGCAAGTATGCAAGGTTGGAGTTTATGTGAAGAGCTGCTCTGAGGAGCTGCTTGTACTGTGACTCTGAGATCACCATTGATTGCTGCAGATACTACCGTGCTTATGAACAAAAGGGCACTTCATGCAAGAGAGAGAAAGATTGTTTTGAGTGATTTCCAAAAATAACACTCCAAAACTGAGTAATCAAACCCAAAGCAATACAATATTAATCTAATATAAGTAAATAACTATATGCTCACCTAGTAAGTAAACTAGTAAGTAAAAAAGGGTGAGTGACAGCAGCCCAGTATATTATTTGGATATTTATCCAGTTGTCCACAAAAAAAGACAAAAAGTTTGCTGAGGGGATAAGAAAGCCAAGGTGAAGGCATGGAACAAACTGACCATTTTGCTTTGGGGAACATGGGACCTTCAGAACCCCCTCAAGTCAGTTTCCTAATACTTTTCCTAGTAACTAGCCACATAAAAATACAAATGTAAAGAGAAACTAAGTGAACAAATATAAAATTGAGAGCTACAGATGAGAGGTCCAAACCTAGGGATTGTGCCAGCTAGTCTTGTCTCAGAAATTCTCATCATATTCGATGCGCTGTTAAAAAGTGTCAGGCTATTAAATTCTATCAGTACCACAAACTCATTTAAAGCCTACTACTATTTCAATCCTGAGGAGTGGCCTTATTAAATGTTTTGTATCAATAGTGTTGCAAGATCCCGCAATGAAGCATTGCAAAGTGGAATGCTACTCAAGCATGTTTACTACTATGTCAACAAAAAAATCTGGCTGATTATGCCTGGGCCTAGAAAGCTAAATGGAATTGTGCTTGGGTAGAAGACCTCAAGGAAATTCCAGGGCTACAGACAAAAGTGGAAAATGTAGAGGCAGTTTCAAAATACACTACTTTCCAAGAAAGATATAGATATGTCAAATATGTCACTGAGGTGAAAGGGAATTGAACTGTTCTGACCCAAGCCTCATTTAAATCAAAGAAACACAAAATATATATAAAAGCAAACCTTTTTAATGCATCTCTGGGAATTCTGTTCATTCACAGCAAAGAGTCATTAAAACTAATTGTCCCAGGTAAGAGCAAGCCCTTTCAAGGTTGTGAAGGGCTGCTAAGAACACAAGATTAATTGCAGGGAAATATCCAAAACCAAAAGTCTCTGAAAACAAACCAAAATAGGATAGAATTCCACAAGAACTTGGAGTTGAAAGAACGTCTTTGCTTCCTGCAAAGGAGCCAACCCCTGAGGGCTGGCTTTTATCCCTTATGGGAGGGGCCATCACCTTGCAGCCTTACTCTCGAGTCACCCAGCTGCAGCTGCTCTTTCCTGTAAGCAGCCCTACACGCACTGGGCACAGGCTCCTTGGGGTCCTCTGCGTCACTGCTGCCAGATTCCAAAAGCTCCGAAGGCAGCACCCCACTCTCCGATAATCCTGGCCCCATCCCTGCGTTACACGCAGGCCCCTTATCCAAGTCCTCGCTCTCAGAGACCTCAGCCGTCTGGACCTGCTGCTGGCAAACCACAACAGTAACTCAGTGTTCCATAATTATCCAGAAAGATTCCAGGTGAAGATGAACTAGAACTCACATGTTCTATTACCAGTCCAGTACCTTAACCTGTACATCACAGTGGGCTCACATTTGTAGAATTGTGGTTTTATTCCCTCTTGTAGCAGCACTTTGGGGTAGAATTGGAATGTGAATGAAAAAGACTGAGTATGTTATCCAAGAGACTTCAAATTTGGCAAGTTTAAGACTTGTGGACTTCAACTCCCAGAATTCTTGAGCTAGCATGACTGGCGGAGGAATTCTGGGAGTTGAAGTCCACAAGTCTTAAAGTTTGAAGTCGTATAAGTATAGAATTACATATTTTACATCCTTTAACTTCTGCAGCTGAAGGAGATGTACATAATTCTTCTGCCTCCTGTTTTTTTTTTTTTCTTTAAAATAACAACCATGGGGGCTCAGGTGATTGCTTCTAAGATAGATACCCCTGTGGCTCCACTTTTAAGCTGAAGTATCAATGTTTTCTGCATTTTAGAGTTTGATATGAAGTTTATTCTTGCAAACGGGACTGAAAAAAATGGCATTTTACTATTTTTCTAGACTGCATTATTTAACACTGACCATTCCACATTTTTATTCCTTGAAAAAAGGGGAACAAACACAAACGGACCTTCCTTCTTTCAGCAGTGATCTTAGTGGGGAGTTGTTGACAAGGCTGTTTACAAGCTTGGGAGGTTCGATTTCTGTGTTATTTATGCGTCCTAGGAATGCACAGATGGTACTGAATAGATGTCACACTCAGTTGACATAGGGTTATGATGGAATACAAGGGAGAAATCTGTTTCATAGCTATCCTTGGCCCACAAAGGGCATTTCGGTTATGGTAAAATCCGCTACATTTGGTTACTTGTAGCACTGATGTTACATAAGTTCCTTTGATACCTATATAAAGAAAATGGAGGCCGAAATGTGCATTGCAAAAAAATTGGCAAACAGAATTGAGCAATGTGATGAAAAAGGGAAGTGGAAGCTCTCAGATATGCAGTAGGATCCATGGTGGATCAGCCTATCCCATGTCTGCTTTATTTTATTTGTACTGTAAAGTTTTTCTTTTACAAGTTTCTTTTGAGAAATCAATTCCGCATAGACTTTCTCCTTTTTTCCGTTCACACTTTTTCCCTTCGTCAATTAGATTGATTAAATTAAGTTTAACTTTGATTAAAGCTAGGTAGTGTTGCTATTATTAAAAAAAATGGTGATGCTGTTCAGATGAGTTTTGAGTGTGGAAGGAAATGAGATTGTGATTTATTTTCAACGTGAAGCAGAAAGGAATAGTGCATTTAAGCCCTTTGATAATAGATAATAGTATAGACCAATTAGTGCCAATCATTTTGGAGAAATTGATTCCACATAGATGCAAAAGATTAAATTAAGTTGGTTAAAGATGCAGGAGGCGGCTTATTTTCTGCTTGAACGCCAACTCTCAGAAAGGGGGCACACAGTTTACTAACATCTAGATATTTTCAATTATAGTTCCTGTAATTGCTTACCATTCTGCCATTCTGTCTAAAACGTCTGGTGGGCCCCATTGTACTGACATTGGATGAAAACATGCCCTGGGTGAGATTAAAGGTTTGACTAAACCCACATCTACAGATGTATCTTAGATGCCATCTGGAAGCTTGCACAAAGATTATGAAAGAGGAGCCTTCCCAGAGGCATGCTTCCATCTGTGAAAGAAAATCACTGCTTGCTGTAAAACCATGTGACACTCTTCAGCGAAGTATACAACAGTTCATTTAGTGGCTGTTCCAAGTTACAATAGTACTGAAAAAAGTGAATTAGCAACCATTTTTCACCCTTGTGAGCATTACAGCATTCCCATGGTCATGTGGTCAAAATTCAGGTGCTTGGTAATCAACTCATTTTTGACAGTTGCAGTGTCCCAGGGTCATGTGATCACCTGTTGCGGCCTTTTGATAAGAAAGGCAATGGGGAGGCCACACCCACTTAACTGTGTTGCTAACTTAACAGATGCAGTGATTTGCTTAACAACTGTAGCAAGAAAGGTCATAAATGGGGCAAACTCTAAATCAGAGATTACCAGTAACATTAAAGTCCCTGTTATCTCCAGTGGGGGGGTGGGGGGGTGTCTCAGACTCAACTGCTCCCCCATCATTTTCTGCATCCTTCAGCAGTAATTTGTAGGCAAGGCAGCCATGGCACTGAATGTTTCATAGATCGGTCAGGGAGAGCCAACCAAGGAATTTGGAGAGAGGGGCTGCTTATGTGCATAAGGAAGATTGTCAAGTTTTGAGGGTCTCTCAGCCAATGGAGAGGGGGACTTTGCTAGCAAAGGAAGGTCCCAACAGAAGACAAGGCAAGCATTAAGAAGACCCAAGAAAGGAACAATTATCCCACTTAGTAAGGAAAGCAAATTCAAATAAAAATGGGATTTGAACAGCTCTGGGATGGTTTCCTAGGATGTATCACTTTAAACATATCTTCAAGAAAAATTGGCTATCAGGCCAGTAATTAATCCAAGTACTGACATTCTGGTCAGTGAATAATGCTGCCAGCTAAGAGGCCAACATGAAATGGCTCCATGTTATACCTCTGTTTTCCAAGTAGGGCATGAGTGGTGAAGGTTTTCTGTTGAATAGCAGACCACAATTCATTGTCTTCATTTTTTGACTCATTCGAGATTTCTGTACCAATGTATGAAAAGACTTCAGTGTTTGGGCTTGTGAGTGAATTAGCAAAGCCTCATGTATTAACTATCAATGGTTCAGAGTTGACTCATGATCAATAGCTGGCATTGTCAGCTTTAGAATAAACAGAAAAGGCCGATTTCATTTTCTTGAAGATACTTTATTTTGTTTTAAGGGTAATGTAGCCTTCCCTAATCTGTTGAAGTACAACCAAACATGGGAGACAACTGCTTGGAGAAGATTAGGATATAGGGTGCAGGGTTGAGAAGTCAAGAGTCATCCTTGTTGCAAAACTTCACTTAAGTTTTAGGTTTTATACTAAACATACTTTAATTAGTGCCATTGAATCCAACTTCTAGACAACTAAAATGGTTTGCCTTCCTGTTGAGAGAGCATGACTGGCCCAAAGTCATCCAGCTAGCTTCTGTGCCAATGGCAGGACTAAAACTTGACTTGCATTCTACTAGTCTAGCACATTAATTACTAGACCAAAACTGGCTCTTTTGCTTTCTTACTTTGGATATAAACTAAAGTGCATTCAGTGGAATGTAGAACTTGTTTAGAGCTGCAACCTTTCTTTATAGATAAGGGGTTTGAGCAAAACAATTAACACCTGTGCCTGAAAAAACAATGCTTAAATAAAAATTAAATTTAAAAAATAGTTAATCAGAAACAGTGCTGCCGAACTTCTGATTTTAATAGAACAACGTATATATAGCTCAGGGTTGAACTAAGGAGTCCTTGGTGTTTGGGACACTGATTATAATATTATCTAGTTGGATAATATAATATCTGCAAGCAAACAACCAAGCTTGGAGAGCATCAAGGTCTCCATAAACTCCCCCCCCTTTTTTTTTTCAGCATAGTGGATCTGATATGCCAGTTACTTTTGTTCCTTTTCTACCTTTCTAGGTACCAGAATCATCTACGACCGCAAGTTTCTGTTAGATCGGCGCAATTCTCCCATGGCTCAAACCCCTCCTTGCCACCTTCCCAATATCCCTGGAGTTACCAGTCCTGGTTCTGTGACAGAAGATTCCAAAGTGGAAGTAAACAATCTGAACAATCATGATGGGAAGCCTATAATTGGTAAGAATCTTTGCATTATAGCAGAAGCAAAGTGCAGCGTCAGCATCCGTGCCAAATACCTTCTTGCAATTGACGGTATCGATCCATCTCTCTGCCACAGGTAGTCCTTGACTCACAACCATTTGTTTACCATAGCACTGAAAAAAGTGACTTATTACCAATCTTCCCACTTACATCCATCGCAAGAGCCCCATAGTCGCATGTTCAGAATTGGTGCTTGGTAAAAACTTAAAAAAAAAAAAAAAAAGAATTGGGTGCTTGGCTACCAGCATGTTGTTTACAACTGTTGCAATGTCCCAGGGTTATGTGATCATCATTTGTTCCTTTTCCAGTTGAGTTTCAACAAGCAGAGTCAGTGGGGAAAACTGCATTCGCTTAGTGACCATGTGATTCGCGTAACAATTGCAGTTATTCTCTTCACAATTGTGGCAAAAAGGTTGTGAAATAGGGTTGCAACGCACTTCACCTCCTTGGAAAGGAAATTCTGGTTGCAAGTGTGGCTGTAATGTAATGTCAGTTGACCACTGACCACTTATCCCGAAGAACAAAGAGATTTTACTGGGGGGAAAAACATACAATATTACTGATGTCCTTGTTCTTTAGAGCCAGAATGGGAAGTGATACAGAGCTATTCTATTTCCTGTCCTGTGATGTTGTTCAAATATGAGTTTTACCTTGGGATCAAGTAATTTATTTCCTGTCTGCAGATTTTCTCTCTCTCTCTCTCTTTCTCTCTCTCTCTCTCTCTCTCTCTAATGTGTTTAGAGAGCTTTTGCTTGTAGAGAACAGTGAACTTTTGCAACACTTGTATGGAGTAGGAACTGAATAGTGAATTATTGCCCTTTTGCCTTCTATGTCATAGCAAGTCAATAGCTATGAATTTTTCAAAGATGTTTACCTTTTCAAAATGGTATAAAGTAGTTCAAGTGGAGGTAAAGTGCGCAATTTTTGCTATACCATTTGTGAGATGGACTTGAGGAAGTAGCTGAAGCTTTACTATAGGCTATAAGAATTGAGGGGTCCTTGGTGCTCTCTGAGCTTGGTTTTATTCTTGCAGGTGTTTCATTACCCAAACTAGGTAACATCATCTATCACTGATGGTGTTACCAATTTGGGTTATGAAACAAGAAAACAAGCAAGTTCCGAGAGCATCAAGGACTTTTCTTTTCAACATTGAGCTACAAATATTCTCTTTTATTGGTAAATAGGAATTTGAACAAAAAAATTAGATAAGTGAGGCTAATTACAATCTACGCATATTTTTTTTTCTTTCATGTAGCTGGTCTCCAAAAGAACCATCTTGTTATATTTCAAGTTCAAAGTTTATTTCAGTCAAAGACTAGTGTATAACAAAGCAACAACAAACTGTTTAGAAGTAAAGGAGGGAAGGCCAGATGTAAAACACAAGCTAAAACTTGAATTTACACTAAAAAAATGTTGGAGGCAAGAAATGTCTCAAACATTCCATGCATGAACTTTACCATGATCAGGTAAAGTTTATACGGCGTTGGGTTTTGGCTCCACGCCCAAAGTGGAATGTCTTGTGGATATATTGGCCCATATACAGAATGAAATGGGGCAGTTTTATTTTGGATATGCACCCAAAATAATGATTCCATAATGCAGCAGAAGATGATCTTGAAAAAATCAAAGTTAGTGTGTTTTCTTGGCAATATAGTGTGTCTAAGAAGCTAATGGAATGAGGAAAGCTAGGAAAGGAACGCTGGCTCTTTGCACAGTTGTCATGTCAGGAATCATTATTTCATTGTATTTTTTTTTAATCAATTAAATGTATTGACTGCCTATCTTACCATCGGGTAAATACATGCTATGAAGAGATCCCACTTCAGCATCATCAGCTGAAGCGAAGGAATTAGAAAGATCAGTGGATAGGAGAGTTGGCGGAGCATGAAACCATTGCAGGAAAAAACAGGCATGCAGATCACATAGAGAAGGAATGGAGAGAGGGAAAGTTATGCACCAGGATGCATAAATCTCATTAAATCACTCACTGATGCTTTTTTTTTTTTTTGCTTTTGCTTTAAATCAGAGGTATCAAACAAGGCCCGTGGGCCGGATCTGCGATGGGATCAGATCCAGCCCACGGGACCATCCTGGAAAATGTAAGGGACCGGCCTGCATCGTTTCGGCCCAGTCTACCCCATGCGAAGAGGAAACATCAGGCCAGTGAGGCTTCGGCCCGGTCTACCCAATGCAAAGAGGAAACTTGCCAGCAGTTTGGGGAGTGGTGTAAAGCTGGCCACACCTGCCCAGTCAGCCATGGAGGGATGCCCCCCCCCCAAGGTCAAACACAGCCCTCAATG
Source organism: Hydrophis major (assembly GCA_033807585.1). Taxonomy (NCBI): domain Eukaryota; kingdom Metazoa; phylum Chordata; class Lepidosauria; order Squamata; family Elapidae; genus Hydrophis; species Hydrophis major. The sequence goes on from CM066331.1 coordinate 94,482,154, forward strand.
AAATTGAATTTGAGACCTCTGTTTTAGATCAAAACACATTGTCCATTTTGGTTGCATCCTCATGCAGCAGAAGGAAGCAAAGGTACTGATTGCAAGAGTCAACTCCTCTTATAAAGGAGCATTTAAGTTAAACAGATCAAGCATAAGCAAAATACATCCTCGAGTCCTTAAGTATAGGTATGTCTCACCAAACATGCTGGGCAGATTCTTTCTTTGGTATTTTTTTAAGAAAATGATTGTGATAAGCTTTTAGCTAGGTTAAAATGGCATATCCCACCTGCATTTTCAATGGTTTTGCCTGTTCTGCTATCTTGGCCACCTATATGTGTCTGTGAGATCTGGCTCAAATGCCATTGAAAGTAAGAATTCACTGTCCTCTTAGGACAGAGGTCTCCAACCTTGGCAACTTTAAGCCTGGAGGACTTCAACTCCCAGAATTCCCCAGCCAAAAAAGCTGGCTGGGGAATTGTGGGAGTTGAAGTCCTCCAGGCTTAAAGTTGCCAAGGTTGGAGACCCCTGTCTTAGGAGACTTAAAAAAACAAAGTTTCTCCCCCTACAATTTTTCTGTTGATTTGCATGTGTTCTTGTCTTTCAATCAGGTGATGATGCTCAGTTTGAGATGGACATCTGATTTTCCCTGAGGGTAACCATGGAGAGACAGCAATCCCTGATCACCTGTGTACATCTTGATTTTGACCATCAGGTTCAATAACTCAAAGGATGAAAAAAGAAGAAGCTGCTGCTGCTGTTTTCACAGAATTTTCACTTCAGTCTTTGAAGTGCCAAAGGATAAGAGGACTCTCCTTGATTTCCATTAATCATACCATGCTTCCTACCCATCCCCCATTCCTCTGCTTGCCTTACTCACTCCCTATGACTGACATGGAGCCCATGATAAATTTACACGGCTAAGGAGTGTCCCTTGGCTTCTCGCACTTTAGAGACAACTGTTCAAAACATGCACATGCGAGAAATTAACTTCTATCAACAATTGGATATTTATTGCAAAACACACAAGGGGCATGGAAAGGGTGGATATATATTTGAAGTGACATGACACTGCCATTGTTCTCCTTTCCCTTAACTGCTGTTAAATTGATGTCAATTTATTAACTGGTTTCTATGTTATATCTCTTGATGTGCAGAATGCACTCTTTGATATTTCTAAACCCTGTTGCTCAACTTGTCTTTTTTAGTTAGTATAACTTTTCATGTGGGCGCTGCCGTGAGATTTTCCTAAAAGAGCATTATTGTAGTTCTTTTCTGCTTCCCCTGAAAATTTCTTTTTAAAAAAATAGATAAATAATTTAGAATCATCACTTCATCATGCATTCATTTCACTTCGCATTTCGTTCCAATATCATTTCCCCACCCCCACCCCCAAAAAAGGTTTCTTTCCAATTTCCTCCTTTAAACCCACCAGTGTTAAAAGCGAACCACATCTTTTCATAATATAATTGGGGTGTATCCCACTTGATGGGCTTCTATACCAGCATTTCTCAAACTCAGCAATTTTAAGCTGCATGGACTTCAGCTTCCAGAAATCTGGCAGTTGGTCAACACAGCTTAAACTTGCAAAGTTTGAGAGACACTGTTCTCTACTATTCGTCTTCAGTCTTTAATTTTTGCTGCTCAGTAACATCTGGTGGGTTCTTGGCAAGTGCATCTTTGTGCCAAAATAATTAAATAAAGTAATCTGGTTATACTTAATTAGGAGAAACCCAACAAAACAAAAATGGAATTTGTGAAAAAGTCTTGTGTGGACCAGGGAACCTGAAGGATCAATTCATTATGAAGATGTTAAGTGCTGATTTCATGATGTGTGACTTCAAATGAATTTGAACGGGTGAATGATCAGAAAGATTTCACTGCAAGACCTATTTGTTTCTTGGTTACTATCTTCTGTTCCTCGAATTCATACATTATTAAATCAGTCACATTGGAGCCTATTATAGATCCAGTGTCACTATGGAGGAAGAGTTGCTAATGATCTCACTTTATTCTGTTTATTTGGATATATTGGCCATTTTCCACCTGCTGGTGACCCAACTCCCAAGTTGATTAATTCTGACATGAGTGAACTTGTGTTGTTTGCCTGGAATTGTTGCTGAGAGCAAGTAAGGATCACTCTTTGTAGAAATTCATCCTTGTGAGAAAAAAACAACAACAGTCACTGTGAGAGAGAAAATTGGTGGATTAGTTTAATACAGCCAATAGATGAATCCATGCAATGACTACATGGCCCTTTGATTACTTTGCACCATGAGAATGCTGCATTAGATTGTTTTATTGTCTAGGCCAGGGATCTCCAAACTTGGTCACTTTTAAGACTTCGTCTCCCAGAATTCCTCAGCCAAAATGGAATTCTTGAGAGTTGAAGTTCACAAATCTTAAAAGTTGCCAAGTTTGGAAACCCCTGGCCTAGGCTAATGCAGTAAATAAAACATCATTTAAAGGTATCATTTAAAGGCATGTCACCAATAGATGGGAAGCAGATTTCCCCCCCCAAAAAAGTTAATTATTTTAGGACGCAGACTTAAAACAAAAACTACAGCGATGACAGTGGAAAAGATGTATTTCCTTCTCTCAGAAGAGGAAATAATGCTTAAGACCATGCTTGCTGTGACCTCGCTAGATTTTTTTTAAAGATAGCAGACACACACACACCCCCGAAGTTTCTGGATGTTTGTCCCGTCTTCAGTGATGCTTTCCTCCGTTGTAACTTTATTTTGAAAATGGAGCCTCTAAGGCAAGGATAAGCTACCATGACCCACCCAGATGTCATTAGACTGCAACTCCCATTATCTCTGCCTATTGGTCTTGTTATCTGAAGCTGATGGGGGTTGGAGATTTCTACTGTTCTAAAATTCTTGCTTCTCTAAAATATTTGCCTCTGGTTCCTTTAGGAAGTCTTCCAAGAGTGATTCATGTGCTACCTCAAAAACAGAATGACTGAATTGTGCTAGCTTCCCTAGTGGGGAGGCCACATCGATGTGGCAATTTTGCACATGGATTTTATTGTTCAGGCATAATTGGGAGTGGGAAGTGACATAGCCTCAGGGAATGTGGCAATTATACTTGTTTTTAATGTAGGCTTCACTTCTAGAAGAATATCTGAGAAGAATATGTTCGTCCTACTGGATTTTGGCCTATAAAATGACTTAATAGAATTTAGTTCAGTTCTTGGACTCACCTATATTTTCAAATCTGGGAAGTGACTTGATTCTCTTAATAAATTGGCAACTTATCAAAATTGACTGGATTTAGAAAGTGGGGAGGGCTGTGATCTAAAATGTAAAGCACGGGCGGGGACGGTTGTTGCTTCCCCTCTCTCTGCCTTTGTGATAGCTTTGGAGGCGTATAAGAAGACAGGATTTTATTTTGTTTTGCCTACTGTAAAAATGTGAATAATACAGAAGCAAAATTGCTTTGTAACTGTCGATGTCTCAGGAATAATCTCTTCTTTGCAATGTCTCTGGGGAAAGATTGCTGCCTCAAAAGCAGTGAGAATGCTGTGACTAAGATGCAGCTGGTCAAAGGAAGAATCCCTTGAAGTGCAGTGTAAGCGTCTGGATTTGGGCACTGCATGTTCAGTCATAAATCAGAAACACAACATGGTTCTGTCTGAAACTTCCCTTCACTGGCCATACAGTTGATGGGAGAGGTGAGATACAGCCTTGCTTGGCAGATTTGGGCAATACTGAAGCTTTAATCACAATCCCAGTTTAGCTAACTCCAGCAAGGGAAGGAGAGGGTAAGATTGGCGTTTGAGGGGCTGCTAACTTGTTCACGTTGCAGTTTTTTTTTTAAAGATATTTGGAACTTGGGAATTAACTTTGGTATGTTACTTTTTTCCTTCCGATGATTTAACCAGCAAAATACCATTAATAGAACACTTTTTTCATAATTAAAAAACAATAACTTTATTAGAGAATTCCATGAAGGAAGGAAAGAGTGTTCCAGAAAAAAGGATTGATCTATAGCCTGAGTGAACAGATTTCTGTTCTACTGCAGGATTCCTCATGTATTTGGATAAATCTCTCCTGGTCTGTCTCTGCTGCAGTTTCCCCCAATTTATACAATTGAGCCAGTATATACTGTAATTTACCAATGGTTCTGAGAAAATAATGAGTGTCATTAAGAAACAAATAATGTTGCATTTCCCTAAAGCATGACTCAGTCTTGACCATTTTCTCTCTCATGCCTTCTGGATTGTACATCCTATCCTTGTCTACGAATAAAGCTGCATTTTATAATACAAGAAGAGAAACCTATAGAGAAAAAAAGATTATTGCTTTCTTCTGCAGAATTTATCCGCTTAGCACAGTATATATAATTCTCACCCTCTGAGAACCGGTAGAGAAGACCAAGATATAACAATGCTAGGCATTTAAAAATAAACGGCAAACATTTAAAAATGTTTGCCGCTGATTTTTATTACTAACCTGTTTTGCAGTCCTTCAAATTTAGAACCACAATCTCATCAGTAAATTAGTGTTGTATCTTCTAAACAGGCCTCCAGTGCTATATATGATTATTTCCCCTGCTTTTTTTTTTTTTTAAAGAAACTTTGGAATAGCTGATAAAATTTTAAGCACTATTGTGAGCTAAGTGAATCCACGCCAAACATTTGAGGTAAGTAAGGCTGCAGGCTTTAGTCCATTCCCTTTTTTGCTAACAAAAAGGAATAGGTTTATATCTGGTGTAGAACATGCTTTCCTTTATTTTCTGCCCTTTTCTTAAAACTTCATATTGAAATACTGTATAAATGTAATCAACTGACTGAAAATTATTAATTAAAATTCATATATATATATATATATATATATGGGGGAGTAGAGAAAGTGAAGGTGATTGTAGTTGAAGCTCCTTTTTAAGATCTTGTGCATGCAGCACATGGAAAAAGGGGATGTGACTTCAGTTCTCTAGACTGGAGTTAGCTGAGAAATTCTGGGAGAAAGTCCACACACCTTCAAATTGCCAAGGCTGAAAAACAGTGGTCTTGATCTTTGGAGAGACTGGCCATATTCTACCAGTAATTGTGCAAATGCTAGTGGAAAGGTCAAACAAGGATGCCTAGTTTTAAGGAAGTTGTGCTTTGCAAATAAATAGCTTTTGCAGGTTTGGAAGGATTTTATGTGACATTTGCACAAAAAGATTTCGGCAATCAATGGCGAACATTTTGTACTAAAAGGTTAAGCTTAAGATGCCATATTTTCTTTATGAAAAACTAATAATGATAAATTGGACCAGCTTGGCTATTCTGGAACCTCTCAACTTTCCAGACAGCAATTTGAGTCTGAATGACCAGAAGCTATTTACAACATTATTTTTTAAAAAATAGCAAAATCCATCTAGTAATGATGAAAGACAGACACTGAACCAGAAGTCACCCTTGCTCCAAGAGTACATATTTAAAAACATTTCGCTGGAAGTACCTGGATTTCATGCATTGGGCTGAACACTTGTGAAAAAATGTAGCAGTTCACATATGCTGAAGAATAAATAAACGCAGCAAATGCCTAGGGTGGAAAATAACACAAGATTTAACTATAATAGGTTGCAGTTTGCCAATTCAATTTAAGCTTGTTTACCGAGAAAGGCAAGGAGTTGAGTCTATTACCATCCCCTCAGATTATGTGAGACAGTTAAATATTTGATTGATATTTATTTCTTTATTGTTGTGCTTAACAATGCAATTAATTCCACATACTGTGTTCCTTGTGGCAAAAAAAAAATATCGAAATTCTGGTCTTCCATCCTGTTAGCTACAGCATCCCAAATTGGTATGTTGATTTAAAAAAACCTCTTCCAGTTCAATTGTCTAGACCAGTGTTCGATGCTGGCTCAGAAATTCAGGGAGTTGAGATCCACCTATCTAAAAATTGCTGAGGTTGTCAAATACTGGTCTAGAGTGCTTTTGATATCTGGGTTTATTTGCTGATTTTCACAAAAAAGAATGGAGGACAGGGTGGGCAGTTGTAATTATTTGCAGCAACTGTGGTAAGTGAGCCACTGCTTTCTATAATTGGGAGGACTTAAGTATTTTAGGTATAGTAGGAACAGTAGAATTAAAATATTTTAAATACTTGCTATGGCTCATCATCACTGTGAAGGATTTCTGTTATAGGAATAAGAACCTTTTGTACAAAGAACCAATAAAGGAAGTTTATAGTGGCCTTGGAAAATAACCCGTGTTATGGCTAAAATACTTTCTGTTTTGACTCCGAGATGCCACTTGGAACACTTGAACAGATCCATGGTAAGTGGCCCTTGCTCTCACCAAAGATAGCGTGCTCAATGCTTCAATGAAGATTTCTAGGGCCTAACTTAAGAGCTCACAATTCTGCCACTGTTTCTGGCATTTGTCTACACATAGGATTGGATTAACAAACTTTCCATTGTAAATTGGCTAGTGTTCCAGTCCTTTGGCCAGGAGGCTACATTTGAATCGGTATCTACTAGTAGATGGGAAAAGATTTTCTATCAGGTGTTGAATGATAACAAAAAGACTCTTTACCTCTAAGAAAAAACATGCCCTGAGTAGATATTTGTGTGAGGCTACTTGGTGGGGGGGGGGGATCTTTAATTCTTTCTCTGTGTTTGCCTACCTGAGTGATTGGCCTGGCTCTAATCTAGATGGACCTTGATAGTTGTGGCTGAGAGCCTTCCATCTCAAACTTCTTTTGTCCTAGGCCTCTAGTATCTAATATTATGTCACCCTCAGGTTTCCACTCTTCGCCATCATTCATGGATCGCTCCTTTATAATTCAATAGTTGGACAGTTAAGCTTTGTTGCATTGAGTTTTCAGTAATTCTCAGGACTGTGTTAAAACTTTCTGGATTTGTTCTGCAGTTGGGAACTTTGTACCAAACATAATTTCGGTCCACATCCCCTTCTCATTTCTCTGTTAATCTTATCTTGCTGAATAGATTTTGCTGATGGATATAAAAGTAAGTTTTGTCTGTATGATCTTTCAGTTAATTTTGACAGTGGTGAGTCCATGAAGGACGTTTTGATAGGCATGTCTCTCTGAAGGCTATTGTTTCCATTTGTGGCTTAAGGAATTGGAGTTCAAAGAACAGGTAAAAGGATAAATTCTAATGCAGATGTGGCATGGCGATAGATTGCTTGAACATTTTGACTCTTGCACCCTGCAATTTCATAGAGATGTTGGCAGGTTGGAAGATTTGCGGTTTGCCGATCTTCTGCAAAACTGGGTAACTCTTGAACATTAAAGAGAATTCTACTGTGGAGAGAGGGTGAATGCAAAAATAATATATGTGTATGGGTGAATATATACATCCCAATATATATAAATAAATATGTGTGTGTGCAAATTACTTTTAGAAGAAATAACATCAGGGAAAATGCTTTGGATTGATTATGAGATGTATCTGGTTTAGCTGATGATGTTTCATACATCTGGCTTTCCAAGCATCGACAATAATTCATCTAACGTGGAAATCCATGTTATAAGGACCAGCTGTTTATAAAACGATTGTAAATCAAACGATATGGGAAAATCAATCAGCACTTTCGTCCCCATTTATCTGAGGAATACTCTTCTATCTTCCCTCTATTGCAGGGATCTCCAACCTTGGCAACTTTAAGCCTGGCGGACTTCAACCCCAAGAATTAAAGTTACCAAGGTTGGAGACCCTTGCTCTATTGCCTATTTCATTGCATGAGGATGGCAAACCGGCGTGCCTTTCTTTGCCTTAAGTGGGCAAAGTTCTCCTTCAGACATTATATGTGGCAGCTTGTTGCCTATCTTATTTGTTGGTGTTGAAGTAAGAGTAGAGGCTGCTGCCAGAAAGATTACTGAATGTTCTTAATACATTTTAAAACCAGTTGTATCTTCCCCTATTTCTTTTTTTTTCTTTCTTTTTCTTTTGGTGCATCATCCATGTTTAAAGAAACCCCAGGATTCTTGTTTTGACCATGAAAGGTTGTCTGAAAAATCCTTGGGTACTTCTGTATGTATCTGATTTTTACTGAAACAGGTGTTTGGGAAAACACTCTCGCCAATGGTTGCTGTTACAGTGAGATCAATAAATAAAGACCTTGATTAAATCAAACCAAAATGCCTGAGTGTGTGTGTGTGCTTTTCCCATTATCGTGGCAAAATGGAAATGTGGGACCTGAAGGAAATTTTCTTTTTTTCCCCGTCTTGAGTTCACATGTTGTCCTTTCTTTTCATGCAATGCAGATAGTCCTCGACTTACAATCACAATCGAATCCAAAATTTCTGTTGTTAAGTGAGTTTGGTCCTATTTTGCTACCTTTCCACCAGTGGTGGAATTCAAAAATGTTTTTACCACTGGTTCTGTGGCCATAGTTTGGTGGGCATGGTGTGGCTTGAAAGGCATGGCTTGGTGGGCGTGGCAGGGGAAGGATACTGTAAAATCTCAATTCCCTCCCCACTCCTGGGGGAAGGTTACTGCAAACTCCATTCCCTCTAACCTGCTTTCCAGCTCCGTTCTCCTGTGCAGGGCAACAAAAGAAGACCCAGCCGATCAGCTGGGACTCGGGAGGCAGAGAATAGATGGGGGCGGGGCCAGTCAGAGGTGGTATTTTTGCCAGTTCTCTGAACTACTCAAAATTTCCGCTACCGGTTCTCCAGAATTGGCTGAATACCACCTCTGCTTTCCACTGTTGTTCAGGAAATCTCTACAATGCAGTGAATCTGGCTTCCCCCGTTGACTTTTAAGAAGGTTGCAAAAGGTGGTCACTGCAAACTTCATCTATAAATGCCAGTTGCCAAGCACCCGAATTTTGATCACATGACCATGGGTATGCGGCATTGGTCATAAGCCTGAAATGGTCATAAGTCACTTTTTTTTTTCCCAGTGCTATTGCAACAAGTTACTAAACGAATGGTGGTAAATTGAGGCCTATTTGTATTTTCTTTCTTTCTAATGCAAGTTCTGGAAGGAGTGGGGAGGTGTAGAAATCCTCTCCTTTAAAACAATGGGTAGATGAGTCTGTCCATAAGAATGTATTAACAATTACACCCACCACAAAACAAAAATTATTTTGAGATGAAGTTTCTCTCCTTTATTTAGGGAATTCACAAGATAATTGGACACAATTGAATCAGACACATTCAGTTTCTAACTTTACTTTCCTCTTGTAAAATTTGTTAAGGAAAGAATAAGTAAGTTGTGTGGTTCCTTTTCCCTGGAAACGTAGAAGTAGTTTGGAAACAGATACCTTATGGTGTTTTATAAAATTTTAGGTACAGCCATAAAAAGTTTATTGACTGATACCGAGACCACGGAGTCAGGCTAATTGCTTTCAATAACTTAAAATGACTGCTACTGTCTTGGCATATAAGGAATGGCTAAATTTAGAGCCAATATTTTGTTTCATTTTCCCACCATGCTTTGTATGGAGATTGTCCATTCTTCGTGCACTAAAACAGGAAAGAAAAACAGTAGTCCTAATTCCTAGACACAGAACTTAAAATATATCTAAATTTGTCCAATAACAGAATTAACTTAGAGCAGGTTCATAATTGCCTCAGTTCATGAGTGCACGGATCAAAATAAAGTCCAGTCCAAAAATGGTTTAATATGGTCTATCCACATATCACTCTTGTTTTCTGACAAAGTAAACCCATTCTTTTAGAATGTAATTGTAGGGGAAAACATCAAGGAACTTAGCTGAAAAGTCTTTGCAAATTTGCCGTGGTCTTGGTATTATCTTTTGTGCGATTAATTTGAACAAATCTCTATATAGTTCATGCTGATGTTTTCATAAGCAAAGATATGATTCCCACATAATTTAAAGTAAATATGCTCTTTTAACTGATGGCAAAGAATGTGAAGCGGTACCAAGACAAAAAACACAGAAGAAGAAAAAAAGAAAAGTCAGAAAAATAACAATATTACTATGAAAACAAGAATTTTCTGGCACCTTAAAAGTTTAATAATTCTAAAAGTTACATACTTGCAGCTTGTTTACATGAATATTGCAGATCTTCAATCAGAATAGAGCTGGAAGGGATATCGGAAGTCATCTAATTCAACACCCTGCCCAAAGCAGGAGACCAATTTAGACTGGTGACTGTCCAGTCTTATTTTAAAGAAAACGTCCAGTAATAGAGCACCCATAACTTCAGGAGACAAGCTGTTCCACTGGTTAATTGTCCTCACTGTGAGGAAGTTTCTCCTTAATTCTAGGTTGTTTCTCTCCTTGATCTTCCTTTTTATATATTCAAGAACCCTGGAATGTATATCTAAATACTGTTTAAGGCAGCTTTAACACTGAATTAGACCTGCAAAAAAAAAAACAGGTTGGAATTTCTAACGTAAATAGATCCTTGCTAATTTCAGTTTTGAGGTCCGATTCTCAACCCCGCCCCTGCTCTTTTGTTTTAAGGATAGCAATTGGTAAGCTCATTCTTTCAAGTTTGGGCTACTTGAAAGTTACCTCCAGGATATCTCCCTCTAAAGAGCTACTTACTTATGTGTTCAGGCAACCCAGATGTTAATCTGTAAAGGAATGAATGGGATTTACTATTTATGCACTGTTTCTGTAACAGTTTGAGTTAAATTTTGCATGTTTATTTTCAGGGTTGTTTTGTTTTTCCCATATTGAATTGTAGTTTTAGGAATGCAGGTAGAGTATACAAGCCACCAGAAATTGGCTCCGAATTATCAATAAAAGGTGAGAGTAGATACACTTTTCCTTAAATCTGTTTTTTATCTTTAGATAGTATTGTAGGAGGTTGAAAAAAGTTGCTAACCCTTTGACGTTTCAAGGTTTTGTTTGCTGCCTGTTAAGAGATTATGCTAAAGCAAATGAATTGAGTGTTATTTATTCAAAGTAAATTATTCCTTCTGCTTCCTTCTCACACATTTTAGATTAGATTAACAGACTTGGAAGGTACCTTGTAGGTCATCTAGTCCAACCCCCCACACAAGCAGGAGACCTTACACCATTTCTGACAAATGGCAGTCCAATCTCTTCTTGAAAGTCTCAAGTGATGATGCTTCCACAACTTCCAAAGGCAACTTCTGTTCCATTGGTTGATTGTTCTCAGTGTCAAAAAGTTTCTCCTTGTTTCCAGGTTAAATCTCTCCTTGTTCAGTTTCCATCCATCATTCCTTCTCTGGCCTACAGGTGCTTTAGAATATAGCCTGACCCCTTCCTCTCTGTGGCAGCCCCTCAAATATTGGGAGACCTCTATCATGTCTCCCCTGGTCCTTCTCTTCCCTAGGCTAGCCAAGCCCAGATCCTGTTCATCGTATGTTTTAGTCTCCAGTCCTCTAATCATCCTCGATGCTCTTTTTTGCATACTTTCTAGCATCTCAACATCTTTTTTATAGTGTGGTGACCAAAATTGGATGCAGTACTCTAGATGTGGTCTTACTAAGGCTTTATAGAATGGTATTAGTACCTCACTTGATCTTGATTCTATCCCTCTGTTAATACAACTTAGGATTGCATTAGCTTTTTTGGCTGCCACTGCATACTGCTGGCACATATTTAGCTGGTCCATTTTAACATAAAGAATAACATAACCTTAACATAAGAATGTGGAGGTCAAAGAAACTGTCGCTTTATAATGTAGGGTTCAATATTTTCTTAGGATCTAGAAATAGTCCTTGACTTATAACAGTTCATTTAGTGTTTGTTCAGAGTTACAATGGCACTGAAAACAGTGACTTGTTATGACCGTTTTTCACACTTACAGCCATTGCAGCCTCTCCCTGGTCACATGATCAACATTCAGATGCTTGGCAACTAGTTCATATTTATGACCACTGCTATGTCCCAAGGTCATGTGATTAGCTTTTGTGAGCTTTTGACAAGCAAAGTCAATGGGGAAGCCAGATTCACATAACAATAGTACCTTCATCAACTACAGCAGGGGTCCCCAAACTTGGCAACTTTAAACCTTGTGAACTTCAACTCCCAGAATTCCCAAGCCAGAATTATGGCTGGAGAATTCTGGGAGTTGAAGTCCACAAGTCTTAAAGTTGCCAAGTTTGGGGACCTCTGAACTACAGTGATTCACTTAATAACTGGGGCAAGAAAGGTCATAAAATGGGGCAAAACTCACTTAACAAATGTTTCATTTAACAAGATACATTTTGGGCTTCTATTGTGATTGTAATTCAAGGACTACCTGAATTTTAGATCTAATACTCTTTTTCTTGCCAGCAGCTGCCTTTACAACCTGGATATACCAAGCTGCTATTGTTGCTTTTAATACTGATAATTGTTGGCTGCTGCACGTTAAAAAGATTGGGTTGTCCATAATTGTACATGATAAGAGTTAATTGATTTCTATTATTGGACGCAGCATCTTATTTTAATGGTAGCTTAGTCTAAGCCAAAATGTGAGCGCTCATTTACTGGGAGTGGGGTGGGAGAGAAAAACAGTAACTTCCTGTAATATTTCTCTGTAATATCAGAGCTTCATGACAATTTCACTCGCTGCTCTAGTTTTTTCACAAAAATTAGCCTTAACCCAACCAAGATGCACTGGGCTGTAGGAACTTATTGAATGCAACACTATTTCTCTGCTATAAAAGAAGCTAAATACCTCTAAAGCAGGAAAATTATTGTCTTTAGTTGTAGAAAGTATCTGTTAACATGATGGAAGAAATAACATTGAATCAAGTTTTTTTTAAAAAAAATCCTGCAATTTGAATAAATGCGGTAGAACCCTGAAGTGTGAATGCCTATCAGATTTTTTAAAAAAAAATCTTAGATTACTCTCAATGCAATTAGTAATTACATTCTGCTTTACAATAAACAGAACTGCACTTTATTGCACTGCCATAACTCAGAGCCTTATTTATGATTGTGAGTAGGCCTGATATGCCAACATGACTCTTTTTGCCTTGTGAACAAGTTAGACAAGGAAGTGCCAAGATAAAATCACTTCATCTTTTTCAGGTGTAGGGCAACAGCTGACTGACTGCTGTTAAAATAAGGTAATTGTCAACCGTGAACCGAACCTGGCTGAGGCCATCTTTGAAGCTTCAAAGGGTGCCATAAGGCAGAAGAAGGCACAGGGAGGGGGGAATAAATAGTTGGGATTTGTAGCCAAAACAAAAAAGTGTCAGAGTATATTCATGAACTGGAATAGAGCTTGGTAGCAAGGCCAGCCAATGAATAGGCATAGCAACTAAATCATCCAATGAGGACTGTTTTTTGAAACTGAAACTAGAAGTAGCCTAGGCTGGAAACTGAAACTAAAAGTAGCCTAGGCATGGTTCTATGTTAAGATTTGCAACTCAGCTCTGTTGAGCTCTGAGTCTATCTATTGAAGATGAAACTAACTTGCGTGCTTGCTGAAGGCTGGAACTCTTCTCTGAACTGCAACATGTTTCTGTTTGAGTTTGCTTCATGTTGGAGAAATCTACAACTGGTTTGTAAAATCTACTTATGTTTATAAAGATGTTAAAGCATCGGCCATCTGTGTTTATTTTTCTGGCCCTGAATTATCGCTGCAAAGCTATCAATAAAAAGCCTTCCAGTGGGAACCAAGGACATCCCAACAGGTGCTAGGGAGAGGAAGAGTGGAATAACCAAGCAACCAGCCAGCACTTCTCTTGGACAATGTGACTGATGACTTGGGGGAAGGGGGAATTTTCACTTTTTAATTCAATGAAAACTGTGGGAACTTTCAGAGTCAGTTTTCACCAGTTGTGCCAATATGATGTATCCAATAAATTGTTCTTTGAGGAATATACCTGCCTCGGAATTCTGTTTTCCATTGGGTGAATTACTTGGAACACTGATAGTAACAATCTTCAAATCAATACTGTTAGGGATAACATTGTTTTTACCCTAACTGGTTTAGGTAAATAATAATATGTAATCATAGTTTGTATGTTAAAGTGTCTGCAACTTTAACTGTGGGACAGTAATTAAGGGAGTGGTTGTGAAAGCACTTTAAAAGAAGCAAAGCTGCAGCTTGCTCTCTCTCTGGCTTTGATGATCCCTGATTACTGCAAGGACTCAAGACTGCATTGCTCGAACGGGAGAGAAAACAAAGGACTGACTTGTAAGTGAACTGACATAGGATATTCTACACGGACTTTGCTAACTGAATATCCCTGAATGGACTGACTAAATGATACATGACTATTGGACTGTTATTTTGACTATGCTATGAACTCATAGTGGAATAAACTATATTTTTGATAGCACAAGCGTATCTGTTATTTTTACTGTATGTTAATAAACATACAAGCTTAGCTCACTCATTTATCTGTGTGCCTATCTGACTAACGCTGCACATTCTGTTTAGCTTGTCTCCCTAACCCTGGTTGGGGAAACCAGGCTGAACACTGGTTATGGGCCCAGAGGCTGCAAAGTCAGTTTAACTAGGATAAAACAGATTTATGTAAAAGTGAGAGTTTGTGTTGTTATACATTACAGTAAACAGACAGCTGTGTTTTATTAATTATAGTTTTATATCCATATAAAGAAAACATGACACAAGTCAATCTACAAAGTTTGTCCCTTAAATCCAAGTTGGGTGGAACAAACTATGTATCATGGTCTATGAAATGTAGTCTGCTTCTACGAAGAGAAGGTTTGTGGAACATAATTGAAAATCCACCAAACGTAGAAGAATGGGATCCAGAGGATGAAGAAGATAGATTAAAGATAGAAGAATTTATGCATAAAAATCAACAAGCTATTTGCATAATTGGGTTAACCTTAACTGATCAACAGCTTGTTTATATCCACGGAGAGAAAACGGCTGTTGGGTGTTGGCAGAAGCTGAAGAGGATTTATGTTCGAAATAATGTTGGTGCTCACATAAATCTAACACGGAAGCTTTTCAGGATGCATCTCCAAACAAATGGTGATATGCTGAGTCATTTGAAAACTATGCAAAGCATTTTTCAAGAACTGCACGAGAAAGAGCTTATTTTCTCTGAACTACACCAAGTCTACATAATTCTATCTTCCCTTGATGAAAGTTATGATAACTACGTAACTTCCCTTGAAATATTGCCAAAGGAAAGCTAACTGATATAACTGGCAGATTGATTGAAGAGGCCAGAAGAAGGCTTGAAAGAGACGAATTAAGGAGGCAGCAACCTCAAAAAGAAGATAATGAATCTCCTACTGCATATGCAATTAAAAAGTGTTTTAATTGTGGAGGAAGAGGACATTTGGCAAGATTTTGTAAAAAAGCAAAGTGCCAGAACGCTGGCCAGAATACAAAAAGTCATCAAAAGATAAATAAAAATTTTGAGTTAGCCATGTATACTAACGGAGCTGTAAAAAATAATTTATGGGTGGTTGACAGTGGAGCATCCCAGTGTATAACAAATGATAAGAAAAATTTTATTAAAATGTCCAAGAGTACACAGCAGATATCATTAGCCAATGGCTGGAAACTGAAAGCTAAAGGTCAAGGTATAGCATATTGTTCTTTTATAAAAGAGAATGTAAAAATGTTATATGTACCACAACTTAAGTTTAATTTAATTTCAGTTAGAATTTTGGTTAAACTAGGATATGTAGTTACTTTTAAAGGAGATAACTGCATAATTGAGAAAGAAGATAAAAAAATTACTGCATCTTTAAGAGGTGAATTATATGTGTTAAATGATAATGGTTTAAAGGTGGCTAACACAGTTTATGAAAATAAAAAACCTCATGATGAATGTATTCACTTGTTACATCGAAGGCTAGGGCATTTAAATTTTAAAATGCTTAAGAAAACTGTTGAATTATCTAAGGGAATAAGTTTGAAACCTTGTAATAAGTATTTGCAATGTAATGCCTGTAATCAAAGTAAGAGCAGGGTCACACCGGCTAATAGAGTTGATGGATTTACTACCAAAGAACCTTTAGAGGTAGTATTTGCAGATTTAATAGGTCCGAAAAAACCAAGTGTAGGAGGAGCTTGTTACATATTAAGTATAATGGACCACTATTCTAGATATGGGTTTTGCTATTTAATGAAGAGCAAAACTGAAACGTATCAAAAGCTCTTTAATTGGATTAAATTTGCTGAAAGGAAAACTAAAAAGAAATTAGTAACTCTTATAACAGATAATGGTACGGAATTTACAAATAATAAATTCCAGAACGGACTAAGAATGTTAGGTATTCAACATAAAATGTCTGCACCATATAGGCCACAACATAATGCCTTTATAGAGAGAAGAGGCCAAACATTACAATCAATGGCACAAACTATGATGTCTGATTCAGGATTACCTGACAATTTATGGGGAGAAGCAATAATGTGTGGTAATCATATATTAAATAATGTTGTTAATTCAACAACAGGTGAATTACCATTCACACTGTGGCATGGTACAAAACCTGATTTAAGTTACATGCACACATTTGGAGCACCAGCATGGGTGCATATCCCTTCACAACTTAGACACAAAGGACAGCATAGAGCTAAAAGATTATATTTTGTAGGATATACATCTAATCATAGATCTTATAGATTCTGGGAACCAGGTACATCTAGAGTTTACACCAGTGCTAGTGCTAAATTCCTAGAACATGTAGGATGGAATAGATTAGAGCAAGATTTAAATAACGAAGTAATTATTGAACCCTACAAAAGGCAGAAAGAACAGACTAGTTATAAGAAGAGTCTAATTAAAGGAGAAGTCCACAAAGAGCAAATAGGACCAGAACAAGAAGAAACAGTTGATCAGGAAGAGTTAGATAATCAAGAACAGTTAATAAAGGAAAGTCTACCTGTAAGTCCTGTAATACCTAGACGTACTATACGTGTAACTAGACCACCTGATAGGTATCAAGCAAGTATAGTTTGCCAAGTAACTAAAGTTCCAACTAGTATAGATGAACTTAGGATGTATCCTGCTAAGGATCAGGAGAATTGGCAAAAGGCAATGGAAAAGGAACTAAATTCATTAAAGGTAATGAAAGTTTATGAAGATGCTAAATTACCTCCAGGAGAAAAATCCATTGGGTGCAAATGGATATTTAAAGTAAAAACTGGAAATGATGGGACTGTTACCCATAAGGCTAGGTTAGTAGCTCAAGGATTTAATCAAACTGCATCTGATTACGATGAAGTTTTTGCACCAAGTCTTAAAGCAACATCTTTAAGAGCAGCATTAGTGTGGGCAGTTAAAAAAAACTATGTCATTAACCATTTAGATGTAGAAACTGCTTATCTGCATGCACCATTGCAGCACACTATATATTTAAGAAAACCAGTAGGTATAAAAGAAAATAAAGTAAATAGTAATGATTGTTGGAAACTCAAAAAGAGTCTTTATGGGTTGAAACAATCTGGGTTTGAGTGGAATCAATATATTGTGAAAGAGTTAAACAATATAGGTTTTAAATCTGGTTTAGCAGATCCATGTGTGTTTAAAAGAGAAAATAATGGAACGGTGTCATTATTGTTATTATTTACAGATGATATTGCTTTGATAACTAAGACTAATAATGAAGCTAATGAAATTATATCATTATTAGCCAAAAAGATAAAATTAAAGCATTTAGGTGAAATTAAAAAGTATCTAGGATTGACAATTAACAAAACAAAAAATGGTTTTAAGATATCTCAAGAAGATAAAATTTGCCAATTAATTAAAACGTTTAAAATGGAACTTTGTAAACCGGCAAAGACTCCAATGAGTCAGGAAGTTTGCCAAACTGATGATCAAAATCCCAAATTTGATAAGTCCATATATCAATCTTTGATTGGTAGCTTATCATATATCAGCAATTGGTCTAGGCCAGATATAGCTTATAGTGTAAATCAGCTGGCACGTTTTAATTCAGATCCACATCAATGTCATTGGCAATCGTTGAAGAGAATTTTAAGATATCTTAAAGGAACAATGAACCATGCATTGTATATAGAACCAAAGGGTGATTTGATTCTTAGTGCCTATGCAGATGCAAGTTTTGCAACTGATATAAACACTAAAAAATCAACATCTGGTATGGCTATATTATTTGGTAAGACATTAATAGGATGGAGGTCAATCAGACAACAGCATATCAGCTTGTCCACGATGGAAGCAGAATTTTCATGTCTGTCATTACTATGCACTGATTTGATTTTGTACAAACAGTTATTATTAGACATGGGTATAACTGTAAAAGATTCCATTATTGTGTACGAGGATAACCAAGCAGCTATAAAGTTAGCTACTAGTATTGCTGTTAAAACTAGATCAAAGCATACTGATTTAAGATACTTAAATGTTAGAGAATCTGTAAAGAATGGGCTAATTAAATTGGAATACTGCATAACAGAAGAAAACATTGCAGACCAATTTACAAAAGCTCAAGGAGTAATTAAGTTTAAAGAAAGTTGTAACTACTATGATTTAAAGATGTAAATAGTTATATTATTATTTAACCTAAAAGGGGAGAATGTTAGGGATAACATTGTTTTTACCCTAACTGGTTTAGGTAAATAATAATATGTAATCATAGTTTGTATGTTAAAGTGTCTGCAACTTTAACTGTGGGACAGTAATTAAGGGAGTGGTTGTGAAAGCACTTTAAAAGAAGCAAAGCTGCAGCTTGCTCTCTCTCTGGCTTTGATGATCCCTGATTACTGCAAGGACTCAAGACTGCATTGCTCGAACGGGAGAGAAAACAAAGGACTGACTTGTAAGTGAACTGACATAGGATATTCTACACGGACTTTGCTAACTGAATATCCCTGAATGGACTGACTAAATGATACATGACTATTGGACTGTTATTTTGACTATGCTATGAACTCATAATGGAATAAACTATATTTTTGATAGCACAAGCGTATCTGTTATTTTTACTGTATGTTAATAAACATACAAGCTTAGCTCACTCATTTATCTGTGTGCCTATCTGACTAACGCTGCACATTCTGTTTAGCTTGTCTCCCTAACCCTGGTTGGGGAAACCAGGCTTAACAAATACCAGCCCAATTAAAACAAAGTTATAATTGAGCTTAAGAAAAGCTTGTGATATCTGCAATAGCCTTGCAGCTACATTTCATTTTTCTGTTTAAAAAGTTCAACACACTGGAACAATTTCTATATACAAAATGGTCTACCTGTATACCGCGAAGGAAAGCTATCCTATCCCTGTAAATGATTGCTTGGGGAGTAAGGTTCCAGAAATCAAGCAGACAAATTGTTTTCCTTCTATTTGTCCATAACTAAGGCTTAATTGTGATTAACCGAGGTTCCAAAGCTCATTTAAAATCCTATTGATTAACGCTCAACAAAGTTATTAAAATGATGCTTTCTCAGTTTATGTATTTAAAAAGTTTGTAATATTGTGTATACAAAATGCAATCATAAAATAAGATAGTTGCAGTTTATAAATCCATTAGAGTTCAATAGCCAATAGATTTAAATAAATAAATAAAAATATCCCTTTTTTACCACCCTATAGTCCCTTAATTCGGGGTAGAGTTGGGGGGGGGACTGGATGGAGCTCAGCATTTACTGTCCAGATGCCCTTCCTGACACTATGCATAGTTCCCAGCAGATATTTTTTCTTTGTGCCCTGGGACAGAAAAAATTGCCGCAAACTAGGATTGAATTCTCAACCTTCCTAGTGGGAGGTGAGCATCTTCACCACTAGGCCATCATGCTGCAGAAAGAAAGTAAGACAGAAAAAAAGAAAAGGGAGAGAGGAAGGAAGGAAGGAAGGAAGGAAGGAAGGAAGGAAGGAAGGAAGGAAGGAAGGAAGGAAGGAAGGAAGGAAAGGAAGGAAGGAAGGAAGGAAGGAAGGAAGGAAGGAAGGAAGAAAGAAAGAAAGAAAGAAAGAAAGAAAGAAAGAGAAGAAGGAAGGAAGGAAGGAAGGAAGGAAGGAAAGAGAAAGAAAGAAAGAAAGAAAGAAAGAAAGAAAGAAAGAAAGAAAGAAAGAAAGAAAGAAAGAAAGAAAGAAAGAAAGAAAAAGAAAAAAGAAAGAAAGAAAGAAAAAGTCGTGAAGATTCAGTACAACATGTTTACAAATTGGCGGCTTGTCTCCATCTGATATTTCAGCTTCCCTAAAAACTGCTGAATTGGTAGGGTTTAATATAGTTTCATGGAGGCATTGGCTATAGACTGGATTTCTTCTTTTTACTCTATGTCAAAAGGTGCAGTATTGCTTGAGACATTTAATCCGCAAGCTCCAACTTATTTCTTCGAAGTCTCCTCTATACCACAAGGATTCTAATTCTAAGTGTTCCAAAGTCAATAAAAATGTATGTTTGAGTTTTTGTGGTATCTGGGCCTCATGGCCTTATAGAGGTACCAAATCTTTTTGGAATGTAATAAGATCCCTTTGTCTTTTGGAATAAGAACAAGTATTATTTTCAAATGGGGAATTTCAATAGGAAAAGTTATTTCTAGTCCTGGAAAGGTTACTTTCGATCTGAAGAAGTGTTCTTTTTGCCCTACAACTTCTAGGATTACCTACTTTGAAGTAAATGTTGGAGTTACTAAGTGGGCAATATATTGACAACTGAGATGTGTGTCATTTCTTGCTGATAGAAGTCCATCCATATGCTGCCACTAGATGGAGAGAGATTTCCTTCCAGAATGGAACAGGCAACGATCTTAATTTCAAAAACTACACCTTTTCTTGTTGGCAAACAGAAAAACTGAAAATTACGCTCCTTTTGTGTTTCCTTTTGCTGGCTGGACACCTGTAGTATGAAGCGATGCAAAAAATGAGGAGTAAAGGAAGAGCACTATTTTCTACTTGTTTTACTTTGCTTACAACTGTTTTACCACAAAAAGTGAGAAACTTTGCATGATTGCGTTGAATTTTGTATTATTCTGCTGGATTCAGTTAGGCTTTTATAGAGTGTTCAGCTGTGTTTTTTGGCCACAGTAGCTATTACTGGTAGCACATGTAAGATAAAAACATACAAGAATGTTCTATTTCCTCACCACTCCTTACTGTTCCTCTAAAAGATTTTAATGAAAATATGGGTAAAGTTTCTTTCAAGTCAACTTTTCTTTTTGAACTCCTTAGTCTAGGTAACAACCCTGATGATTTCCAGTGGTTTTCCATCACAGCTTTTTTTTAAAAAAAAACCTGTCAAAGCTGACCACATGCAACTATATCATCATCTTCTTTGAACAACTCCATGATCCCTTGCAGGGTGGAGTCTGGGCAACTGAATGGAGCTAGCTGAGAGTTTTAATGGCCGGATGCCTTTCCTATTGCCAGTGCAGAGTTTTGTTAGGCAGACATATTCTCAGTGTGCCCAGAGAGAGAAATATTTGCCTCTACCTACAATTGAACTCACAGTTTCCGGATTGTGAGGCGAGAGCTCCACCTCTAGGCCCTGCACCATTCCACCACATGCAACTATATACAGAGACAATATTTAATACACTAAATATTATCATATTAATATTAACTTTTACTGCATGAAATCTCATTCCAATCTCTTAATCTCTCCTGAAGTTACATTCACAGGATGCCATATTTATTTATGACAGCAAAATATGACAGCTAAATGCAATATTTATTTATGACAGCTAAACATGACAGCTATAAAGCTATCATTGGGTTATGTAGCTTCTTGATAAGCCAATGGTTACACATAACATCTTTCTGATATGCCTCTTTAACCCCTTATTGCTTATTTTAGAATGCTACGCTCAGATTGGAGTCCAGGCTATTTACACTGAAATTAGAGTTTGGAAGTTCATACATTTTACTAGTTCAAAAATAATCTATCTTGAAGGGTCCTTTGGTACTCTCTGAACTTGGTTGTTTTTTTTTTGCAGACATTTCATTACCCAAACTAGGTAACATCATCATCGAGATTGGCACTCAGGAGTGGGATTCTACCAGTTTGCACCTATTTGCTAGAACTCGTTGTTAACATTCTAAGCAGTTCGGAGAACTGGTTGTTAGAAGAAATCACTGGCCTAATCCTGTAAGGAAGGCAGGAAGGAAACATTCTGGTGTTGCTTACAGAAACTGCCCTTCCGCTAACCCTTATTACATTCTTGGCAGGACTAGACTTCCTGTCTCTGGAACTCCTCTGGAGGTTTTTTCCCCTCCTTTGTTGGTACTTTATTTGGGTGGAGTGACCATTTAAAGTTACAATGGAACTGAAAAAAGTGACTTATGACCCTTTTTCACACTTATGACTGTTGCAGCATCCCCACAGTAATGAGAGGCCAGGTGAGGAGATGCGTGCCTCGATGTGAGTAATGTTAAGTTGGCCACGCCCAGCCAGCTACATTACCACAAAGCTACACCCACCAACTAAGCCATGCCCACAAAACTGGATGTTAAAAAAATTGAATCCCACCCCTGCTGGCACTGATGATGTTACCTAGTTGGGTAATGAAACAGCCAAGCTTAGAGACCATCAATGACCCTTCATTTCAACCCTGAGCTACAAATATTATTCTTTGTTGATCTATCTTCTACAAGACTCCAGTCTGTTTTAGGGTGGCTGATCTTTCAATCCAAACAGTGCAGAATCGTAACTACCAAGCTACTCCATTTGGGTATATCTCCTGATTTCCTTCTAAACATGATATTTGGTAAATCAAGGGACACCATCCAACAAAGATTAGAAGACATGGAATTCTAAAATAACTTTTCAGCTGTACCAAGGCGAAAGCAACTTTCAAGCAAAACCAGGATGGTGTAACTTGCACAATATCTATCCATGTTATTCTCCATATGACTAGGTCTTCTCAAGAGCATGCTTTCTTCTACAATCATGGACAATAAGTATAGGCAGATATCTCTTCTGCATAGAAAATGCCCTTGTCCTTCTTCATTTTTTTCTTCAGATGCAGATTTACAATAAATTATGCTCAATAGTAATCCAATCCTTAGTAGATAGACTGGATGACCAGTGGTGGGATCCTTTTTTTTTTTTTTTACTAGCGGTTCTCTGGGCATGGCTTGGTGGGCGTGGCAAAGGAAGGATACTGTAAAATCTCCAGTCAGAGGTGGGATTTGCCGGCTCTCTGAACTACTCAAAATTTCTACTACCGGTTCTCCAGAACAGGTCAGCATCTGCTGAATATCACCTCTGTGCCTTACCAATGGTATTTAAAATTTTCTCTTGTTTCCACTTTTCCCACTTTCTATGATCATATGATAAGCACAATAATGAGCTTTGCTCATAGTTTAAAAATATATATAATTGTTGATTTTAAAAAATAATAAAATTGTTTTTTTAATTATAAAAACAACAATGCAAATTAAATTCAGAAAGAAAAATAAAAAAGAAACAATAGAAAGTGTAAGAAAAAAGATAATAGAGGAAGAAATAAAAAAAGAAAATAGTTAAAGAGGTGACATCTGATCTTCATTACAAAAAGTATAGATAAACTTAGTGAATCTTCACCCTCCATAAGGTTATTTGCAAATATCTCTTCCTCCTATAGCTTATCCCTTACCCATATGCAAATCCATAAATCATTAACATGTCAAGCTTGCTCTTAGCTAGAAGTCCAAAAGGGTTCTCAAAGTTTTTTAGAAGCATATCTTATTTTAACTTTGTACTCCTTCCTTTTGCTTCTAAAAATTTTAATCTTTAATTCATTCTGACATTGTATAGGATTTGATCTCTTTTTATTTTTTCCCATCTCAAAGGCTTCTTTGGGAAATCTTTCGTAATTCCAGTAAGGAGTCAGAATACAACTCATTCTTATAATCCACATTTTTAAAATTTTTCCAGCATTTCAACTATTTTTTTTAAACTTTATATGCTAATGTTTTTCTTCATCAGATGAGGTTTGTTCCAACTTTTGATCTTATAGATCTTCCAAGGGATTTTCTTTCATATCTATCTTTTTTTCATAGAATAGAATAGAATCGAGTCGAGTAGAGTAGAATAGAATAGAATAGAATAATGAAATGAAGAAAAGGATAGAATAGAATAGAATAGAATTGGAAGGGACCTTGGAGGTCTTCTACTCCAACCCCCTGCCTAGAGAGGAAATCTTATACCATTTCAGACAAATGGTTATCCAATCTCTTCTTTAAAACTTCCATTGTTGGACATTTACAACTTCTGGAGGCAAGTTGTTCCACTGAACATCTCTAACATCTTTAGGAACTAATCTAGCCATAGTAGCAGACATCATTGCTGACATTGTGGCTGTCAGTTTCTATTCCCATTTTTCAAAGATCTCCTAGAGTATTTCAAATGTCATACCATTTTCTGTCATTTTATTCCAATGCAACTAAAGACAAAAGGCAATCCTGTCCTTTTCTTTTTCCTTTTAACCTAGAATCTTTAGTTCCCTCTATTGTCCAATTTATGAAATAACAAAGTCTCTAATTTCTGCTGTGACTTAAGATAAAGCTAAATAATTTAGTATCCACAAAAGTGATATTTATCACATAATTTCCCAAATGTTATAGTAAAAGTCCTAATATTTCAAATTCATCTGGTCCCGTAGTTCATTTATGACATTCTTAAAGTTGTATTTAGCTTTTTTTCTGTTTCTTTTCATTTCTTTCAATTCTCAAGCTTATATTTTTGTCTTTTATTCCAGAATGAAAGTAAACTCACTGGGTAGCTCTGGAAATATTTCATTTTGAAAATCCTTATTAGGTTTAAGATACTATAGTTAAATGTGCAATTTCCAAAAGTGTTTAGAAAGTGAAGTTGACCCAGTGTTCTTAAAAAGTCTCCACCTTGGTTGAGAGTTTGATGGTTTTTCCCTCCATCTCCTGCTATTCTAACCAGGCGTGGGTTTCAAATGGTTCGCGCTGGTTCAGGTGAACCGGATGTTAATTTTACACCTGGTTTGGTGAACTGGTATTTTCGACGACCAGCTGACCCTGTCCCTCCCCTTCCCTCCCAGTAGTCCTCACATGGCCCATTTTGAATCCAAGATAAGTGCAGGAGGCACGTGGAGCCCAGGGAGGTGGAAAGCAGGTCTTCCAGAGGCTCATGGAAGGTGAAAAGTGGTCTATTTCTGCACTCCAGAGGGCCTCCGGAGCCCGGGGAAGTGGAAAACAGGCCTTCCACAGCCTGTTTACACTCCCAGGATGGCCCAGGAAGCCAACTAGGGCACGCCCAACATGGCCATGCCCACCCAGCAACTGAAAAATGATGCAAAACTTTCATTATAGGCATCATAATCATCCCTGTATCTTACACTACCTTGGAGACAGACTGCTGCAACTTGGCACCAGTTATAATTTCCAGACACTATATTTGCAGATAAGATAGATCAAATAATAATACCAGGGCTTCTTCCTGTTTTCCTATCTTGCTGGAAAAACATTAGCAGCAATATTAAGTGCAGTATATTCCTAGCTGTTGCGGGGGGGGGGGAACCTTTGAAATGGCCTGTGCTTGGAGAATGCTTACTATACTGCGTGAATTCAGAGTGCAAGCTATGTGGATATATCTTGTAAAAATAAAGATAGCTAATATCTAACTTTATATTTTACTTTTATACTAAGGGGAGTCCTTGGTGCTCTCTGAGCTTACTTGCAGACGTTTCATTACCCTAACTAGGTAATGATCATCAATGCTAGTGGGATTTGCTGTCAACTTATATTCTGGTGGCTTGCCTGCACAGGTGGGATTCAGCTGGTTTGGTCTGGTTCAAGAGAACCGGATGTTAAATTTACATCTGGTTTGCCGAATCAGTAGTTGAATTGATCAGCTGGCCTTGCCCACCCCTCCTAGGAGTCTCCAAAATTGCCTGTTTTGGATGCAAGTAAGTGCAGGGTGTGCGTGGAGGCTCTGGGAAGGTGAAAAACGGGTCAAACCAGGGGAGGCCAGGGAAGACCATTTTCACCCTCCCAGAGGCCCGAGGGAAGCCTCCAGACTCTGGGGAAGGCAAAAACCGGCTGAACCAGAACTTCTGGAAGTCCGGAAGTTGGAGCCAATTTTGGAATAATTTTTATGGTGGTTGTTAAATGAATCAAGTGGTCATTAAGCAAATCTGGCTTCCCTCATGGGTGCTTTTTGGTGGATATTGCAACCAGCTATTCGAACCAGAAAATTAACATAAATTGTGACATGATTATAAGGTGCCGCAGCCAGTCATAAGGGCAAGTCAGTTGCCAAACATCCAAATTGCAATCACATAACTGTGGGAGTGGTGCGACAGTTGGGTGAGTGCAAGTCCTAAGTCACTTTTTCCAAGGCCGTCATCGCTTTGGGATGGTGGTTAAACAAACAATCCTAAGTTGAAAAATAACTACGTTGCTGAAGAAAGCAATATATTTGCCTCTATGGAGCTCAAACCACAGGGACATAGATCCCAATGATGTGGTGGGGAAGGGGGCAGCTTTTTCTGCTTGATAATTTTTTCAAGCTTTCTGACATCATTCCTTGTAGATGTAGTGTATATTTTTGAATTGTAAGCAGTCCGGAGTCTTTTTATTGAAACGAGCAGATATAGAAATTGAATGAATGAGTCAGTAAATAATGCCACCCAGCCCTTAATTAATTAGTTTTTCTTGGAGCCAGTTATGGGGTTTGTTGTCTGAGAGTGGGAATGTTGACATCTTCAGTGCTCTTTTGGAAAGAGAAAAACAAGAGGTCCAGATAGACCTTGTAAAAGTGCTGCAGATCCATTGCATTTTAAAAATGTTTTATGTAGTGGTGGGATTCAAAAAATTTTACTACCAGTTCTGTGGGCATGGCTTGGTGGGCATGGTGTGGCTTGGTAGGCATGGTGTGGCTTGGTGGGCGTGGCAGGGGAAGGATATTGTAAAATCCCCATTCTTTCCCCACCCCACTAACCTGCTTTCCAGCTCCGTTCTCCTGTGCAGGGCAACAAAAGAAGACCCAGCCGATCAGCTGGGACTCGGGAGGCAGAGAATAGATGGGGTTGGTGGGGCCAGTCAGAGGTGGTATTTACCGGTTCTCTGAACTACTCAAAATTTCCACTACCGGTTCTCTAGAACTGGTCAGAACCAGATGAATATCACCTCTGCTTTTATGCCTCGCTCAAAACTTTCTGCTATCAAGGATCAACAAACACATACCCAACCAGGAAACCTGGATACCATAATAGAGATGCATTGGTGATCTCCAAGCATAAATCCAGGGTCCCTCTACCAAGTGAACCATTCTTTTCAAAGCCCATCACTGAATGGAGCCGGTGGGAAACCTGGCATTTGCACCTGGAAAGGTCAGGTGCCATTTGGACAAAGGTGTATTTTAATCACCTTTTGTTTCTTCCCATTTCCTATTTTTTTCAATATAGGCTGTGAAGTGGAAGGCCAGGCATGTTTATTCTTGCAGGTGCTCGTGTTATTTTTCACTTTCAAAATAGGCTATGGTTTCTTGAAAGGCGCATTTACATCTATTCAGCATTAGGTCACCAGTTCTAAATTCCATTGTGTTCCCATAGTCATATTTTGCTAAGATTTCATGGACCCTAGAGCCACATGCTCTAAAGTCCCTTTTGCATGATAGATCATCCGTCTTTCCACTGACACCTTTAAGATCACCAATATAGGTAGCCCTCAAGTTACCATAGAGTCCCAAATGTTTGTTGCTAAGCAAGACTGTTGTTAAGTGAGTTTTGCTCCAATTTACCAGCTTTCTTGCCACAGTTGTTAAGTTAGCAACACCACTGTTAAGAAAATCTCATTTCCCCTGTTGCCAAGCGGCTGCATTTTAATCACATGATCTTGAGGATGCTATAATGGTCATATAAGTGTGAAAATGGTCACAAGTCACTTTTTTCCAGTGCCATTGTAACTTCTGACAGTCACTAAATGAACTGTTGTAAGTTGAAGACTACCTGTATTTTAAAATAGGCAGAGCAATTATCTCCATAATAGTGGTAATAGTGTTTTGCTAGGATCTCCTTCCTCTTCCAAGGTTCTTTAACTTCAGAGAGACCTTTCATTTCAGCAGCTACTGGTGACTTGCAATGTGGATTGCCTTGGCTCTGAGATTTTGAAAGAAAATCTTTTAAGCCAGAGTAGAAATTTATTGGCACTGTGGAAGCTTGATTTTCCTTTAGCCATCACCGTGAGTTATTCACTTATATGTGTACGCTGGATAGCAGAAAGAATAAAACGCCCTTCATGCAATGGCTTTGTTTTTCTGAATTGCTTTTAGGAATTCCAGAGTTTTCCTTAACTCGGGTTGAATTCATTGTACCGTTTGAAGGCCATTGGTTTCTATTCTGCTGCTTTTGAAGGTTCCTATCTTAATATTTATTTCTCTCCATCTTACGGTACTATCTTCCCAGTTTATTTGGTCCTCCATTCACTAATCGTATGGTTCAATTCACTAGTCATACAGTTTCATACACTTGTCTTGGGTGGCACAGATAGCAACCTGATGGTGGCTACTTTTTCCGTAGCCACAATTGTTGGTCATTTGGGAAAAATAAACTGTTCTAACAGCTAGCTTTCCTTCCTGCTTACTTCCTAGTCCAAAAGGGAAACATCAGTGTCACAATTTCTCTTCTCTCCCCAGCCGTCCCCTCACATGATTTCCATTTTACAACTCTTTCCTTATGTGGTCTGTCATTACAACATGGTACACCACATTTCCTGTTGCTGGAGCCCACTACCTTTGCAATAGCTCATTGATAATTGCCATGTTATACATGCACCCTTTGTAAAATACAAAGATCTACATTATAACACGTAAGTCTGCTGTTACCACTAAAATTAAAGGGAAGCACTGATGCAATCTGATATTGTTTCTGGGTGGTAGTTTTTTTTTTTTTTTTGAGCCTGCAAGGATTTTACTTGGATTTTTTCTTGTAATAAAAAATGTATACTGTATTCAGTTTTCTCTGTCATACTGACCAGATAATTGGTTTCTTCCCTGAGTTTCAAGTGGGTCTTGCTTGTAATACTTTTAGGAGTGGGCAAACATCATGTTATGAAATTAATTTCATTTTTCCCTTTACTGGAATCCTAAGATTGATCAAATGGTGGTTAAAAAGAAAAGAATTAAGGACACAAACCCCAAATTTCCTCTCCTGTTTAATTTTAATAACATTTATTTATTCAATGTGAACAAACGTCTATTTGCCAAATGATTCTGTGTAGCTAACAGAAAATAAAAAACATCACAATATGAGAAGATGACAATAATATATATATAAAAACACTGTGCTAGTGTCAAAAATAATTACCACAAATTCTTAAGGATTAGTCGTGTACAGCGAGAATTATCCCCCCTTCTTTCTTTAACTTTCCTACCCTCAGTCATTGCCAGGTCTTGCTATTATTTGTTTTCCATGTTTTTTTTAAAATATACTGGCCATGTAATGCTTAGTCTTCCCATACTTCCTTTCTGATCTACATTTAGTCTTTATTGTAGGCCAGTTTGGTCTCTCCCGTATTCAGTAAGCCTTCCTGGTATACTTGTTTCAGTGCATCTTCTTCACCGTCCTTCAGATATTCTTCCAATGCTCTCCTTCAATTGCCTACCACATAACAACCCAGACTTAACAATTGTCAGTAAGAAAGACGAAAAAGATCTGGATAGTGGACATGGCAGAACATGGAGACAGGAGGAAAGGAGAGGAGAGGAGAGGAGAGGAGAGGAGGGAAGGAACTGAAGAAGATAACAAAATACAAAGATCTGCAAATAAAAGTAGAATGATTGTGGCAAAAGAAAGCAAAGATAGTACTAATCCCAAAACAACTGGAACATCACTTGAACACCGTCAAATTATCAGTCAATTACAAAAGGCAGTTTTACCTGGAACAGTTTAACAACCAGCAACAATAACTGTAACACTATCAAACATCTGCCTATCCTAGGTCTTTCAGAAGGATTCAATAGGCAGACAAAAATGCCAAATCCAGTCTGAACATCTGGCTGACTGTGTGACGAACCATAATACAACACATTCATATGCCTTGCTGGGCCAATGCCTTCCAAGTCTTTGGGGCCTTCTTAAAGGCAGGTCATCTAAATCTCGGGAAGGATGTTGTTCCATGGGGGGGGAAGGTACTACTACAAAGAA
Source organism: Hydrophis major (assembly GCA_033807585.1). Classification (NCBI taxonomy): domain Eukaryota; kingdom Metazoa; phylum Chordata; class Lepidosauria; order Squamata; family Elapidae; genus Hydrophis; species Hydrophis major. The sequence continues at coordinate 94,512,040 of CM066331.1, forward strand.
GGCACTTCTCCCAGGTCCTATAATGTGACATTGCTTCGTTGATGGGTACCAGAAGATGTCAATCTATCAGAACAGGCAGAAGGAACTGAGGACAGGTAATCCTAAAAATGCCTTTACTAAAAAGTATGCCTTTTTAGATGACTCACTTTCTTGAATGGTACCTGGAAATCCACTGGCAAGTGCAATTCACACAGTAGTGATATTAACAAATATATCAACCTATAACTACTTGCCCTGCCATTTAATTGCAGTACTATCTATCAGTCTTTCAAGATAGACTAGCAAAGAAATAGGCCAGCAAGGATTCTAGGATTGCTTTACATTATAGTAAAGTAGAATAACAATCTTGAAAGCCTAGCCAAGTTTCTTTCTTTCCCTTAAACAAAATCAAGGAGGGATTATTTCAAGTTTCTTTCTCATGTCTCCTTCAATCTCATGCCACATAGATTACTCCTTTCTCCGCTAACTGGTTTCTTTCATACCTTCCCTAAGGTGAGCTCTAAATTCCCTTACAAGGCCCAGTAAGAGGTAAATAAGGCATGACTAATTGTGACTAGGGCCATTTGACCCAGAAACAGATGCAATTGGTGCACAGGATGAATTTGTAGCAAGGACTTCTAAACCACAACACTGCCAACTCTTTCCCCAAATTGAGGACCAGTTCAATATGGAGAAGGACAACCCCATCCAGAAGTAACAATGGATGATTATTGCAGATGTGCAGCCCCCCCCCTATCCAAAGCCACTCAATTAAGTCTAATCCTGTTCAGCCCCATCCATGCTTGTTCAGGCACATCCAGATAAACACAATAGAGTATAAGTTGTGCTGTACCAAAGGTGCTTTTTCAGGAGATAAGTGGATGTGTTTTTTTTTTCTTTTGAAGATGTTTTGCTTCTCATCCAAGAAGCTTCTTCTGCTGTGATAGGATAGTGGGGAATGGAAGGATTTATACTCCTTGCAGGTCCTTTGCATCCTTTTAGAGGGTCATTGAAGCACTTGGAGGTTTATCTGTATCCTCAGGGTTACCTGAGTAGTCCTCCTGGTTCCTGTAGTCTGCATTTTTTTTTTCCTCTGGAAATCTATTCCTACTCCCACACCATTCAAAGGGTCTTCATCCCAAATTGTATAGCTAAAAATCCCCACTATCCTGTCAGAGCTGAAGAAGCTTCTTGGATGAGAAGCAAAATGTCTTCAAAAATGAAAATAAGAAAGTCCAGTTGCCTCCTGGGACAACCATGACCTGGATGACTGAGAATTTCTACAGACAGTAAGTTGTGCTGTTTAGGGAAAATTGTTGCTGATTGTCTGCAGTTATAAGCCTGAAATCCTTAGTGACTTTTTGTAAATGATGCAGAAATCAACCTGAAGTTTCAGATCTTCTTTCAGTCTATCATACTCTAAGTTGTGATTATCTTAGAGCAACAAATTTCCCTTAGTTTTTTACTTGGACAAACTTTCTTCAACTACCTCAGTTTGACCGCAGTTCATTACTGGATGTGCCTTAACATTTTTTCTCTAGGTTGCCATTATGCTGTTTGCCTTGGGGCATTTTCTGTAATTTACTAAAGGTTTATAGCTCTTTTCCAACTTTCATCAGACTATGTCCAAATTTCAGCTTATCTATTGTATGAAATTCCTGGCAATGAGACCCGCGCCACAATTGTGCCATATCCTGTCCATGTGCGATACTTGGAGCAGCGCAAGGCAGGGATCGTCATGCAATGAACACAAACAAATACCGTTAATCAAAGGCACAGATGCTCTTCAACAATTGACTCAATGTGATGAGAAAGGGGTCAAGCATAAAGAAACTTGCTTTGTTCTTGGCTACTCTAAACAACAGGAACTCCCTGCTTTGAAAGAAATGAGAAGGGGATGGGAAGCAAAATGTTGAAGTTTAAACATTTAAACATTAAAAAAAGGCTCAGGCCTTTTTGTTTTTTGCAAGATGGGATAAAAAATATTGCAGAACAGGATGGATGTGGCTTTCTACTGCCTTTGTCTAAGATTTTTTTTTTTTTCGAACTTCCCAATCTTGCTTAATAAGCCTTGCATTCCTTAGTGGTTTCCCATTCGAATTCTAAGCAGGATTGCGCAACCTTCCTTGGCTTCTCAATCTTAGGCATATTGGCCAGGTGCTAACACTGCCAACGCTCAACACCTTCCCTTTTCTTGACCTTTATTTATTAAGAACATTAAGAACATTTGTATGACTGCCCAACTTACAGTGACTCTGGGAGGTTTTCAGAAGTAAAACCCCAAATACCCAGTAAAAACCCAGTAATACCTCATCACTTGCTACTTATTGGTAGTCCTCACTTAACCACAACTGGAACTGGAAGCTCCATCTCTGAGTGACATGGTCATTAAACAAGACATCACGTTTTCCTTGCAATTTTATTGACAGCTGCTTGACGGATGTTGTGACACTGTCATACATGTGAGGGTAACTAAGCATAAAACCGCAGTTCTTCCCTTTATGCTTGTGTTTATTACCTTAATTCGGCTCCCTGGAAAATTTTGCTTATTTAGATCTCTTATTTCCTCAGCATGGCCCCATCAATATTTAACCTGGAAAGAAACCCAGGTTGTAAACTGTTATCAAAGCAAGGTTCAGAAGAAACTTAATATTTATCTTCTCATATAAGATAAGCAGTAAGTTCAAGAGAGAATAGGAAGATATAAATCCAAGATTCCAAGCAAAAGGTTTGCTGTTTTCTTAAAAACCTTGAAAGTTTGAAACGGAATTCTACATATTAAGGTAAATGCAGCTGCTGGACCATAAACTCACCAGAGGTGGTATTCAGCAGGCTCTGACTAGTTCTGGAGAAACTGGAAATTTTGAGTATTTCAGAGAACTGGCAAATATCACCTCTGACTGGCCCCCATCTATTCTCTGCCTCCCGAGTCTCAGCTGATCGGCTGGGTCTTCTTTGGTTGCCCTGCACAGGAGAAGGGAGCTGGAAAGCAGGTTAGTGGGGAATGGGGATTTTGCAGTATTCTTTCCCTGTCACGCCCACCAAGCCATGCCCACAGAACCCATAGAAACGTTTTTTGAATCCCATCACTGAAACTCACCCATCAATCCTTGCACCAATCCAGCCGGTGTGACGCTTAGTGAAACTCCAAGTTGTGCAAACTCAAGTGTTTGGGGGTATAGGTAGTCCTCGACTTACAACAGTTAATTTAGTGACCGAAGTTACAATGCTATTGAAAAAAGGGACCTTTATTCATACAACTGTTGCAGCCTTTCCCTGGTCACATGATCAAGATTCAAATATTTGGCAACTGACTTGTATTTATGACAGTTGCAATGTCCCAGAGTCATAAGATCCCCTTTTGCAACTTTTTGACCAGCAAAGTCAGCGGGGAAGCCAGATTCACTTTCAAAAACCATGTCTCTAAGTTAACAGCTGCAGTGATTCATTTAATGACTGTGGCAAGAAAGGTTGTGAAATGGGATATTGGAAGAAATATCCATCTGGTTTAGTTCCAAGCCAGGAGAAAGGCACTGGAGACAAAATGGGGGCTGGATGCAGGGTGGGATTCAAATGTTTTAACAACTGGTTCTGTGAACATGACCTAATTTGTGGGTGTGACTTGCTGGTCACGTGACTGGGTGGGAATGGCTTGCTGACTGGGCATGGCTTGGTGGTCAGGTGACTGGGTGGGCCTGGCTTGTATGTAAATATGTATGTAAATATTGAATTTTTTGTTCAAAAAAAAAAAAAGAGCAATTTTTACCCCAAATCAGGCAAAGATTTATTTGTTTGTTTGTTTGTTTATTTATTTATTTGTTTATTTATTTATTATTTCTAAATTGCTTACAAGATAATAGGTATAAGTAAAAACATAGTTATGAATACATGGATACATATAAGAAAAATAAAAGAAGCAATAGGACAGGAACGGTAGGCATGTTGATGCGCTTATGCACGCCCCCTACAAACCTCTTAGGAAAGGGGTGAGGTCAATAATAGAGAGTCTAAGGTTAAAGTTTTTGGGGTTTGGGGAAGAAACCACAGAGTCAGGTAGAGTATTCCAGACATTGACCACTCTGTTGCTGAAGTCGTATTTCCTGCAATCAAGTTTGGTGCAGTTTACCTTGAGTTTGTATCTATTATTTGCTCTTGTATTGTTATGGTTGAAGCTGAAATATTCATTGACAGGTAGGACATTGCAATGTATGATTTTATGTACTATACTTAGATCGGACCGAAGGCGGCATAGTTCTAGATTTTCTAGGTCTAGAATTTCAAGTCTGGTGGCATAAGGTATTCTGCAACGAATAGAGGAGTGGAGAACTCTTCTTGTTAAATATTTCTGGACTTTCTCAATTGTGTTAATATCAGATATGTAATGTG